>CM030368.1:188381354-188976381 GCA_017893485.1 Hemerocallis citrina | reverse complement strand
CCCTCAAGTAACCACTGGTCACGAGATCTTTGCCTCCAATAGTCGTCCTCCAACTTGAAAATCTAATCAAGTTCAATTCTGCACTTAAGAAGATCTGACAACTTGTTACAGGACAGGTCTCTAGCCTCCTCCAAAATCTCTAAGGTCTGAATTTGTTCCATAATTCTAACCTTATCCGCGATAGCCCGCCTCCTCTCCTGCCCAGCCCAAAGTCTGAGCGTACCTCTAAGCCTCCGAATCTTGGAGTTCCAAACGGACACAGCATCCCCTGGCTTCCCAGTCCTCCACCGTAGAGGAGCATTCCATGATTCGTCGATGATGGCACGGAGGTTCTCATTGCGGAGCCAGGCTTTTTCAAATCGGAAGATCTTAGACCGCCTACGCCTGTCACCCCCAGTAGACAGCAGCAGCGGAATGTGGTCTGACGAGTTCCGATATGCCGAAGAAGCCGTAGCGAGTGGGAAAAGAGTTTCCCAATCCTCAGACACAAAGATCCTATCAAGCTTGGCCAAAATAGGCTTAGCTTGCATATTGAACCATGTGAATTTCCGGTCGGGAACAATAATCTCTCTTAACTCTAACAAGTTGATAATCCTATTGAAATTATCTCTCTCGACCTGGCTACATCCATGCCCCAAGTGCTCGTCCGAAAAACGGGTAATATTGAAATCTCCCCCAACTACCCAAGTTTTCCCCCACAAATGATAAATAGATATGAGTTTGTCCCAGAACACGGCGCGTGCGGCTGGGGAATGAGGCCCATACACCATGGAGAAAACTTGGATGTGACGATCGGACTTAGCTCTAAGGTTAACAGAAACCGTGAACTCTCCAATGAAGACGTCTAAACACTCAAAAACGTCCTTGTTGAAACCGACAATGATACCACCAGATTGACCTAGAGATGGTTTAACACACCACCCCCACTCCTGACCAGGAACCATCCGATCAAGCATATCCGTTGATGGATGTTCTATCTTAGTCTCACACAGACCAACAACAGAAGGACGTTGATAGCACAACGTCTCCGTGATAACCCTTCGCTTCTTACTACTATTCAATCCCCTAACATTCCAAAAGGCGTATTCCATTGGGATACACATTAGAGGTCTCTCACTTAGGTAGCCTAATTACAGACTACTGGGCTGATTAACCCACTCTCTAATACTCCTAGCACAATCTACTCGGGAAGACATCTCAGGCCCCAGATTAATTCGGCACACCTTGGCTAAACTAATTAACAAAGCATCCAGAATGAAATCAATAATAGCAAAAGGCTGACCTTCAATAGCAGAGCTGGGGGCTTTAAGTTTGACCGCCGAAGCAATCAGATCATCTTTGGACAGAGGGCGACACCCATGTCTCTCCCTTTGGCGAGAACTGCGCCGGGGGACCTCTACGACCACCTCTTTGCCTTTCCTAGAGGCACCATATATGACAGGAGAGTTCTCAACTCTGTCCTCTTTCTCAATGTCCCATATTTTAGCAGCCATCGACAGTGGAGAAGTGTCCTCTATGTTTTTAAGCGCGTCGATCAAATCATCATCATTTGGAGAATCGAAGCTTGCTTTTTCTTCGCCACTCTGGTGCTTCTGGTCTGAGAAATTACTCCCTCCCTCTTCGACACACTGAAATTGCCTCTTTCTAGCCCCGGACTGCAGAACCCCTTTGGAGCCTGTCTCCGCAACCTCCTCAGAATCCGGCTCAACACTTTTAAATGTTGGACCGCCATAAATAGATAGATCTCTAATGGGCTTGGAGGGCCCATAAGAATAAGCTCTCAATAAGCTAGCCCAAGAGTCAATTTGATCACAAAAGAGAGAGCTCACATCTCCTCTTAAAAATTGGACAAAAGCTTCTTGCATAGATTTTTGCACAGAGTCTGATATGACAGCTCCTACACCCTCAGCATAAGTCCCATCACCATCGTACCTGACCCCCTTGAACCCTGCGACCTCAGAAGGGTGTAGAGGGACCACAGGTAACTTCTGAGAAGCGCACACGGCTCGATGAGGAAGCCCACTGAGCTGGCTGATAGGACCCGCACCCTCTCTCCTAGCCATCTCGTCCGAACTGTACGCAGAGGTACACCCCTTCTCCAATCCATCATGGTCCAGCTGTGTTAAAGTACCCTTCACACTGGGACCCACCTTAACATCCTCTCCACTCTTAGATTGAAATGCATCCAACGGTGATGAGATGTCTTCAACCTCCGGATTCATGCAACCATGCACGTTCGAAGCCAGGTGTGAAGGCGCAGCCACCTTCACAAATTCCGACGAGGCCCCCAACACTGCATCCGCTGCCCTATTAGGAACGAACCGCCTCACTTCCGAACACAACCCGACCTTGAAGCTCACCCCTTTGAAAATGGCGAACACCGTCGACGGTATCTTGGTTCCGTTGAGAACGGAAACTCGGATACGCACAACGTCCACCTTGTTACGGAACTTCGTCGCCTGGTCCATCTCCTCAACCCACCCAAATGATTGAACAAGCCCTTGAAAACCGTCTTTACTCCAACAAACGAGAGGGAATTTGGAGATTAATACCCAAACGGACTTAAGCTCCCCACTTCTAAACTCTCCATCCTGACACGTCCACCTCGAGAGAGCGACGGAAAATCCCTCGCCGGAGAACGCATGTTTACTCAACACCATTCGCACCCTCGCCTCGGTCGAGCAAGGAATGATGAAGGCGTCCTCACGGAGTCGTTTAACCGACCATTCCCAATCAATAGAATTCGGCTATCGCTGTAAAAGCTGGTGCTTGATGCAGCGTTCGTTGGGCTGCCCGAACGTGGCCACCGCGACGACGCTGAGACGCAAACTGTTCTCGCGCTCCTCCATCTCCACTGTGGGGGGAATGACTACCCGCACCGCCTCCGAAACCATCTCAGCCTTGCTCAACTGGGCCCCAACCGCGTCGGCGTAACTCTTCGCCGCGACTGAAGCCAGCGTAGCCCCCCCTTAGCCCCAGCCCCTGTCGGCAAGAGTGCAGGCGTTGAGACAAGTTCAGGGGAAGGCCTGCGCTGCGCGTCTATTTGCGTGGGGCCAGTACCACTACCGTGGGAAACGTTCTCCTCCCCTCGCCGCAAGGAGCACGCCGAAGAGAGATGACCTCTTCTCTTGCACAAGAAGCACCTAGACAGCTCCTTGCACTCAGCTTTCCAATGACCCCAAACCCCACAGTTATAACACTTTGGCTCAAGGCCACCATCCTCCTTACGACGGAAGCCCTTCGGCACGCTCGAGCCGTCCATCAGCCGCTGTTGCTTGGGGCTAGGCACGCGCGTTTGCGTCTTCCACCCATCATGTTCAACATAAACAAGCTTGCCCCTGGGATGAGCTGGACGAACCTCCACCGGAGAAGACACTGGCTTAATGGCCTCACCCTCTAAAACTCGAGCTTTTTCGGGTCCCGCGACGTCTTCAGAAACAGGGCGGGATCCTCGCTCGCTTGAAATGGAAATGGTTCGCCGGTCTCGCCGCTCAAGCCCATCCGAGTCCACATCCATGCTGGCATGGACCGTAAGCTGCTGTTCCTTGAAAGAGACGATGGGTTCCGCCGCTGCCTTGCGAGGGACCTCGCTGTGGAAGCGGAGAGGCCCCGGAGTCCCCTTGGGAGCGCGGACGACTTCCTGCGCCTTCCTAACACGCGGCTTGGGTCTGACAACCTTTCTCGAACTTGGATCCATAGAAGGAGGAGACAGTGGAGGGTGACGGATATTCTAAGGTCGAAGGGTTGGGAGAGAGGAGGGTGGAGGGGGATACTCTGGAGAAGCTGACAGTGCTTAAGAAGAGGAGGGGAGGGGGGGGGGGGGGGGTGGATGACGGAGAGGAAGAGGTTAGGGTAAGGTTTTTGGTTTTGGAAGAGAGGAGGGGAGTTCCGGATTTTCGGGAGCTCATTTTCAGTTTTTTACCGCTCACGTAACGTGAAATATGGAATTGTTATGTTGGGTAGAAGTTCTCTTCTAAATCTGAAGTATGTAACATACACATCAACTATGCATCACAATATATGTGGTTCAAGCTATATTGATTACAACATGTGGTCGTTAGTATGCATAGACCAACAAGTATTAAGGAAAGATGGTGTGAATCCAAATTAATTCCTGAAATTATTTAAAACATATCAACAAATATCTAATTTGGCCTTTTTCATAGATCAAAGTGAGATCAAAAAAGCTTACGAGGGATCTGGATTTGATTTGTATGTATATATATATATATATATATATATATATATATATATATATATATATATATATATATATGTATGTATATATGTTTTTTTTTTTTTTTGGGGGGGGAGGAGGTGAGGGTTAGGGTTTCAAGGGAAACATTAATGGAGGAGAGATTAGATGTAGAAGGGAATTTGAGGAAGAGAAGATGGGGAGGGAATAAGGTAGTCATGATGTTGATGCTAAGTCAGACTCGGACGTTGGAGGAGGTATTCACAAGTGGGAGATAAGAGAAACAGCAAGAAGGAAACAGAGGAGAGAGAGAGAGAGAGAGAGAGGGGGGGGGGGGGGGGGGGGGGGGGGGGGGGGGGGTAAGCCTAATCTTTCTCATTTGAGTGTGGTTCATCATTTAATTAAAAATAATTTTCGGGAGCTTTTCTAGTGTTTTCAGGCTGTAGAGGGGGAAACATTTTCTTATTTTGCTGATGTGAAGTAGACTTCACTAAAAATTTTGGTTGGAACTCAGCTGCCGAAAGTAAAATTACCAGCCAAGAAATCACTAGAGGTTTCTAAACTTTGATTTCTAGCTGTATGTTTCTTCCAACCAGAGAGCCCCTAAGTGATACAAAGGATAGGTTAGGGGATGAGCACGTGGCCTGGCTCTTTGCTTTATAGTTATTTGAGTATTTTGCTATATCTAATCTTTTATATGACTAAAAACCCTTCGTTATCTGTGCTCGTAAGTCGTATGTACTGTCCTCTTGCTTCACCTCCTTGTTGTATAATAATATAAAAATGTGTCCTTTTTCTGATAATTTATGTTATAATTTGTGTTACTCTCTGAAATATAAAGACCCATCAAATTTCGTTATGCCGTGTGAGGAAAAGGCTGGTCCATACCCCAAAAATTTGGTAATGCTGAAAGGAAAGAGTCCATTAACATCATCCACTATCATGACATCTAAAATATACATATTTAGCAAATAGCAAATAGCAAATGCAAATGAGGGAGCTTTGCAGTCATTGGTGTCAGATTTTGACAATTGAAAAAGAATTTTAAAAAAAGACGGAAGATCTTCGTCTGTCAATCACTTTGTTTTTTTAAATATTAAAAAGTTGGTGTGACGGAAGATCTTCCGTTTGATTTTTTTTTTTTTGCCCAAAAAAATGGTTGGACGGATGATCTTCATCCGTGCGAGCCCAATTCATATATTTTTTTTAAATTTGTTAATGTGTTGCGACAATATTTTATTTAAAAAATTTTAAAAAAGAGATCAGATGGATCTTCTTCATCTGTTTGAAAAAAAAGTTAATTTTTATAAAAATTGATTAAATGCATTTTTGTAAATATCAAATGGCAATATAGTATTTTTTTGGGAAAGTTGTCGAACGGAAGATCTTCTTTCGTCAGAGCAATTTCCTTTTTTTAAAATGGCATTTCGGTAATTTTTTAGATGACATTTGGTAATTTTTTTGGTTTTTTATTCTAAAAAAAAATTGGTAGACAAATCTTCATCAGTCGTCCGTCCTATTAAAAAATAAAAAAATTATGTAGATGGGAAATCTTCCTCCATCTATATTTAGAGATCACTAAATTCAATTGCTAAATTTAGATGTGTACTGTGCATTCCTATTGCTATATATGTATTTAAAGAAAACGAGAGTGGCAATTTTTTTCCGAAAAAATGCTTTTTTTTGTAATTATAGTAAACGATAGTGGATGCTCTAACAACAGCTTTCTAAAGTCGAAGACATGATGTATAAAATTATTTGTTTTTTTCTGAAATAACTTACTACATGTCATGAATAAATTACAGGAATACAAGGATACCATTGGTTTCAATCTTGCTGCAATGGATCATCTTAAGGTGATAATTGCTTACTGCTGACTCTAATGGATAATTTTAAGGGTATTTGATCTGGACTATGATTTAACATTTGTTACTTTTTGTAAGAACTGATGTCAATGAAATCCGATGCTCCTTTCCGAGATGCCAAAGCAAAGCTCATGGAAATTCGTTTGCAGCAGTCAAAGCGTCACGACAACTCAGATGTCAAGGAGAGCAGAAGGAAGAAAAAACAAAAGGCTTCAAGTGAGACCAATACTGGTGTCTAACTAGTTTTTCTGAGCATACCAAAATTGTAGCATCTTTTTTATGGAATGTATAGCATTGTGTTCATTTGCTTATCCATGGGATTGGGCATATAAATATTGACTTGTTTGAATGACTGTATGATTTTTTATTTTGTCAGAATTTTTGATCGTGTGTGCTTTGAGAGAAAAAAAAAGGATTTCTATCCAATTTTTTTGTAACAGTAATCTTGAATGCAAGGAAAGAGGCAATCACAGGCCAATGTTTGTAACGCAATCCTTTTATGAATTTAACGTAAAACCGCTTGAAGGTCATTCTCTTGTGTGATAAATCATACTGAATTCATGAAGTCTGTGTCTAGTAAAGCTGTCTACGAAGCATTGATCTGCTAGTAAATATTGATACATAATATTTATGCTCAAAAAGAAAATATTGAAGTCATTATTATATATTTTGAAGTTGGTTTGTGATCCCAGGCCCATGTCCATCTAAGAGCGAAAATTATCGTATTTGTCGAGGCTGTGCCCTGAGTACTCGGAGGGGTCCTTTGCTGCCACCCTAAGGAGCTGTCTTCAGAAAATGCAAGTCCAAACTCGTCTCGGCATGGAGCAATGGTTGGTAAGGCCTGCATAGCCTGAAGTCCCTTCTGCTCGGTGAGTTGCCACTTGCTCATAGAGGTCTGAAGGCGTGGAAAAAAGGGGAAAAAAAATGAAAGAAACATGACTATACAATACTATCCAGAGATGCCAGATTATGAGGTATACAGTCGTGGGATCTGGTGGCAAAAGACAGTCTTCTGGAGTTTCCTGGTTATGGTCGGAATCTGTCTGTAGCACATTAGGTGCCAGTAGGTCTCCATAGTAGTTAGTGGTACGATCCAGAGAATAATTAGTTGTGATTTAGCTTGATCCTGCCCATTTGATTACTTTTTGAGGCAGACTTGATTTTAGCATGAGCATGGCCTGCGATGGACAACAAGTCCCTGAGACAGGGGAGTGTCAGAGTCAGAGGGATCTTGAAAAGTTGGTTGGATGCTACACTTCAAGTACTCATATGTTGCGTCGTTTGTTTCTCTTTTCATCTAATCTCAAAAACTGTGGAGTGTTGATTCTACATTTCTGTTACTACATATTTATGTGTGGAAGCAAATAGATATGTAAATTCTTTAATAAAAACAATAAGAGAAAAAATAATGAAGAAGTAAGAGAAATAACGAGTTTTGACATAGAATAATACAATAAAATAAGAACAACCAAATTAGACATAAACTCAAAAGAAATATTTAAACTTCCTGATACTGCTTATGTGGGGTGTGGGAGCAACAGATAATGTGAGTTCTTATGAGGAAGGGAAAACTCAGATCTCGGCCTCTGACCTGACTTTACCGTGAGGCTGATGTGGTGGATGTGATGGATCTGGATGGCTCGGCAGACATCGGATACCTGCAAGAAAGTTTGAGACACCATGAGGACTCCCAGCGACAGATCCTCCGACACTCAAGTCAATAACCAGAGTATTAAAGGAAAACTTAAATGGTGAAAATTGCGATTACATGGTTACTGTAGAGGTAGAGTTGTATTTATAGGCGTAAGAGCCTGATTAGAGGGGGCCTCCCGGTCCCCTGATTAGGGGGTATGACCCGGCCCACATTGGACAGGACCTGGGTGACAGGCCCACAGTTGGCCCATAAGGGGAAGTAAGGTGACTTTGAGATTCTTTCCAGGATTGAGCGGTGCAGATCGTTTGCTAGTTTTATCCTCATCATAACCCCCCCCCCCCCCCCCCCCCCCCCCCCCCCACACACACACTCTTGCAGGAGACGTCTCGATCACCTTCGAAGTGTAGTTCACCTAGCGAGGGTGTCGATCAGACGATGATGATCTGCACATGTCTGGACGGTGAGAACCCTGATGTGGAACGAATCGGCGAGATAGAGCATACCCCGCCCGAGGGTCATCACAGTGTCGACCTTGGATGCCCTACCGAGGGCGTGGTGGTCGAAAGGCCCTGCGAAGTAAGGGTCGACTTCGATTGTCGCGCCGAAGGCACGGTGGAGTTGAGACCTTGAGAGAGGTCCTCATGAAGGTCGGCCTCGATTGCCATTTCGAGATCGCGGCGAAATTGAAGTCTTGCGAAAACTCCCCATTGGAGTCGGCCTCTGATGCCACACCGAGGGCATGCTAAAACTGAAGCCTTGTGGAAGCTCTTCATGAGAGTCGACCTAAGATGCCACACCGAGGGCACGACAAAATTGAAGCCTTGTGAAAACTCCTCATGGGAGACGACCTCGAATGTCACGCCAAGGGCACGACGAAATTGAAGCCTTGTGGAAGCTCCGCATGAGAGTCAGCCTCGGATGATACGACGCGGGCACGACGAAATTGAAGCCTTCTGTAAGCTCCGCATGGGAGTCGGCCTCTGATGCCACGCCGAGGGCACGACGAAATTAAAGCCTTATGGAATCCCCCCATAGGAGTCAGCCTCGGATGCCACGCCGAGGAAGCGGCAAAATTGAAGGCTTGTGAAAACTCCTCATGGGAGTCGGCCTCGGATGCCACGCCGAGGTCGCGGCGAAAGTGAAGCCTCGAGGAAGTCCCTCATGAGAGTCGGTTGCAGATGCCATGCCGAGGGCACGGTGAAATTGAAGCCTTGGGAAGTCTCTCATGTGAATCGCCTCGGATGCCACTTCAAGGGTGCAGCGAAATTGAAGCATTGTGAAAGCTCCTCATGGGAGTCGACCTCGGATGCCACACCGTGGACACGGTGAAATTGAAGCCTCGAGGAGAGTAGGCTGCCTGTATCTTCACCGTTTTTGCCATTTTCGCCATTTTCACGGAATGACCACGACGATTGTACTTGTTCGTTTGATGTAATAAATTTGTTTGCCACTCAATCCTCGAACTTCCATGTCTGACAGGCAAATCAAGAAATCACATGGCCTTGCTAGCATCATGTTCTCTGACAATTGTTGTCACGGTTGATTTCGTGGGATGAGCGTTAACTTTGATAAGCACTGAAACTTTTGTGGCAGACTTCAATGTCTTATAAATCTTGCTCCCCTTTACTCGATTCTTGTATCGAAGGGGTGAGTGGTCGATATGGTGAGTAGGAGCTTCGCCGTCCGAGCATTAGACCCGAATGGGATCAGAACACGCGCTTGTGGTTTCAGGCCGCTTGTCTCGGATTTTAAGATCTGAGGATTTATCCCTAAGACCCGGGGGCGTGGCTCATTCACGGTCAGGCTTGTCCATGACTTAGGGCATTTGGCCTGGCTTGGGTTTCTCGTACTGATGGGTTCGACTCGTTGGGATCCGAGTGGTACCAGGTGGGTACACCTTGGATTTCGAGACCAGATGGTTGTTGTCGGTATTTGAAAATAGGAGCCGAATATCCACCCTTCGTAGCGGGCCTGAGGATTCGACCGAGAGGCGAGAGCGGGGATCTGGTGCTTGTTCATTGCCTGTGCGTCTTTGGTGCGGCTCCACGAGCTCGCTGTCTGGGGAGCCCTCAAGGTGGAAGTTTGTAGGGGCACCCGCATATTATCCGTGCGGTCGGGTCAGAATATTGCAAATATTACTGCTGGGATTTTGCCATTGGGGCGCGTCTGGTTCAGTGCGCCAGTCAGGAGAGGCGGATCATACAAGTGCTTAGTTCTAGCTTGGTCATAATTTTGTTGTAACTGTTTCATTTGCCAACTGTGGATTGGTCACTGCCCTTGTAATTCTCTTTCTTAATAGAAATCTTGTTGTGGGTTCGTGTAGACTGTAGACTTGTTCTTGTTGGGGTGTGGGTGTAAAATGCGGTGCTCGAGACGATCGAGTTGTAAAAGGTCGGCACCGGAAGCCATGCGGAGAGCGCGGCGAGGTGAGACCTCATGATGGTACCATGAGAACTCATGACTATTGTCCTCGGATCATATGCCGAGGAATTTACCCGAGCCTTGCCAGCCACATGGCATGGCACATGTTTGCTTGCGTCAGCCGTTTATGCATTCAATGTGCCTTGGGATATGTAGTGTCGTATGCAATAACTGCGGGTAATTGGGGGAGTTCTTTGTGATTTATAAAATTCTTGTTGCCGAGTGTTAGACACACAACTTTCCCACACTCCCATCTTCAACTCACGATGTCTTGGTGTTCAGCGGGGCCTGTGTTGAGCAGTCTGAGGACTCGTCAGAGGGGTTGGGTTCGGCCCCACAGGGATCGGTGTTCAGTTAGGGGACCCATCTCTGTCCTAAATTTTGAGATTTGAACTGTTTTCCATCGGGTTTCGAGGAGAGCCGTCATCGGGTCGAAGCGAGGGAATGAGAGTTCCTTTTGTCAGAGGATTGTTCATCGTCATCCATCACGTACATTGGTGCGATTTCGGGGATAATGGGTTGTGCTAAATTCATTGACCCCGGCGTCATGTTGGTTAAACTGCTTCTGGCGCTGAGGCTTCATAAGTGTCTTTTGTTGGTCAAGATGAGCCCGTGGGGCCAATTCTCGAGGGACTCGTGTGTCTTTCGACCCGTCTTCCTACGGTGACACCTATCTCTTGGCCGGTGCATGTGTAGCACATCTTCCGCACCGGGGCTAGCTCTCTGTTCGGGTGTCAGAGATGCTGAGCCAGAGCGCAAGTCGGCCGTGAGCAGATGCTGAAGTGCGAGACGACTACAGAGCACGTGATGAGCGACCGCAGCCGGTGCTGATGTGCGAGACGAGTGTAAAAGGGCGTAGGCGGTAGTTTAAGTTGGTTCTATTGTAATTGCCAAAATGTGGGCTGACCCCTTGTAACACCCAAATTTTTCCCCCCCTTTATACCATTCCATTCTCAAATGCTTTCCAACTTAATCTATTTCTTATCTACATCATTTCTTACTTAGAAAAATATTTAGAGATTTTTATCAAAAATTTTGGCAGAGTTTCCCTTGAAATATTAGCCCTTTTACAGATTTTTCTTACGAAAATCTGCAAACAATTACATAATTCAATATACCTGTAATATATATCAATCCTTCCCAGGCCAAAACATTCAACATCACACATGCAATAACATATGCGGTTCTGAGGTCATAAAACTTCATAACAAGCAAGATACGAATTAAAAACCAAAAATCATTTTGAAAACATATATAATTTTTAGAAAAACTTTAGAAAAACCTTTCAAAAATCAACCACAGAATCCAATACTCCACAACGAGGTGGGTACAGGCTTCATACTTCATCACAACACTATATATATCACTATGCCTTACAGTTATACACATAAACTCCAATAATATAAACTAATACATCATTCTACCCCCATATCTCCATAATATATATATATATATAACCCATTTACTACAAGCAAAAGTATAACTACCCAACCACCACACTATCTCACCTCGCTGCTATCAAACTTGTAGGACAGTTAGGGTCGTCCACCCTCGGGGAGGGACTCCCCTAACCCCCAGAAAGCAACAGGGATTAGCCATGTCTGGTGTGAATATAATTTACTAGTTAGGCAAATAAATTAAACTGTACAAAAAAAACTGAAAGAACTTACGAATATCATGATAATTAAGTGAACCTGAAATTTAAATATAAAAAGCTCATAAAAGTGACTTTGCACCGAATTAATCCTTTGAATCTTCAACCCTTCTACATATCCATATCCACTATCCCTACCTTGAAGTTGTGCCTTGACAAGTAGTTCCCACCATTTCCATAGAAATAGCAAGCGAGTAGTTCCTCGACACAATTCCAAGGTATTCTATATTCACTTAAATTTTCGTTTCTAACATCACTGCCATACAATCTTACAATATTTCATTCATTCAATCACATACTATATTTGTTTTTGTTTTCTTTGTATAACACCACACATTCAATCTTATAACATATTCATATATTCACATCACATCACTTCACATTCATTCAATTATACATTATCATATTCATTTTCATCGCATATCCTCCCATGTATTTAATCTCATGATATCACATTCACTTCTCATACCATCACATTATTTAGTCTCATGATATCACATTCGTTCAGTCTTATAATAACAAGTTCATCCAATCTCATATTATCACATTATCCATATCTTATAACACATCTCAGAACACCTCGTAATACATTAACCTTCATTCTCATTATATATCACCATTTACTTTCTTTTCATTCTAATTTCATCATATAGCTTATTGGAAAGTTCGTTCTCATTTTATCATATATTTTACTTTATAATTCATTTCTTAATCTCATCATGCAACTCAAGTTACTTTTCATTCTTATTAATAATATATATTTCTTTCATTTTCGCTTACATCTCATATTATACTTTACTTTAACGTTCATTCTTATCAAATTATACTCCGCACCCCAAACATAGTTTGTGTAGTATTACACCGCGCCCCAGAGCCGATAGCTTGGGTAATAATCACCGCACCCCAGACAAGCTGGGTAAAATAACATCACATCTCAAGCCGATAACTCGGGTATCACTTTACTTTATTTGCACCTTTTTCCTACAATTTACTTTAATTTTTATTTATCATTTCACAACACATCTATCATATCAATGACCCACCAATTCATCCTGGGAGTTGTCAAGGCAGGTAGTTCACACCATTTTCATGGAAATAGCGGGTGAGTAGTTCCTCGACACAATTCCAAAGTGCATCAAACTCATATCATAACATATTTTTCGTTTTATAACCATTCTCATATTCATCACATAATACACCTTCATGTTTCGCATTCATATGTCATATTACTTTACTTTCCCTTCAAATAAGATTATATCATACATACACACTTTCTTTACTTCTCATAATCATTTCCATACCGCAATTTCTTCAAGTTATTCATTTTAATTCACATACATAATTCTTTCGCTGTTATACTCATATTCTTTCATACTCATCTTCATTCATATACATTTTCTTTTACTCTTCTTATTCATTTCAACTCCAATTCTTGCTTTACCTTCTCATCTTCACTTTACCTCGGATTCTTTCTTTTCTTTCCCATTATCATATCACATCTTATGTTTCCTTTACTTTCTCATTTTCTTTTTTCATTTCTCATTTATTCAGTTTGTTAATTGTCAACCAGTGAGCCACAGTATCCCAATATACTAAAAGCCGACAGCCCAGTAAACACGTGGATCTCTGCCCCTCCGGGGTCTTACGCGTCTGAGGCTATGTCTTCCTCCCAGCATATGCCAGTGAGGGAAACACTGCACCCCAAGTAAAACTTGGGTACTTCCTCCTAGCCGAAGCTAGCGAGGGAAACACCGCACCCCAAACATAGTTTGGGTACTTCCTCATGGCAAAACCAACGAGGGAAAAGAAAACACTGCACCCCAGCGAAGCTGGGTACTTCCTCGTGGCAAAACCAACGAGGGAAAGAAAATAACGCACCCCTAGTTTCACTAGGGTACTTCCTCGTAACATCTGTCATCGAGGGAATATCACCGCACCCTAGCTGAGCTGGGTAATTACCGGGCCTCAAGCTGATAGGTTGGTCAATAAAAACACCGCTTCCCAAACATAGTTTGGGTAATCAACACCGCACCCCAAGCCGGTTCTTGGGTGTTAGGAAGTCTAGCCCAAACTCCCAGGATTTCTGTAGGTACTGGTCAACAAAATTTATCACTTATTATCATTTTCATTCCATCTTTTTATCACCACACAGTATCTCATCTTTTATTTGAATAATTTGCCACATCTTTGGCTTTAACCATGCAATTTATTATCTCATTATATCACATAGTCACATACACCCAGTCATGTAATTTATAAGATGATTACCTCATATCATTCTGTATCATAAACGCACCAAAATATTTATTTACCCACATTATAACATCTTATGAACATGTCAAATTAAGTAGATGATTATATCATATTACCGCCCATTAGTTTCGCTTTAAACATCACTATATTATACATATACTCACTCATTAATTTCAGCGATTATGATATCATAACTTATTATCACTCATATATATCACAAACATTCAAAATCACGCAAATTTATCATATAACACCATTTCAACATGTAAAGTTCCGTATTTTCAAGTAAATCTTCATTGGGCTATAACTCACAAATCACATCATATTCGCATAAAACTTTGTCACAACATAGTATATACCTAGTATAATCATACTCACCTGACGAACCGGTAGGAAGATACTCCTCGCTCGCCCGGTCGCCAATCGTACTTCACTTCTTTAGCACCTATTAAGAAAATTATCAGACCCATATGTTATTAACTCATAACCCACATTATCTATCCCCCGAATTCACATCAAACATACTCGTACATCACATACCACATATCTAAACATATCAAATCAACTATTCTCTAGTTTGATAGTCAAATCCTAATTTTACTCCTCGATCGGAGTTCTAATCAATATTTTATATTTTAAGGGTAAAATATCCCAAATTAACTCATATGAGTATCTTGGGAAAAAAAATCTATTATTTATACACATTTCCAATAGTTATCTTATTTTTAAACCAATAAACTATTTTTTTACAATTTTCTGATACCAGGAAAATTCCTTGTAATTATCAAAAAATTGTTAAAATTTATCATAAATGCTTCTAAATTATCCCATATTATTGCACATCATTCACAATATTTCTTAGCATACAATGGCCATGATTTTTCTTACCCTTCCTAAACTCAAACCCTAGGTTAGGAAAAATTTCCATATTGCTATCACTAAAATTGAAATCTTTCACCTTAAGCATGTTCTACAAACCCCAAGCATCCAATTACTATGATTTTTATGGAAAGAAATAAAAAGCACACAATCCAATAACTAAAGTTACAAATTAATATACCTACTCGAAGCTCTCTCAAAAAACCAATGCTGCCAAACTGAAGAGCACCAAGAACTCTCCAAGAATCCCCAATAAATTTAAAGCTTGAAGTGGATGAAAGCTTGGATTTGAAAACCCTAAGCTAAGGGAGTGGGTTTCGGCCATGGGGGAAAAGCAGGCTTCGGCAAGAAAAAAAAAGAGGAGGGGAAGAGAAAGTTAGTGGGAATTTAGTAAATTTTGATGGTTTTTTTTATTGTGAAGGGGTTTAGGTTTATGGGCTAAGGCCCAAAATCAATTAAAATCAACATTTTCAAGGTTTATTTCAATCCCGGACTCCAAAATTTCTAACTTCTTGCTAAGACCATACAATTCCTTCAAATTGGCAAATATTTCACCCTCTAATATGCACAAGTACTCAGGAAAAATTTCGCGATAAATCGGATTCATCTCCTCCGAGAAAACTCATCCCAAAACTCCTATATTTCAAAATTTTCCTGTTTAACCCTGAATTCCAGTTTAATCATTCTAAAATAAAATAAAATCAATTAATATAAAAAAATATACTAATAATCACAAATAAAAATAATACAAACCAAATATTTAAGAATTTTAAAAATTACAGGTGTTACACTCCCCCATAACAGTTTTTCTTTTTAATGAAAGGCTTTTTTGTCTCGATTCTTTGCTCGTCCATGTGGTCTGTGTATTATTTTTGCTACATCGAGAGGTACCCTTTGGATCTGTACCCTGAGAGGGATCCTCCGAAGATTTTTAGCATTGGAGCCTTTAGCCTCGGATGCCATCCCCGAGGGTGTTTTTTTGGCGTTGAAGCCTTCGACCTCGGATGCCATCCCCAAGGTGATTTTTGGCGTTGAAGCCTCCGGCATCGGATGTCGACCCCGTGGGGGTTATCGGAGGATATCCTTCGAGGATATTTGGTGTTGAAGCCTTCAGCATCGGGTGCCGACCCCGAAGGGGTTATCCTTCAAGGAATGAGCCTCGGCCTCGGGTGCTGATAGCAAGTGACCGAAAAACTTGAATTTGGAATGAAAATTAAATTCTATTTATTAATAGCTGAAGGAAGGTACATGGATCAGATTTTGAAGGCTTTTTTACCAGTGCAGACCCCTAGTGGTCTTCATGGAATTTCAACAAATGCTTTGCATTCTAGCTCCTTTTGATTACCCTACCCTCCCGGGTCTTCGAGTCGGTACGTGCTCAGACAGACCACTTTGGAGACCCTTTCGCCCTCTTTGATGTCGGCAGAGCAGGCATTCTGATTGTAAAACCACTCTACTCAGTGTTAGTAAATGTTTCTTCTAACAGACGCCCTTTCTCGAACTTCGTCGAGGAGGTCCAGGTTGTCCATGAGGCCGTTTGAGTTGAAATTCTCGTCAAAGCTCATGGTCTGTGGTGATGACAATCTGACTTTTAGGGGAATTACTGCCTCGGTTCTGAAGGTTAGGTTAAAAGGAGACTCGCCCGTAGGGATTCTTTTGGTCTGCAATAGAACCACAATACGCTATGCAGCTCATTGACCCACAATCCCTTGGGTGATTTTTCAAGTCGCTTCTTGAGACCATCGAGGGTTTGCCAGTTGGTGTTCTCAGCATGATCGTTGGACTTTGGGTGCACAATAAAGGAAAATTTTTGTTGAATTCCAAGATCTTCGCAGAATTTGCAGAACCCTTTCCCGCGAACTGAGTTTTGTTGTCGGTAATGAGGATTCGAGGGATCCCGAATCGGCAGACGATGTGCTTCCAAAAGAATTGTTGGGCCTGATACTCAGTGATAGTGGCTAGGGGCTCTGTCTCGACCCATTTCGTGAAGTAGTTGATGGCTACGCTGAGGAAGCGCCTATGGCTGGTAGCTTTAGGAAAAGGTCCGACCAGGTCCATACCCCCACATGGCAAAGGGGGCCGGACTGACGAGTGATTTGAGATTTGCTTGGGGCAAATGATGGATTGATGAGAACATTTGGCACGGGCCGCACATTTTGACCAAGTTTGGGGCATCATGGAGGAGTGTCGGCCAGTAGTACCCATGGTTGAGAATTTTCCTCCCGACCAATCAACGACCCATGTGGCAGCTGTCGATCCCCACGTGCATTTCCTCGAGCGCATACTTGGCCTCCTCCGGTGTTAGGCATCGGAGGTAGGGTCTGTCGTTGGACTTTGTGTAGGAGCGCTTGAAGAGAATGCCGTCAATTAGCATGAACCTCTTGGCCCTGATCCTGATCCATTTGGAATCGCAGACATCTTAGGGAGCCCCCCATTTCTCAGGTAGTTAAGGATCGGGTCCAACAAGTTTGGTTGCTTGGTAGGTGGGTCAAGATAGAGGACTTCAGATCGATGCTTGGCCGAACGAGGACCTCCACCAGGATTGTTCGATATAAGCCCTCGAATGAGGAGGATGCCAACTTAGATAAAACGTTCGCCTGACTATTCATTTCTCGTGGGATCCTGACGAGGGATGCATCTTCGATATCGGCCAAGAGTAGCTTGACCTGAGCCAGGTATTTCACCATTCTAGCATCGCGGGCTTCATACTCCCCGCTTACTTGATTGATGACGAGTTGAGAGTCGCTGAATACTTTGACCCGTTTGGCTACCGCTTTCCGGGCTAGGAGTCTGGCTATCAGAGCTTCGTACTCTACTTTGTTATTAGAAGAATTGAAGCTGAACCCTAGGGAGTATTGAAGGGTAACCCGTTTGGGCCGCCTAATATGACTCCCACCCCGCTGCCCTCCTTGCAAGACGATCCATCCACGTAGAGTTCCCAAATGGGATCCTCTTATGGAGTCTCGGAGTCCTCCGGGGTGGCACATTCGGTGATGAATTCGACAAGTGCCTTCCCCTTAATGGCCATCCTTGGCTTGTAGCTGATGTCGTGCTGGCTCAGCCTGATGGACCACTTGATTAGGCGACCCGATGTCTCCGGCTTATGGAGGACCTGCTTCAGCGGTTGGTCCGTAAGGACATGAACCGAGTGGGCCTGGAAGTATGGACGAAGTTTTCGGGCGGCCATGACCAAGGCATAAGTGATCTTTTCCATTTTTTTATATCGGAGTTCAGCATCACGGAGAACTTTGCTGACATAGTAGATGGGCTTTTGGACCCCCCTCCTCTTTCCTGGTGAGGACCGCACTGAGGGTCTACTCCGAAGCTGCTAAGTAGAGGTATAGCACCTCGCAGGCCTCAGGCTTGCTGAGAAGAGGGGGATTGGCAAAGTACTTGAAACATCCTAAATTTTCAAATAATTAAATATAAATTTTTTTATTGATTTCACGTGTTTCACAGTGCAAATTAATGTGTGTAATTGGCTTTATAAATTATTTTAATGTCATGAACAAACATTTTCATTCTCTTTTAAAAAATCCTATTATTATTTATTATTAGTTCTTAGGCCTAATAGCTTAATTCGAGCCCACCCAAAATAAAATAAATTAATTAATTAAGAGCCCATGGATTTTAGCCCACTAAATTAGCCCACTAGTTAATTCTATTATTAATTAAAATAACTTGTATGGTAGATATGATCATGTAACAAATTAATTAATAAATAAATGAACAAATAACTAGATGTGCATATGAGGGCACGTGCATTGCACATGCACGTGCAATGGGACAAGAAGGAGAGGCCAGCCAATGCATGGAGTGGGAGAGTGGAGAGTGGTTGCTCACTAGTGGGTAGTTCTTCTAACTCCCAAGTGCATCTTAGACCTTCATCCAAACTCATCTCAACCCTCTATTTGTTCATGAGTTGTGTATAAATACCCATCCCTTGTCTTTCTTTATCACTTGCATTTAGAAATTTTAAAGAGAAAGAGAAAGAAAAGAATTTGTGAGAAAAAGATTGAGTGTAGAAAAATTGTGTGAGAGAAAGAAAGAGAGGGTGTGCTCTTGTTCATTGGAGGCCGACATAGGATCAAGGAGGAGAAGGCTCGGGTTCTTGCATATCTAGGAGGAGAGGCTCGGATTTTGCACAAGCTAGGAGGAGAAGGGAAAGCAATCGTGCTTTCAAGGAGTTTTCTTTAAGAGTTTTTCATTGTTCTTCAAAGATATGGGCGATTTCTCTACTTCTAATGTAGATATCATGCTAATAGATTAATTTTATGAACATGCTAGAGAAAATAGCAAAATTTGCCATAATTGCATGAAAAGACTAGTAAGAAAAAGAGAAAACTCTTGTTTGTCTATATAAGAAAAATAGTAAAATGGATTGAGATTAGTTAATTAAGATTTATCAAGATGCTTTATTAATATATTTTCATGCTAGAATATATAATTTAATGAACCATGTTTGTATGAAAATTGTGCTTGTGAATGAATTGTAGAATGTAAAATAACACCCATGGATTGTGAAATCAATTGATTAGTATAGAAAGTTGCAATAAGTGTTGAATTTTAATTATATTGTGTGAGTAGTATTATATTCAGTTGATTGTCAAATATGTTGTCTCTTAGAATCATAAGAAAATGAATTAGTTTTGTAAAGGATAAAATTAACTTAAGAGAATTAACTATGTTAAAGAATGAAAAAATTGTACAAAAACATTGTGAATAAATGTGGGAATAAGTAGATAAAAGATTTATCAAGAAAAGAAATTTCAATGTCAATAAATACACTAATGTTTCATTTTCTCAAAAGAAATAAGAGGAATAGTTCTATTATGTTGTTAAAAATGAGAATTTTGTAAATCTAAACAAATATACTATACTGTTTTTCAAAAGAACACATTCGGGAAAAGATCTAGATTTTAAGTAAGTACAATTTGATTGAGAAATCAAGTTTATTAAAGAAGGAGTTAGATACACATTAGTAGAATAAAGCAATTTTAACTCATGAGTATAATAGAAAGTGAATTTGGGCATACTGGCTTTCGGTGTGAAGTCAGGGCGCTGCGTACAGTAATAGTATTCATGGGTTCGAGCCTTGAAGGGGCTCTGTTTTATTAAATTTCGGATTTAAATCAAATCACCGAAAGCATATTTAATTGTAATTCGAGTTCACCTTATAGCAGTTAGTCACTCTTGGACTCTTGGTCTTTGGGTGCGCTTTGGGTCTGTTATTGTAGCTCGGCGGAGGCGTTGGTCTTGGGTTCGAATCCGACCACTACTTTTTAAAATTTTTTTGATATTTTTGATATATAAGAGTTTTTAAGAGTATAAAAAATCGGAAAAATTTCTAATATTTTTCTGAAATTACCTAGACTTCATAAAAATTATTTCTACAATATTTGACATATTATAATGAGAATTGGAACTAATTTTGGGGAAGAAGAACTTGATAAATTTTTTTAGAATATGACTTTGAATAATTAAAGAAAATGAAGATTTTGAATGTAAAGAAATTTTGTGTAGAGATCAATATTGAGATTTTTGACATGGAAGATTTGAGTAAGTTAAATAATGAAATTTGATGTTTAATATATGCAAGTGTGCATGGAAAATGAAAAAAAAAAAATCATGAATAAATGTGAAAATTTGTGAGTATAAACACTCATTTTTTGTGAACATGAAAAGAGGTTGAAAACTAGAGTTTAGCTAAGTCCTTACATCGACATGAATGAAATTTTGAAGAGAAATGTTGTAATAAAAGACCAAGATTGGGTCGTGGTTAACAATTGATGTTTAAGACCGGTGTAGAGGTAACGCTAACTTTAGGGTGTTAATTTATTCATGATTCAAATATCTAAGGACTACACTATAGTGAAGATGTGATAAAAGTAAGAAGGGGCATGGAGGAAGGGGGTTCGGACGGCTTACCCATGGGTGGAGTCTTCTTGGCCCTAGGATCCATAGGGGTCATCTATCACGAAGTAAAATTTGGAAAGAGACTTGGATCTAGGCTTCCCACAAACGACGTCAATCTGATACTGCTTGTTTTTTTGTGTGGGAGAAACAGATAATGTGAGTTCTTTTGAAGATGGGAAAACTCATATCTCGACCTCCAACCTGACTCTACTGTGAGGCTGATATGGTGGATGTGATTCTTGCCAGGATCGAGTGGTGCAGATCATTTGCTAATTTTACCCTCATCACTTCCAATATTTGAAAGAAAAAGGGATATCATAATAATAGCCACACAACAACCTATATATATTGAACAAGATCAAGGAAAAACTATAATTCCATTAATAACAGAAATAATAATAAGACAGGAAATTAAAAAAAAGTTAGAAAACCAAAAAAATTAAGACACATACATTTAGGGGTAGTACAAATAATAATAAAAGTTTTTTTTAAGAAAAGAATAAATACACCCTTAAAAATATACTTAATGGATGATAAAATAATATCAAGTATACAAGTTGCTTTAATAGGAATAGTATAAAGGGACTTAATGTACAAAAAAAATAAAATTTACAATAAACCTAATTTCTCTATAAGCATGGCAGAAGAAAATAAGGACAAAAGTTTAGTCTTATATCACTGATTATTGGGAATAGAAATGATAGATTGGAGTAAGGTTATAAGTATACAAATAAGAAATATTCATGTTCTTACAAGTAAGCATGAAGTAAAAAAACAGAAATACTAATAACTTTAAAATAAAATCACTATTCCAGGAAATTATAAGATACAAACAAGTTAGAGAAAACCATGAAACGACCATACCAAATTATATAGAATTTGACTTTAATAAAGCAAAAGATATTACAAAGGGAGAAACTATACAAATAATGTTTAGAAAAAGACCACTATCAATAAGAAACAAACAACAGGCGTTAGAACTAATACCAATAATAAATGCATTAGATATCCAAAATAATAATCAATTTAAGATAGAAATAGAATATTATGACAATGGTAAATTGAACAAACAAATAGCACTTATAGATACATGAGCTACAAATTCACATATTAAACAAACAAATATAAAAACAACGGAATTAATACCATTAAAAAACTCATATTACTATTTAGACTATTATAACAATAGACATCCAATTGTCCATTAAATAGTATTACCACTAAGAATAAACAGTAGGAATGAAATATTATTACATCCACATGTAGACACAAAATACTATATTAATGAAATTTTATTAGGAGCTGACTTCTTTACATCAATACAGCCATACTCAATACAATTTTTTTTAACAATAACAGTAAATAATAAAAGTATAGCAATAAATAGAATATTATCTAAATGAATCCATTAAGAGCAACAAAAAAATAAATTATACATACTAACAGAATTTGTATACTGCGAAAGTCCCTGCCACTAGGTTAAAACTTCAAAGTTATGCGAAGGTTGAGGGAAATTGCACTTGCATTCTAACATATATGAATGATACAAATCAAGAACGATCACAGGTTAATAGACAATGGAGAAAGCACAAGCTTATGCCGCAAAAATATACCACCAAAATGGAAACAAGATGGAAATTAAAAAAAAAATAACTGGATTGACAGAAAAAAGTATTATACTTGATAAATATCAACAAAATGTAACAGTACAAGTAGAAAATTACATCCTAAAAATACCAATAATATACCAGTTTGATAATATGAATAATGATGTATTATTAGGAAATGACCTTTTATAACAATACTATTTTATGACTATATCACACGAAACAGTTATATTTACAACACTTTGTAAACACCAAGCAATAGGAATTAGAATAACACAATTTTACACTAGGACAGACTTACCACACATCAGAGTTTCTTCAGTCCAGCATGGTGAATATCAATATTTACCAAATAAAACTATAATACAACAAGTACAAGAACCAATTACACAAGAAATTTTATAAAAACAATTAGAAAATCTGTGTGGAGAATACCCTTTAACAAAATGGCATTTAAGTAAACTCACAGCTCATTTAGAGTTAATAGATAAGAATAAATAATAAAAATTAAAGCTATAAGATGCACTCCAACAAATTGAGAAGAATTCAAAATATATATAAAAGAACTAATGGAAAACAATTACATTAGAAAATCACAAAGTCCACATACATCACCAGCATTCATAGTAAGAAAACACTCGAAAGAAAAAGAGATAAATCTAGAATGATAGTAAATTATAAGAATTAAATAAAAATACCAAAAAAATGGATATCCACTACCAGATATGCAGATACTACTAAACACAGTAAAAAAAAAATTACTCAAAATTCGATTGCAAATCAGGATTTACTATATAGAATTAATAGAGAATCAAAACAATTGACTGCAATTAGTACATCACAAGAATTTTATGAACGGAACATATTACCTTTTAGATATAAAAACAGTCTAGGAGTATTTCAAGAATATATGGATAAGATTTTTGAAAAATACAGTAATTTTATACTAGTATACGTAGATGATATCCTAATATGATCTGAAAATGAAGAACAACATAAAGAACATTTACTAAATTTCATAGAAATAGTAATGATTACATTAATTATATTATCAAATAAGAAAATATAATTATTCAAAATAGAAATACAATACTCTATGAACAAAATTATCACTCAAAGGAATAGAACTCCAGCCACATATAGGAAAAAAATAAAAACATTTCCAAATATTTTAAATGAAAAAAGAGAATTATATGCCATAATTAAACTACTAAATCAAACAAGATGATATATACTAAATGTTTTGAGAAAAAAATTTTTTTGGCTACAACAGAAACTGATAAAATTCAAGAAATGGGAATAAAGCACAGACAATGAAGAAAACTTAAAATATTGAAACAACAAACTTTAGAATTAAATAAACTAAGATTAACTATCAAAGAATGTACATGGATAATAAAAACAGATGCACGTAAAAATAATTGGAGAACAATATTAAAATTTACAGAGAAATATGAAAAAGAAGAATAACTAGATAGTGGATCATTCACGCAAACATAACAAAATTATCACATAAATAAAAAAGAATTATTTGCAATCTCAGCAATAAAAAGTTTGAATTATTCATAATACAGAAAAAATTCATAGTAAAAACAGATTATACCCAAACAAAATAGTAGATCTATAGCAAATAAAAGATTAATAAGATGACACATGAAACTAGCACATTATGATTTTACGATAGAAATTATAAAAGGAATATGTAACATTTTAGCAGATTTTCTATCAAGAAATTAACATTTTTAATTTTTGCATAATGAAAATTAGAGTACAACAAGCAGAAAATGATATAGTTTTCCTCAAAGAAAATGTGGAGCAAATAAATGAGCATTTAACCAATTACAATTGCAAATATGCGGACTTTAGAGTTTATTTTACCACCACATAAATTTAGAACATACTGAGAAAATGAGTGAAGGGAGTGAACCTATCAACCTACAAAATACGAGTAAAACCATAAAAATGAACACACAAGATGGAAGCTCCACATCCATAAAAATAGAAAATGATATATTTTTCCTCAAAGAAAATGTGGAGCAAATAAATGAAGCGCCCCGAATTTCCAATATGATATCTAAGAAAAACGTGGCACAATTTCCAGCATCAACCTCAATTGTAATAGTAAACATAGACAAAACACAGATTAAAATTTTTCAACTTGTATTACATTAACTCTTTACAAAGCACAGTGGAAAATAAGCACCTTGAATTACAAATTCTTTCTTTTACAACACTTTCCTTTACAATTTACATAAGCCATAACAACAATTCTGTCTCGTGCATCCAAATCCTAAAGCTGTAGGTACTTACCTATAAAACATGAGGCTAGAGATAACCCTAACTCCCAAAACTACAGGGGTCAGCCATAACGGTGTGAGTGACATAAAAATAAATACAACATAAATAAAACAAAGACATAAAGTCATAAACAGTATGTATCAACAACAAGAATAAATGAAATAAGAATGACAATAAATAAAACATGAAAACATCAAGTGAAACTAGACTAAGCGTCGAGTGTAGAAAAATAGAAATCAACATGCATAAAACCAAATCAAGAAAACACCAATACTATATGCTGACTTTCTAATGCATACTTGTCGGATTCTATGCATCGCACTCTACATAAGTCCGGTGCAAGCCCTTAATGTTCTCCATTGATAGGGTTAACTCACCCACTATGCAACCAATCCTACTACGATGACTACTATGAGATTTAGACATTTTGCAAGTATCGGTTCTCGCCCTTGGAATACTGGAGGCCAATCACACTCCGCAAATCATTCTATGACCCTTACGTCCATCGTCTCGAAAAACTGGAGATTGCCTCACTCCGCAGGTCATCCTGGAACCCTCATTGCACAAACATTCCATGAGTGTCGCTCTCGTTCTCAGAATACTGGAGATCAATCCCACTCCGCAGATCATTCTGTGGCCCTTACGTCCATCGTCCCGGAAACTGGAGAATATCTCACTCCTTGAATCATCCTGGAGTCCATAACTCACGTTTGTACTCATTTCATCATATCACCATCTAGTGTCTGTCCTTATCTTGTAAAGTTAATTAATTATTTAACAGATTGCGAATCTCTTAGAGTTGGTGTACCCTACCAGGCTTAACTCAACTGAACAACAACAAAAATCTCAACCTCCGGTAGTTAGGGCTCCACTCAATCTCTAGAGACTCATAACTCAACCATCAATACTAAAAACTTTCAATAAAACTCATAAATCCATCATCAAAATGTTTATATAAAGAAAACTTTTTAAATCAACAAAATCCAAATCTATATAATGTACTCATAAAACTCCAGAGTTCGAATAAAGGCTAAATATAAAAAAAGTACACAAAATTTTGGGCCAGTTTAAAAAAAGTACACAAAAGTGTTTTTTTTATAAAAGGACACAATGTTTAAATAAGGTCCACTGGGTTAGTTAGGGTTAGGGTTAGGGTTAGAGTTGGGTTAGGGTAGGGTTTAAAAAAACAACTTTCATCTTTCATATGTGTTTTAAAAAACCACATTCATCTTTTATTTGTGTTTAAAAAAACATCACTTAACTAATCATATGTTTAAATAACCCCCCTCCCCCCCCCCCCCAACTAACCCTAACCCTAACTAACCCAGTGGACCTTATTTAAACATTGTGTCCTTTTTTATAAAAAAAAATTGTGTACTTTTTTTAAACTGGCCCAAAACTTTGTGTACGTTTTTTAAAATTTTCCTTTGAATAAAATATTAAATCCATCAAAGAACAGAAAATCATATGTTTAAGTCGTAGAATATCACCAAAACATCAATTCGTTTGAAAACACATATAACTCACTTTATAAGGCCATAAAAATACAATTAAAATTCTATTATAACAGAAATATAACTTTTGTAAATTACCGTAATCTGTAGCAAAATGTCCTTTAAAAACGGTAGATTAATAACCCACAATATCGAAGAACCAATCGTTTAAAGAAAATATCAGAAAACTCGAGAAACCCATCAGTCAGGACAGTGACAGACGACTGTCGAAAATGGATGGTCGACTGTCTTGTGAAAATTTGAAACTCAAGAAAAACCATCAGCCAGGACAATGACAGTCGACTGTCGAAATGGCCAGTCGACTGTCCTGCGAAAATCCAAAACTCAAGAAAAACGATCAGTCAGGACAGTGACAATCGACAGTCGAAAATGGCCAGTCGACTGTCCTGCAAAAATTCGAAACTTAAGAAAATGACAGTCGACTGTCGACTTCAGTTCGGTCGACTGTCAATTATAACAGGTTGCAGTTGTAGTACCCCGTACTTTTAAATATAATTTTAAAGATTTATAAATGAATTAAAATGATTTTCTGGAGATTTAATAAATATTTTTCTAAAGATTTATCTTTTTACACGTACAAAACACGTGCAAATATTTTTGGTGTAAATATCCAATTTTTCATTTTTAATAAACTCTTCTACTTATAATGGAGTATATTCTAAATTTTGGGATTTTTCTTAGTAAAGAAACTATTTTTTATAAATACCTCGAAAGAAAGGGGCTTTTATGTAAAAAGCCGTTTGGAGCTCAAATAAATAATAAAAATTCATTTTTACTGAATTTTGGGCTTTCCATGGTCATCATTGAAATTAAAATATATTTAAATTTTATTTAGAGTCGATTTGGTAAAGATTTAAATAAATATGGTGTTTTGCAAATATGGAATTTATGTTGGATCTTGTGCAAATATTTTTCTGGAAAGTAAAAGATAGATATTTTAGTTGGAAAATATAATATGTATTATTAGATATTATTCCTGAATTTTCTGGATTTTTACTAATATTTTATGATGTATTTGCAAATATTACAAAAAAGAAGGACTTTTGTGCAAAATGGCCACCCTGAGTACAAATCCGAATTTTCTTTATTTCTGGGCTATGCTGGATTGCTGGACAAATCAGTTGTAAAAGGATTCGATTTGGTTTTAATTTATTTAACTTATTTTAACTACTTTATAAAGAAAGGTTTATATATGTAAAGTAATAATTTGTTAAAGGATTATTTTGCAAATGTGTTTAAAACCCTAATTCTTCAATTCTGGCCTATATAAAAGATGGAATGCAGTCGTCTTTCACTGCACAACATAAGGTTTTATTGTTTTTATTTTTCTTGGAGATTGAAAGAGAAGATCTCAGATTTCGCAAAAGAAGGGTTTTGCTTATTCTCCATTAATTCGATTGGATTCTTCATTTGAGGTGAGTGACTTGTTTGTTTTGCTTTGTGTATGTTGTATGTGAATGTTGTAAATTTTTATGTTGTTTTGTTTTATGTATGTTGTATGTGGTGTTTCATCTATTAGAAAGCATGCTAGAGTTTGGTATGAATATGTATGATGGATGGATGAAAAATTGGATCTTTTGTGAACCCTAGTTATTTGTGAGTAGAATTTACATGTGGATTATTTTAGACTGTTGGAGAACCTAATAAATTGTGAGTAGGCTATTTCTTTTGGATTTATTGTTGATTTGATTGAGTATGATGGATGTTATGCATTAATTGATTTAAAGATGAGATTTTGGACTATTGGTGAGTTGGATGAACGCAACTTGGCCATGTTGATGATAAATTTGTTTTTGTTCATGAATCAACTATTGAGATTAGTTGAGAATGAGTTTGAGGAATTTTGAGAATGAGTAATGAATTAAAAGACCATGTTTTGAGGATTTGAGTTATGATGACTAAAATTGGAGATTTAGTTGAATTTGAGGAAATATATCCAAATTGGGGATTTTCTTTTGAGATTTGGTATTGATGTGGTTTGGATCTGAATACGAAGCTATTTCAACGAACAATTAATTTTTTTAAGAAACTCTATTTTGATTATATGCACAAATTCATGTTTGATTGAAAGAAATTAACAAATCTGTATTTTTATAAACTCAAGTAGTTTTGGTTTAGTTTTATGGGTTATTATAAATCCTACAAGTTGTATTTGATCATATAAGAAATATGTTTTTTGTAGAAATCGTTTTCATAAAGTAAAACTACGTATCGGTTGAAATGTGCACAACCAAAAGTATACAGTCTGTAGGTCGACAGTCGACTGGTATGACTTCTCAGTCGACAGACATGACCCGGCTGTTATGTTCTCTAGTTTTCTTGAAATTTCGTTCTAGACAATCGACTGAGGACTTTTACAGTCGACTGGTACCCCTTAGAAATTTTTCTTAAAAGATTATTGGATTTTTCTCTACACAGTCGACCGATAGTTTTATAGTCAACTTATAACACTTAGATTATTTTCTTAAAATCATGGAATTCTCTTTCTGGATAGTCGACTGGTAACTTTTACAGTTGACCGTCAACTCTTAGTATTATTTTCTTAAAGATATTGGTTTTTCACTCTGGACAGTCGACTGATAACCTTTTACAGTCGACTAATTCTGATGCTTTTCTTGAGTTTTCCAGATGTTCTTTAAACGATTGATTCTTTAAATATTTTTGGATCTATAATTTACTATTCCAATATTATTGTTTCTACAGAACATATGTTTTCAAGATATTTTATTATTGAATTTGGATTCTGAAATTTTATAAAGATTTGGATTTTGTTGATTGGAGAGGTTTCTCCCTTTGATCGTTTTGACGATGGATTAGTGAGTTTTGGTCTTGTTGAGATCTCTAAGAGTTGAGTAGGAGTCCTGGTACCGGCAGTTGAGATTTGTTGAGTTAGACCTGGGGGGTCTTGGTTTAGTTGATATTGAGTATTTAAGTCCGGCAGGATACACTAACTCTAGAGATGAAGATTTTTGGTGGTTTAATAATAATCAACTTAAGGACAGGCACTAGTGGGGATATGATGAAACTTGGGAAACGTAAGTATAGACTCATGGTTTTGTTAGTCCAACGGATGCGTTCCAGGACTGTTTGTTGTTCTGTCTCGAGAGGACATTTGTGTGTTCACGTGTCGAGGGTCTGCAGGCCTATTCACGGAGCATGCAGGGTGCATTCGCGTGTCGAGGGTCAGCAGGCCTATTCACGGAATGTACCTGGTGTATCTGCACGTCGAAGGCCTTGCAAGCCTATTCGTGGGGTACATAGGTTTGGGAGATGATTCTCCGGTTGTTTTTGAGCTATCTTACATGATGCTTACGCGTTGAGGGCTGTGGTGCCTATTCGCAGAGTATTCAGGATCTTGTTTTCCATCACCGTAGTAGGATTAGTTGCATAACGAAGGATTATCCCTATAAGTGGAGATCGTTAAGGGCTTGCACCGGACCTATGTACTATGAATGCTTAGAATCCGACAAGTACGCATTAGAGAGTCAGCATATAGAGCTTGTGTTTCCTTGACTTGGTTTTATGCTTGTGTTTTCCTGTTTTCCTACACTTGACATTTAGTCTAGATTCACTTGTCGTTTTCATGAATTACTATTTACTATCTTATATTCCTTAATGTTTTCATGCTTTACTTATTATTATTTCTCATTTCATTTATTCTTGCTGATAAAACGTGTTGTTGATGACTCAGTGTTATATGAATTAATTATGTTGCTTTGTTTTTATGTCACTCACACCGTTATGGCTGACCCTTTTAGTTTTGGGGATTAGGGATTATCTCTAACCTCATGTTTTACTGGTTGTTGTTGCTTAGAGCTTGGGGTTTGGGTGCTTGAGATAAATTGATGTAATAGAGCTTTTGTGTAAATTTTGTAAAAGAAGTGTTATAAAAAGAAAGTTTGTAATTCAAGGTATTTTGTATTTCGCTGTGTTTATAAAGATTGTTGTAACAAAAGTTGAAATAAAAATTATCGGTATTTTTGGGCTATGTGTACTATTACATTGAAGTTGATGCTGAAAATTGTGCCACGTATTTTCTAAGATATCATATTAGAAATTCGGAGCACTACATAGATTGGTATCAGAGCATGCTTCAATAGTAATAATAGACATAGTATGAAAAATCAACCTAGGTGTGGACACTAGAGCGTGAGTACCTAGGTGTGGACATTAGAGTGTGAGTATCACATAGAGTTAGAACATGATGTTTGGTTTGGGGTATGGTTGAGGTTTTGCCATAGGGTATTGATGTGAAGGTGAATTGTGTTGTGATATTCTAACTTTACCTTCATTTTGCAGTATTCAGTAGAATGACAGGACCCAGAACCAGGAATGGTGGTAACAATGGTGATGGAGCTGGAAGTTCCCAAGGAACAGGAGTTGATCTCGAGGCTGAATTTGCCAGGGTGTATCAGACTTTGAATGCACTAATGGCAGCTAATTTGGCGCAGTCTCAGAACCAGAATCAGAATCATGGTGTTGGACCAGTGTTTGTTAACGCTGATCCCATCAAACAGATTGAGTCCTTCAAGAGGATGAGGCCGCCAGTTTTTGAGGGGCAATCTGATCCAAACAAAGCTGATGATTGGATTAGACGGATGGAGACAATCTTCGAGGTCTCAGAAACTCCGACAGCCAATAAGGTGAAGTTGGCCACTATGCAATTGGAAAAGGACGCTGGTGTTTGGTGGCAATCGATGAAGAGGACTTTGGGTGACCAACAAATAACTTGGAAGGCTTTTCTGGAAGAATTCAGCGAGCGTTTCTTTCCTTTGGATATTCAGGAGAGGAAGGCAACAGAATTCTTGAATCTACAGCAAGGCAGTATGACCGTGCGAGAGTATGAGACTAAGTTCGCTCAGCTGTCGAGGTATGCACCGGAGCTGATAGTTGATGAGGCGAAGAAGGCCAAGAAGTTTGAACAGGGCTTGAGGTCGAGAATGATTCCGTTGGGCATAAGGAGGTTCGACAAGCTGGTCAGGAAAGTAGCTATGACAGAAGAAGACATGGATCAATTCCAGAAGAAGCAGGAGACCTGGAACAAGAACAAGAGGCCAGCAGATGGTCAGAGTGGGAAGGAATTCCTAGCGAAGCAGGGCAAGTTCAGTTGGCTAGTACAGAAGGCACCCACAGTTCAAGGTGTGACTTATTTCAATTGTGGAGAGACAGGTCATTATCAGGTAGTAGGCACCGAGCCTCGGAAGGTGCAAGTTTGTTATCATTGTGGTCGTGAAGGGCATATCCGACCGAACTGTCCGCAGCTGAAGAAAGATGGTGCATGGGAAGGCAAGGTTCTGAGGCAGGGGTGAGTGTTCGCATTGACTGAGGAGGATGCAGGTAACTCAGGGATGTGATCCGGGTGTGCAAGAATTTTGAATTCATTCATTTTGTATCAAGTAAAACTTTTATTTTGAGAATAAATTGGAGATTTGAGTATCGTTCTCCATGTAATAGAATTTATTTGGATTAATAGAATAAAATTAAAAATTTTATTTGATACTGTTTTCTTGCATACATTTGTGTCGCCCAAAACTTTTTGCTAGTCTTAGGTGTGGAGCTTAAGGTGTTTCCAAGCAGGGTCTTGAGGTGGCTTTCCTTAGTCATGTATTTTCTAAGGAGGAAGTGGCAACTGATCCTCGGAAGGTTGAAGCAGATTGTGGAAGGTCAGAGTTGGATGCAGGAGTTCAGAGATTGTTGCGGCATGGCTTCCGATGGCAAGTTATCAGAGTTGCGCAGCGGAAGGTTGTTTTTCTGAACTCTTTGCATGATGGTGTTTCTTCTGTATGTTTGTATTTCTTTTGTTGGAATGCATTCTCCGGTGTGATGTATTTCATAAATTATGTTTCCATTTATGAGATATTGCATTCCTTATTGGTGTGTTTGTTTGGACCCCGTTAGCAGTTAGTTCTGAGAACAGAACTCTTCTAAGGAGGGAGTGATGTAGTACCCCGTATTTTTAAATATAATTTTAAAGATTTATAAATGAATTAAAATGATTTTCTGGAGATTTAATAAATATTTTTCTGAAGATTTATCTATTTACACGTGCAAAACATGTGCAAATATTTTTGGTGTAAATATCCAATTTTTCATTTTTAATAAATTCTCCTACTTATAATGGAGTATATTCTAAATTTTGGAATTTTTCTGAGTAAAGAAACTATTTTTTATAAATACCTCGAAAGAGAGGGGCTTTTATGTAAAAAGCCGTTTGGAGCTCAAATAAATAATAAAAATTCTTTTTTACTGAATTTTGGGCTTTCCATGGTCATCATTGAAATTAAAATATATTTAAATTTAGAGTCGAATTGGTAAAGATTTATACAAATATGGCGTTTTTGCAAATATGGAATTTATGTTGGATCTTGTGCAAATATTTTTCTGGAAAGTAAAAGTCAGATATTTTAGTTGGAAAATATAATATGTATTATTAGATATTATTCCTGAATTTTCTGGATTTTTACTAATATTTTATGATGTATTTGCAAATATTACAAAAAAGAAGGACTTTTGTGCAAAATGGCCACCCTGAGTACAAATCCGAATTTTCTTTATTTCTGGGATATGCTGGATTGCTGGACAAATCAGTAATAAAAGGATTCGATTTGGTTTTAATTTATTTAACTTATTTTAACTACTTTATAAAGAAAGGTTTATATATGTAAAGTAATAATTTGTTAAAGGATTATTTTGCAAATGTGTTTAAAACCCTAATTCTTCAATTCCGGCCTATATAAAAGATGGAGTGCAATCGTCTTTCGCTGCACAACACAAGGTTTTATTGTTTTTATTTTTCTTGGAGATTGAAAGAGAAGATCTCAGATTTCGCAAAAGAAGGGTTTTGCTTATTCTCCATTAATTCGATTGGATTCTTCATTTGAGGTGAGTGACTTGTTTGTTTTGCTTTGTGTATGTTGTATGTGAATGTTGTAAATTGTTCTGTTGTTTTGTTTTATGTATGTTGTATGTGGTGTTTCATCTATTAGAAAACATGCTAGGGTTTGGTATGAATATGTATGATGGATGGATGAAAAATCGGATCTTTTGTGAACCCTAGTTATTTGTCTGTAGAATTTACATGTGGATTATTTTAGATTGTTGGAGAACCTAATAAATTGTGAGTAGGCTATTTCTTTTGGATTTATTGTTGATTTGATTGAGTATGATGGATGTTATGCATTAATTGATTTAAAGATGAGATTTTGGACTATTGGTGAGTTGGATGAACGCAACTTGGCCATGTTGATGATAAATTTGTTTTTGTTCATAAATCAACTATTGAGATTAGTTGAGAATGAGTATGAGGAATTTTGAGAATGAGTAATGAATTAAAAGACCATGTTTTGAGGATTTGAGTTATGATGACTAAAATTGAAGATTTAGTTGAATTTGAGGAAATATATCCAAATTGGGGATTTTCTTTTGAGATTTGGTATTGATGTGGTTTGGATCTGAATACGAAGCTATTTCAACGAACAATTAATTTTTTTAAGAAACTCTATTTTGATTATATGCACAAATTCATGTTTGATTGAAAGAAATTAACAAATCTGTATTTTTATAAACTCAAGTAGTTTTGGTTTAGTTTTATGGGTTATTATAAATCCTACAAGTTGTATTTGATCATATAAGAAATATGTTTTTTGTAGAAATCATTTTCATAAAGTAAAACTACGTATCGGTTGAAATGTGCACAACCAAAAGTATACAGTCTGTAGGTCGACAGTCGACTGGTATGACTTCTCAGTCGACCGACATGACCCGGCTGTTATGTTCTCTAGTTTTCTTGAAATTTCGTTCTAGACAATCGACTGAGGACTTTTACAGTCGACTGGTACCCCTTAGAATTTTTTCTTAAAAGATTATTGGATTTTTCTCTACACAGTCGACCGATAGTTTTATAGTCGACTTATAACACTTAGATTATTTTCTTAAAATCATGGAATTCTCTTTCTGGACAGTCGACTGGTGACTTTTACAGTCGACCGTCAATTCTTAGTATTATTTTCTTAAAGATGTTGGTTTTTCACTCTGGACAGTCGACTGATGACCTTTTACAGTCGACTGATTCTGATGCTTTTCTTGAGTTTTCCAGATGTTCTTTAAACGATTGATTCTTTAAATATTTTTGGATCTATAATTTACTATTCCAATATTATTGTTTCTACAGAACATATATTTTCAAGATATTTTATTATTGAATTTGGATTCTGGAATTTTATAAAGATTTGGATTTTGTGGATTGGAGAGGTTTCTCCCTTGATCGTTTTGACGATGGATTAGTGAGTTTTGGTCTTGTTGAGATCTCTAAGAGTTGAGTAGGAGTCCTAGTACCGGCAGTTGAGATTTGTTGAGTTAGACCTAGGGTGTCTTGGTTTAGTTAATGTTGAGTATTTAAGTCCGGCAGGATACACTAACTCTAGAGATGAAGATTTTTGGTGGTTTAATAATAATCAACTTAAGGATAGGCACTGGTGGGGATATGATGAAACTTGGGAAACGTAAGTATAGACTCATGGTTTTGTTAGTCCAACGGATGCGTTCCAGGACTGTTTGTTGTTCTGTCTCGAGAGGACATTTGTGTGTTCGCGTGTCGAGGGTCTGCAAGCCTATTCACGGAGCATGCAGGGTACATTCGCGTGTCGAGGGTTGCAGGCCTATTTACGGAATGTACCTGATGTATCTGCACGTCGAGGGCCTTGCAAGCCTATTCGTGGGGTACACGGGTTTGGGAGATGATTCTCCGGTTGTTTTTTAGCTATCTTACATGATGCTTGCACGTCGAGGGCTGTGGTGCCTATTCGCAGAGTATTCTGGATCTTGTTTTCCATCTCCGTAGTAGGATTAGTTGCATAACGAGGGGTTATCCCTATAAGTGGAGATCGTTAAGGGCTTGCACCGGACCTATGTACTATGAAATGCATAGAATCCGATAAGTACGCATTAAAGAGTCAGCATATAGAGCTTGTGTTTCTTTGACTTGGTTTTATACTTGTGCTTTCCTCTTTTCCTACACTTGACACTTAGTCTAGATTCACTTGTCGTTTTCATGAATTACTATTTACTATCTTATATTCCTTAATGTTTTCATGCTTTACTTATTATTATTTCTCATTTCATTTATTCTTGCTGATAAAACGTGTTGTTGATGACTCAGTGTTATTTGAATTAATTATGTTGCTTTGTTTTTATGTCACTCACACCGTTATGGCTGACCCCTTTAGTTTTGGGGGTTAGGGATTATCTCTAGCCTTATGTTTTATAGGTTGTTGTTGCTTAGAGCTTGGGGTTTGGATGCTTGAGATAAATTAATGTAATAGAGCTTTTGTGTAAATTTTGTAAAAGAAGTGTTGTAAAAAGAAAGTTTGTAATTCAAGGTGTTTTGTATTCCGCTGTGTTTGAAGATTGTTGTAATAAAAGTTGAAATAAAAATTATCGGTGTTTTTGGGCTATGTGTACTATTACATTGAAATTGATGCTGGGAATTGTGCCACGTATTTTCTAAGATATCATATTAGAAATTCGGGGTGCTACAGCAGTTTTAAAATTCTGTGCATGTTTTAAACTGATACGTCGATAAATCTTTGTAAAATCAAAATTAAACTTCCTGAGATGATCAAATAAAACTTGTATGACATATAGGAGTTTATAAAACACATCAAAACATATCATGATCAAAAGAGTAAATTGACAGTCATGACGTGGGAGTTGTGCCACGTCATGCTTTAATTTTGAAAATCTCGAATTGACAGTAGACTGGCCTTCTTGAGCGGTCGACCGTCAATTGTTCTTTTGGCTATTTTGTGAAATTTTCTTCGTTTCTTTTAAATGATTATTTTCTCGATATTATGGATTATTGCTCTACTGTTTTATATGATGTTTTTACTACAGATTACAATATTTTACAAAGAGTTATATTTTATTTATAATATCATTTTAATTGTATTCTTATGACCTTATTAAGTGAGTTATATGTGTTTTCAAAAGAATTGATGTTTTGGTTATATTCTACGACTTAAAAATATGATTTTTTGTTATTTAATGGATTTAATATTTTATTTGAATTCTGGAATTTTATGAGTACATTATATAGTTTTGGATTTTTGTTGATTTAAGGAGTTTTCTTCATATAATCGTTTTGATGATGGATTTGTGAGTTTTATTGAAAGTTTTGGTATTGATGGTTGAGCTATGAGTCTTTAGAGATTGAGTGGGGCCTTAGCTACTAGCGGATGGGATTTTGGTTGTTGTTCAGTAGAGTTAAGCCTGATAGGGTACACCAACTCTAAGAGATTCGCAATCAATTAAATAATTATTTAACTTAACAACATAAGGACATGCACTAGATGGTGATATGATAAAATGAGTGCAAATGTGAGTTATGGACTCCAGGATGATCCAAGGAGTGAGATATTCTCCAGTATTCCGGGACGATGGACGTAAGGGCCACAGAATGATCTGTGGAATGGGATTGATCTCCAGTATTCCGAGGACGAGAGCAACGCTCATGGGATATTTGTGCAATAAGGGTTCCAAGATGACCTGCGGAGTGAGGCAATCTCCAGTTTTTCGGGACAATGAACGTAAGGGCCACAAAATGATATGCGGAATGGGATTGGCCTCCAGTATTCCAAAGACGATAACCGATACTTGCAAACTGTCTAAATCTCATAGTAGTCATCGTAGTAGGATTAGTTGCATAGCGAGGTAGTTAACCCTATCAATGGAGAACGTTTTTTTTTTTAAGGTAAAAGGTGGAATAAAGCCACCATGTTTCATTAATAAGAAATTAATAAAACAACCCCGTGAACCGGGGGAGAAACAAAAGTACAGAGCGGAAAATAATAAAAAAAAGACAGTGCTGGAAATAAAACATAAACCCCCAACGAAACCCTGGGGGGTGGGTCTAATCCTCCATACATCAAAACAACCAACAGTACAGTAGGCGAAAAACAGACTAGCAGAGACTGCATCTATAGAGACTCTGATGAGTATGGATGGCACCGTCCCTCAGTCCAGTGTCGGCCCAAACTCTACCTCCTCATCATCAAAATCCTCCACCGGGAAGACTCTGGCAATCCTCCCTCTCGCTCCTGTGGCAGCAGCTGTAGCCCAAAAAGAAATAAGATGCATGATATGAGTAAGGTTACCAAAAATACTACTACATGAAGCCCGAAAATAAAAGTTGTTTATGTCTAGCCATAACACCCATGTGGTTGCCACAATGACGATGTACCACGCATCCTTCATATCGTGGCGACTCGATGCGAATTTGGGGCCGCTCCACAAATTCTCATATTCGTTGGAGTAGTCACTTGTACCTAGGGCTCTTAAAACCTCTACCATAGTCGCCTTACTCCTTGGGCAGTGAATAAAAATGTGATTCAAAGTCTCTGTATGCATGTTACAGAACCCCAGTCAGTCCCAATCTGAGGTTGTCTTTTGGGATGCATAGAATCCGACAATGGAGAACGTTAAGGGCTTGCACCAGACTTATGTAGAGTGGGATGCATAGAATCCGACAAGTATGCATTAAAGAGTCAGCATATAACATTGGTGTTTTCTTAATTTGGTTTTATTCATGTTGTTTTCTATTTTTCTACATTCGACAGTTAGTCTAGTTTCACTTGATATTTTCATATTTTATTTATTGTCATTCTTATTTCATTTATTCTTGTTGTTGATACATGCTGTTTATGACTCTATGTCTTTGTTTTATTTATATTGCATTTATTTTTATGTCACTCACACCATTATGGCTGACCCTGTAACGCCCCGGATCCCCGTTATCGGACATCCGTGACATCACCAAGATCATTGCCTTCAAATGCATCTCAACACAGTAAATAACGTGGAAATTTAAACATTTTTATTGCCATCAGAGTTGTTACATTAATAATTACAAATATCAAATTGTCCTTGAACAAGGAATACAAATTACATAACTTTATTACAACTGACTACAAGAATACTTAAATATTTCTTGTGAAGCCATTGGCTGTCTTTCAGATCGGCAATCCCTTGGTAACTGCCGAAACTCCGTTGAGTGATCTATCTGCCCCCTCTGGGACCTGCCCCTTGGCTTGAGCCTTCTGCTACGCGACCCTGATAATTCTGCACCCGCTCGAAGGGTAGACGTGCATACTGCCACTACTTGGATGCCCTGCTGATCTTGGGCTCTCCTATACTCGTGACCTGATATCCATGTACCTAAAAGGTGGGGTACGTCAGTAATTCTACTGACGCAATGCTGATAAGGAAACAGCGATCCTCAAACTATCACACTCACAAATTCATCTTGAATGAAAAATTCAACGTGCATCCTGATTTCCTAGTGTTCGTGTATGCCATGACCTAAAGTTTATTCAAACACAAGGTACAGAACAGATGCACTTAATCTAATGTCAGCAAGACTCTGAACACACATGCATCCCATACTACATGTGCCCCAGATCAAGCCGTTTCTCCAGTTCAGGGATTTGAAACCTCGCTATGCAATGCATTCTAATTTGGTCTACTTCCTGTTCCTGATAGTATGACATGGTTGAGGAGGTGAAAATAAAAGAAATAATGCGGGGCGCTACCCCGAAGTCACCAATAATTACTGCGTCGAACCATCCTCGAAAGCTGTGACAAACTTACAGATATACCGCAGTATATCCATTGCGCAAAGATCCTTTATGATCCGTTCGTGTCCACCAACATAGAACATGACGTCGGTACCCCCGATCTGTCAGGATATCAGCATCCCGTTCTTACCATGGTACTTCAGGAATTAACAGTGCAAGATACGCACCGCAGTGCGTATCCCTAATGACAGGAAGAGACAACCAGTATCACCACTTAGTGCTAACTCTCAGAATAAGTTGGATAATAGGGAATCACCCCTAATACCAATTCAGACTTCGAGCGAAACAATAAAAGAAAAACCTAATCAATCCAGTTTGCTGAAAATATGTTGTTATTCAAACCACACTCGGTGTCGATCAACAAAGTCGAGCCTGACTGGTCTGTCAAGGTAACAACCATCCACTGATTCCCAATACATTCATAGGTCAGCGACCCAAAATAATCCCGGCCCGTGACCCTCAGCGAGTGGTCTAACGGTGCCCTGATGGTGTAATACAATTTAGTGAAGGTAAGTACGCACATAATTATCCATTCTTGACTATTGACAGACTCAGGCATCGAGACACCCAATACAATCCAACAGAGCTATATCTCAACTCACTCATGTCCACCATGAGTACATGCACAGGAACTTGCCTAAGTTCCGAATAAAATGCTAAAACCCATCTTTTAAATCTGATAGCTCACGATCACCATAATGCGGTAGGCAGAGGGTTCCTCATCAATTGTCTGATGGAACAATCAAGAAATACCAGTAGATGTGATCTCAGCTACACTCATCGGAAACCAATATGCTCAGAATTTCCTAGAAGGGTGAGGAGATCCGTTGCCATCCCCTAGTCGATGATTCCCTCAATTTTCTTTTAAGGGACTCAAGTCCCCGGGTTAACTCAAAGCTTGAAGTCAGTCTAGACAATAGGTTGCTAAACTCATAATGTCCATAATTTCCAGCACACAAGTCAGAATTGCTTGGTACCTCCCATTCTGGAAAGGTAAGACCCTAGTCTATAACTCTTCAGTTGACTATTTCCTCAAATTCAATCGTCTTGTCATCCAATAACCCTTATATACTCTTAGTAGTACGTTCCTTTTCACACTTGCTGCACTTGTCCGATATCATAAGAGCTCACTTAGTTATCGAAATTACTCGATTTCGGGTCCTATGGGAAGGTGGGATTGTCTACTTTAACTTCCTAATTGGACACGTCCTCAGATTAATGTTCTCAAGGATACCAATTTTCCATTGGGTGCATAACAAGGGAAAAGTTTATATCTCTAGTAAACATTTTCTTGACAAGGCCAAATTTGTCCCCTTTGTAAAATCATAACTTTCAACCTACAACCTGGAATTTCAAGATCCCAGTTGGGTTAGAAGGCTATGATTCCCTACTGCCAATCTCTAGTTGGCCAATCGCCCAAATTCTTAACAGATAAGTCTAGGAATATCTATCTCCATGAACTAGACAACTCGTACTAGGCTGAACGTACCCTACTTTAAAATTCAATAGTAAATCATCCCTAAGTCCAACGATCATGAAATTTGATATTCTCTATCTACACATATACCATTTCATCATGTCCAAAATTCACATTCAAATTCATTTCACACAACGATCTACGACTCCTCAAACATAGCTACATTTCAGCTGTTTATTTCCAGCAGGGTGTTTACTGCCCCTCACTAATTACCCTTGAAACCTCATCAAATGACTTCTAAAAATTCTAAAATTTGAGATTCATCAAATAGACTCATACCCCAAGCTACTCCCAAAATTTCGTAGCAAAATAATAAACGTACACGAAGTTATGGATTTTTGAACTTCAGCACAAAGCACAGTCAGCTTCAGCCGACACTTACGGACCAGTCGCATTCTACTATTTTTTCGGGGCATCAAACGACCTCAGAAAATTACGAAATTTAAGACTATGGTTGTACATACATACAACAGCGTCCACAAAAATTTACAGCTCAAAATGCCCTGTCATTTCCGAGATATAAAATCGGAAAGACACACAAAAATCATCACAGCCAGCAGCCATTCTGGCTGCTTACTGTCCGGACTTGGACCCGCTGTTTGGGCTACTAAAATGCATCCAAATATTATGAAAAAAATCATGGATACTCTAAATACATAGAAGAACAACTTCCTAAAATTTTAGCTCAAGATACCAAACCGTTTGGGCATAAGAAATTTCTCAACATATCCTCACAATCATGCTATTTAATCAAAACTCAAAAAAGAGTAATTCTCTACCATACAATTTATCTTTTCCTAGAACTACTCATACTCAATCATGGTGACCAAATCATATCTACCACTACTACACATCCATTCATACCAAAACAAAATAAATACAAAAGAGTTCAAAAGATCACCCACTTGAAGTTGCAAGAACACTCCTTGTAGGCTTAGTTTGCTTTTCTCTTTTCCTTGCTCCTTGCTTGCTTGTGTACCTTAGCCTACACTTCTTCTTCTCCTTCTCTACTACTCCTATTCTAGTAGACTTCTTCCTTTTTCCTACATATATATATATATATATATATATATATATATATATATATATATATATATATATATATATATATATATATATATATATATATATTTTGAACAAGGAGGAATGGAGAAAGCTAAGGAGGAGAATGAAATGGAGTTTGAAAATGAAGTGAGGTGAGAATGGGAGGGGGATTATATGGACCGGAATTGGAGGGTGGGTGTGGGTGGAGTGTGGTAAGGTGTAGGGGTGAGATGGAGAGTAGGATGGGTGAAGGGATGAAGGGTGGGATGAAGGCCAACACATCCTAGTTAGAAGCTTCTTGGAAACTTCCTTGAAGCTCCTAGGAAATTTCCTATCTAAAGGTCAACTTTCACATGGTGAATTAATCCCACCATTGGATCTCATCAAGATCCAAGCCATGATGTGATGCTAGGGTTCCTAACCCTAGGATAGGTCAAGGAACCCTAGGTCACCATATTCCTATTCTAACTCTAGTGCACAAATACAATTCACATTTAATCCAAGAACTAGCTTTAATTGAAAGTAACCCATATATTAAAATATATAAAATATAGGTTTTGTAGAAGTTATAGCTTCCTCCCGACAATTGTTTGGTCGAAACAATCAGGACGAAACTACAGTTTAATTGAGAAGATATTCCGAGTTTATCTCATCGGGTTCAGAACAGCTCGTATGTCTGAAATCCCTCAATTTAACTGATAATTTCTAGGAAAAATGTAATCGTGTGCAATACTTAGTCAATGCACGGGTTACAGTGCAAAATAGCCATATGCTATTTTGTGGGGTATTACAGACCCCTGTAGTTTTGGGGGTTAGGATTATCTCTAGCCTCATGTTTTATAGGTAGGTACCTATAGCTTTGGGTTTTGGATGCATGAGATAGAATTGATGTTATGGCTTATATAAATTATAAAAGAAAGTATTGTAAAAGAAAGAATTTGTAATTCAAGGTGTTTGTTTTCTGTTGTGCTTTGTAAAGAGTTAATATAATAAAAGTTAAAAAAATTTATCTGTATTTTGGCTATCTTTACTATTACAATTGAGGTTGATGCTAGGAGTTGTGCCACGTATTTCTGAGATATCATATTGAAAATTCGGAGCGCTATAGAGGTTGGTATCAGAGCGATTTAACCAATTATAATTGCAAATATGCGGATTTCAGAGTTTATTTACCATCACATAAATTCAAAACATACTGAAAAAATGAGTGAAGGGAGTGAACCTATCAACCTACAAAATACAAGTAAAACCACAAAAATGAACACACAATAGGGAAGCTCTACATTCATACAACCAATTACCTACAAAGAGAGTTTACTCTCAGATCGTCCAAAGTATCCAAAGAATGATTTGTTTTTATAACATATGAGAAATTATGCTAGGCCACTCAGGTACACCAATTTATCAAAACTATATATCAGCAGCATATAAGTAAAGCAATTATACTTCCAATAGCTAATCCAAAGATTGTAATAATGCTATTTGAAAGAGAACTTGTCCATTGCATATACATATCCAAAGAATGTGAAGAATTGAGCCAATTAGTACGAGAAGTATATAAATCAGCCAAGAATTACTTTAGTCTTACAAAGCCTCTAAAATATATGTCAGAATATATTCAGCAATTCTTGAATATCTAGAAGATGACGAAGAACATCCTGCAGAACATATTACAAAGATCGGGATGAGTACACAAATATTTATGGTGCATCTAACACCATATCATTCAAAGCTGAAGAGTTTGAGAAATTAATTCCAAAAAGAAGAGCCATCGAATTTAAAAATATGTACTGTGAACTAAAAGACATACAAAATAGAGACGATAACATATGGATCTATTATACCCCAGATCCATATAAAATAATGATCTACAGTATATCAAAAGTAAAACAACCCTAACAAAAGAAATATGCTTTTGAAAGTTGGTAACAAATATTGAAGTGGCGAGATATGACAATGACATAAGAGACAGCTGGACAATACTGTAGAATGATAAAAATGGAACACAGACACAAGTGTGGCAAGTGTGACAAAGATAAAGCTGATGAAGAATTGTTCTTGATGTAAGCCATGATGTGTAACGCCCCTGCCCCAAGCTCAGACAATTTATACAATTTAGAAGACAAATTATTTATAGTATAGTACAACTGCCCACTATAGGCTGCCTCTTAAAAGGTGATTAACCGGATTGGTGGCTCTTAATCATAGGCATTATTATTTTAATATTATTTAATCTAGTTGAAATCCCGATATGGGACTAATTTTACTTCCTCTCTCCCCCTTTGAATCCTGTGCACGCACAGTACCCATGCGCCACATCATCAAAGAGAGAGAACACGGCATCTCTGCCTTCACATCTCACCCGGGTGGGCCCATGACGTCACCTCCACAACAGCAACGACAGAATGTGTTGTGCTGTTCTCCATTGGTGGGTCCCCCTCCCATTTTCAATATATTTACAATTCATGCCATCAAGCCACTTTCTCTTTATATATCTATATAATAAAACACAAAGAAAGCTATCGTGTGGATCTCCTTCAATCCCCCCCAAAATCAAAAGCCCAGATCTAATCTCATAAAACATATTTTCCCTCCAAAACTCAAATTCAATTCCCCCCCCCCCCCCCCCCCTCCCTCTCTCTCTCTCTCTCTCTCTCTCTCTCTCTCTCTCTCTCTCTCTATATATATATATATATATATATATATATATATAAACATAGACTTTTATACCCTAATTTATAATTATTTTTCACCATATACTAATGGAAACATGGACTTTTATTTACAACTAATTATTGTCATACTATTCAAACTTTAGCTACATAATTGTTGATTTACTGTTACAAGGCTTTTCATATGCTGTATTGTTCTGAAGACGTGCCATAGGCACGTGACTACGGACAAATCTAGTGTGTGTGTGTGTGTGTGTGTGTGTGTGAGTGTGTGTGTGTGTATATATATATATATATCATACTATAGTTCTTTGAAATTACGGGATGTTACATGATGTAACCAGAGTAGTTATTGAATACTGATGTAAGCAGTGACACAATTGTAGTAATTATTGAACATATGATGTAAATAATAATGTAATTGTAGCAATTATTGGACATATGATGTAAGCAGTGACACACATGCAAACTCAATGTATGTTGATCTCTTGGTCTATAAATGGGCAGGCTTAATAAGGAAGAAGACAGACTATCTAGGAGAGAAATTCCATATAAGGAAGATTGTAAAATAAAGAGAGTTGTATGCAAACAAGTTTAGAAGCAATAAAAACCGTCTTCTTTTTACCTCTTGTTCATATCCAATCTAAGGTATGACTAACTAATTTACTCTCTTAGATTAGAACTTTGTAAGGCTCTTCCTGTAAGATGTTGCAAAAAGACCAATTTACAACCTTCTATTGCTGAACTATACACCTAGTGGTAAAAAATGAGGTAGGTTGTGGTTGTCTGTACTGAAGTGTTACTCAGTTGTTCCAAACGTATCTCTTGGATGAAGCTCTCTTGAAGAGCATAGTAGCTCTAAGATGGGAGAAACGTAAAAGTAGCACTGAAATTTGGGTGCAAACTAAAGGTATTTTACTACTGGTAGTAACCGGTACAGAACAACTCAAAGAGGCTCGGCTAGGTCGGAAACATGTTGGGCCATTTTTTTCATCTTTATGGTATCCTTAGAAACCTCTCCCTACTCTTGATTTCCTGACTTATTGTTTCAAGCTTTAAATTCATCGGAACCATAAGAAAGAACAATGGATAATAATAATAGTTCCAATCATGAGTTAATTCAAGAATTAATGATTAACTATCATGAAATGGATATTATGATGGCTTTTGGTGTTTAATATCCTTTATTTTTAGTATGCCAAGTTGATTTTTATGGGTTTAAATTATTTTTCTTTAGTATAAAATGAGTAATAATTATAACAATAACTCATTTTAATCTTAATATAAATGTTTAAATAATTGATGACCTAACTTTTCAGGAAAGATCTTTATTATTCTTTGAAAATGGAGAATTTAGTAGATATATAGCTAGTCCTACAACAACATATAGAAAATATCCGGAAGAAACCGAATATATGGAAGAACCTTCATATGATAGTGATAGTGAATTTTCACAAACAGAATAAAAAATTATGAGAATATTTGAAGATATGCTTGGTTATTTTGATATTTGTGAGAATGATAATGTATGGTATATTCAAGAAAATTAATTTTAAAGTTCTTTGATACTCTTATGTTCTCCTTTGTAAGCAGTCACAACTCTTTCATGCACAGTTACACTTCCAGCTCCAAGTTGGTATCAAAGCCTGATTTAGGAGTAAGTAACTCTCACTTAATTTTACATAATTTATACATTGTAGAATATATATATTTTTTTAAATGTAGACTAAGATAATATTCAATACAAAAAATAGGAATTATCGTAAAACCAAAAAAAAACTTAAAGTATTTAATAAAATGTCACACATCCTATAGAAATTGTTATCAAAAGTGTATTAATTTTGGAACTAGGTCACTTTAATAATTATTTTCGAAATAGGGGCCTACATCCAAGTAATTATATCTATATATTATGCTAATAAGAGAGAATGTACCCTCTCTTTCCTTTTTCCATTTTGAAAAAGAGAAAGGAGAGTAAAATTAGGAATTCACACCAACCTTAACACGAGCACACACCAAACTACCACCTTTGCTCAATTTTCGGCCGACTGATATTCCAGATACGCGAACATGTGCATAATCGAGGCTCCCGATCGTGCCACATTATCATCATGGCACCTCACTCCACTCAGTGGGCGAGGACAAGCGCGATGGGCGATCCAGATCACTAAAAAAATGGGGCCAGCTCGATAAATCAATAAAAAAATGCCTGAAGATGATTTAAAATTTAAAATTAAATTAAATTTCCAGAAATCATTATTAAATACAGAAATTTAATTAGAAATTATGAAGGGAAAAAAGGAAATTTATACAATATATTATGCTAAACCACTTTTGTCTACGATTTTTCTTATTTTTCTTATATTGCATAAGGGTAAAATAGGAGAGAGATTCTATCCCTCCCCCCCCCCCCCCCCCCCCCCCCCTCTCTGTTTTTTCCCTTCCTCTATTATGAAATAGAAAAATGAGAGCAAAAGTAGGGATTCATGTTTAATAATTAAACATGTGCACTATGCACGTTTTTATTAACAAATCAAACAAACAAACAAAACCCAATTCCTCAAACACAGTCTATTCTTCTCTCATTTTTTCAATCTCACAAAATCTTACGGCTCTTTCCAAACTCACCCATATTTTTACTCCCTCACCCCCTGTCGCCCCCTATCACCTGCTGCCCTACCGCTTTCCTGCCCCCCCCCCCCCCCCCCCCCCCCAACAAAACACACAAACGCCGCTACATTTTTTAAAGTTCTATATAATTTTATGAATCTCTCAAAATTATTTTAAACTGTACAATTTGCACAGAACACTAGTTGGCTCTGAAATGGTAAGGAATTGGTCACCTTGCAGGATTTATCATGCTCAGTATCCCTTGGTCATACCCTATTTTTACAGTGATGGATTAATAATGATGAAAAATGGTCTGCTGGCAATTAAAAAAATCATTAAAAAGTCAGTTGATTGAAATAAAAAGAAAAAATTAAACGTTTTTTTTTTCCCCTTATGGTTCATAATTAATATTGATACTGTTGTACAAACTGTCTTGGAAAAATAAGGGATACTTCTTCATCTTATCCAAAATGTCAAATAAACTGTAACATTCTGGGTTTGGATCTTTAACAATTAATATTTAGATACAATCATACAATGATATAGCAGGTTAAATCTCCACATTCTAACCTGTGGATTATCACATAAATCCTTAGTTTTAAAAGAATCCAATTTTTAAAAAAAAATTGATTCGAGATTAGATAATTTACCATGTCATACTACCACCACGGTTAATCCAAAATTGCAATATGACCAAGCTAGTGTACCCATATGTAATATTGCACAAACTTAGAACTCCTGCGTTACAACACAAATTATATTTATATATTATGCTAATAGGAGAGAGAATATCTATATGTTATTAGATGAATTTTTCAAGAAAAGTTTATTATTATTATTATTATTCTTATTATTATTATTATTATTTTTGTATTTTCTTATTTAATAACATCCATATAATAATAAGGATTCCAATTTCAATTTGGATGAAGTAAGAACAGGGAGCTATCTCCTATATTTGATCTCTTTTTTTGAAGTTTAAAAGGGAAAATGTGAAAAAATCTAGACAAAAGTTGTTTAACATCATATATTGTATAGATTTCAAAAATTAAATTATTTTTCAGAAATTCTAATTAAATTTCCGTATTTAATAATAATTTTAGATTTTAATTTAGTTTCCTAATTTTAAATCATTTTTTGTTATTTCTTATTGATTTATCGAGCTGGCACGATTTTTGGAGCGATCTGGATCGCCCATCGAGTTTGTGCTCGCCCACTTAGTGGAATAAGGTGCCAGGATGATGTCGTGACATGGCGCGATATGGGACGTTGATCACGTGATGGGCTCGTCCGCTTAGTGAATTGGACATGCATGATTGGGCAGCGATGTGACGCGATCGGGAGCCTCGATTATGCACATTTTCGTGCATCTGGACGATCGGACGGTCGAAAATTGAGCGAAGGTGGTGGTTCAGTGTGTGCACGTGTTAAGGTACATGTGAATTCCTACTTTTGCTCTCCTTTCTCTATTTCAAAATGGAGAATTAAGAGATGGGGTACATTCTCTCTCCTATAAGCATTGTTAGATATTATATTAGATTAAATATTAGTTTAGTCAGATATTGGTTATGTATCAGTTTAGTCTTCCATTCTCTCATATATATAGGAGTCAATTGTATTCAGTTTATTCAATCAATACAAGAATATTTTCCTATCCCTAATTCTAACATGGTATCAGAGCCTATCGTCCTATAAGGCCTATACTAATTTGATCATCGTCGTCGAGGTGGGGTGGTTCTCGTCTTCATCAGAATCACTCCACCTCCCGACATTCCTCTCCCAATCTTGATCAAAATCCTAATCTTTCCCAAAACCCTAAATCTCCGAAATCCTAGCCGTCATCTAACAACATCAACATCAATGTCAGCATCAGATCATCATCATCAACTCCGATGACTCTCCCCGCCATCGATGCTGCCCAACTCCAGGATCAGCAAGATCTACAGACCCCTTCACTGTGCATCCCCTACCTCTCAACACCCTCCTTTTCTTTTCTGGTCGATCCTGACCCTCCACCCATCGCGTCTTCATCCCCATCGAGCCGCCCTGTGCACCGCTGCCGACGGCCACCGTCAACCCACCATCGACTATCCCCCAGTCAACCACCTCATCCCGTTACCGTCACCTCGTCGAACCCAACCGAGTGCTGTCACTCACTGGTTCGAGGCCCCATTCTCCTCGTCGCTCCAGTCGCGACCACCGCCTGCACACCACCCGAGCCTCCCGCTCGCTGCCTCGCCATCATCGCTACCAAACCACCATCGCAGCACCATCTCTGGCCGCTCGCCACCACAGTCGCCATCCCTGGATGAAGCTAGTCCCACTCCAGACCATCAGATCCAGGGTCCAATTCTTCAATATCTTCTCAGATCCAATCCGAAATCCCCAATCCAACCCTTTCTCCTTCTTCAATGTCAACAACCCTTTTTTCCTTCTTCAATGGCACCAACACAATCTTCTTCTTCTTCTTCTTTGCCTTCTAAATCCCACCACCAACATCTTCATAACCATTGATACCTCCATCCTCTTCATGTTCTTCACTTACTGCTCATCCTTTAGTTATTCTTTCTAATACCCATACTCGAACCCAACTTTCTTGTACCCGAAACCTAACCCCCCCCCCCCCCCCCCTCGTTTTCTGTTTCCCTATTTTCCTAAAAGAAAAAAAAAAATCTTTCTTGCAGGTTCTTGTGCTTCTACATTCAGATCGTCAACTCACTTCGGTTGATCGATCATTTCTTGTGCTTCTACATCCAGATCTTCCACTCACTCTGGTTGACCGATCATGAGTTTGAGAGGGGGTGTTATCAACATCCAGTGATGAGATCCCAACATCAACAATTCTCAAGTCTGGGGTGAGATCCTATTATCGACTATGTCTCAAGTCAGGGGTGAGATCCCATTATAGATTGGGATATGGAGATCTCGTCACTGTTCGGGGTGAGATCTAACAGTGTGCCACCACTACTTCCTTCTGCAACACTTTACTTCTCAGTTTTCGTCACATGCGTCATTTCTGCATTACAGTTTGTCGTTCCTTCCATATGAACATCGTCAGTATTCAAATTCTTGTTGTTTGAACCAACTTGAGTTTGAGAGAGGGTGTTAGATATTATATTAGATTAAATAATGATTTAGTTCCATATTGGTTATGTATCAGTTTAGTCTTCTATTCTCTCCTATATATAGGAGCCAATTGTATTCAGTTTATTCAATCAATAAAAAAATATTTTTTTATCCCTAATTCTAACAAGCATAATATATCTATATAATACCAATTTTAGACTACGTTGTCTGAAAATCGTATCTCGTAACTCACTGCGTATCACAGAGACCACATAATCTTTAAAAGTTGAATACCAAAGTAATCAAAATATTTGAACATCTTATTTCTAAATATACATTCAAACATCTGTATTATCGAATCTTTTTTGGTAGTATATCTAATTATTGAGTAATAATAAAGATCAAAACAACATGTTGTGAGAGTTACAGGTTATATTCAGGTCTTAAATTGAACTAATCAGAGATATTAAAAAAACCCTTCCTATTATGGAGAATTATTTTCCTAACTAAGTCATACTTGCCCACCCCCACACACAGATATACACACAAAATTATTTACATGTGGTGGCTTCTTTGGAAGAAAGCTATTTTTTTAAAAAAAATTAATACAATATTTTGCTATAGATTGAAAATAAGATTTGATTTATACTTGTGTCGCGGTTGTGAATAACTATTTCTCAACTTTGGGAGCTCACTTTAAAAAACTTTTGTTGAGGAACTAGGTATGCCCGTCGCACGTGCCTACGGTACGTATTCGAAACTGCACATAAATTTATTTGGAGTTATTTGATTGAGTGAACTACATATAAATTGATTCATTATACATGCTAAGATCAAAAGCCATTCACTATACCTCTTTAACAATATTTGTTAAATTGTTTCAGTTTTTTAGTTATTTCATCGTTATTGCCCTTAAATTTCTCAATATTGATTTATCCAATTCTCCAAAAGCCTAGTTATTTTTCAAGAAATGTGAGCACATCCATTAAAAATATGCACCATAACAAATACAACCACCTTTTTAATACAATCATTTTCTCTATACAGCCCTCCTTTGAAATTTTATTGTTTCGTAATTGTTTTCTAATACAATAACCTTTAAATTATTTCCTACGGCACGTCATTGCGAAAAATGATTAATTAATTAAGTTGTTTAGTAAAAATTTCGACAGTCTCCTCTAAAATTTTACATGCAGTTAATATTAACTTTGACGTAATAGATTTCGTTTGATATTAGCCAAGATATTAACCAAAATATAAAATAGTCTCCTCTAAAATAATATCCTCTAAAATGTTCATATTAACCTAGATTTCGTTTGAAAACGTAATATATTTTTAAAAATTGTAGTAAAAAATTCGACAGAATCTCCCCTTAAATATTAGCCCTTTTAGAGCAATTCCTTACGGAATAATGCTCACAATTAAAAAATTAATATCACAGGCAGTCAATATGAATCCTCCCCAGGCCAATCCAAGTGTTACCGCTAAATCTGGTATGAGGACAAACAGATAGAATTTGTGGATTCTTGGGACGTTGAATAGTCAAACCTGAAACCTTTCCGCCTGAGTTTGACCATTATCTCCCGCCGTTGACTTGCAAAAAGTGCGAAATACCCGGGTTGATCCTGGCGACGCACCCTTCGACGCTCAAGTCAGTAATCGGAAAGATTATGAATGAGCTTTTACTGGCAAAAGATTGATTACCTGTTAACAGTGGGGGATGGGGGGTATTTATAGCCGCCTCAGGGACCAGTTTCGGGATAAGATCAAATCTCTATTTTCCAGTGAATGGATAGAGTGAATCAGGACCATTGATTAAATATAATCATAAACCTAATTCTATCCAGCTGGACTGGGTTCTTTGCGGGTTCGAACCCGCACCCAATTCAGGCGGATCCGTTCGTGGGCTATTGGGTCTTTGGAGAAAAGACCTAGTACCCATTTCAGACCCGTCTGTAGGTGAAATTACCATTTTACCCCCGAGCTTTAAGATTCGTGCCCAATTTGGATGGTTCCGATTTAACCCTATTTTTAGCCATATCACGAGCCCCCCACTCCCGAAGACTGAGTTTGATCAGTCTTTGATGAGTAGTTTTACTGTTTTAACGGCTTGTGGGATTGTATCGGAGTCCAAATGAGGGGATACAAAAGTGTAAGAGGACCCAGTATTGAACAAAACAACAGCTTTCTTTCCATTCAAAATAAGTTCTCCTGTTACATAACACACACTAGTCATATAACAGTTCACTAATTAACAGGAAAAAGAGACAACAGAAAACACTCCTAAACATCCTCCCTCGTACCAGTGATGACGTGATCCACCTCATCAGCGTCAGCTTCAGTCAAGGCAAATACTCGCCCCTGCTGGTATAGCTTCTTCCCGGTTTGCTGAGTTGGTCCATTGCGGACGACATCCTGCAGTTTGGGGCAGTGAGACTTGTAGTAGCCTGTCTCTCCACAGTTGAAACAAGTCACTGGAGGTCTCGCCCAAGTATTCCCGGGTCTTCCTGCCACTTGAACAGCGTTCGCACCCATAGACTTGAACCTTTGAGCCAATGGCTGTCCCCTGACATTGCCAGCAATTATGGGCCTCTTCCCTGCATTTCAGTTGTTCCTCCTATTCTAAACAGCGTGGAACTGCTCCATGTCCGTCTCTGTGGCTGCCGCTCGTTTGACCAGCTTGACAAACCTCCTGATACCGAGGGGTATCATCCTGGACCTCAAGCTCGGCCTCAATCCATACTCGAACTTACGAGCCTTCTTCGCCTCATCCATCACCAATTCGGGAGCATACCTTGAGAGCTGAGTGAATCTGGTCTCATACTCCCTAACCGACATGCCGCCCTGCTGCAATGACAGAAACTCCATGGCCTTCTTCTCCTGGACGTCTGAGGGAAAGTAATGACTGCGGAATTTCTCCCAGCCAAGAGTCAAGCCTCCCATCGTCCGCTTCATCTACTGCCACCATACAGCTGCATTCTTCTCGAATTGCAGAGTCGCAAACTTCACCTTACTGCCCTCCGGGGTCTTCAGGACTTCGAAGATAGTCTCTACCTGATGGATCCAATTGTCAGCTGTTTTAGGGTCTGACTTTTCCTCAAACACCGGTGGTTTCATCCGTTTAAATGATTCCACGAGTTTGATTGCTTCGGGTACTGGATTCGTAGGCACCCTTCCTTGATTCTGATTCATGGAAATGGCATTGAGTGTCTGATAGACCCTCGCTAGCTCCGTTTCCAAGTCCAGACCTTCACCATTTCGAGCTCGTATTCCAGCCATATTCTGATGCAAAAGATCCATTAAATTCGAAGTATAAAACACGAACTTTTAAGTCAACATTTCCATTTCATTAAATTTCAAACTTTATACATTCGAATTTAAAACATTTCTGACATCAAAATGAAAGCAGTAGATGATACAGCGGTCTAATTCCTACGGTTCCTCTTAGCTTCACGAAGCTCTCCCCGTAGTTCCTCCACTTCCTCCTTCAGTACATCGATCATGTTTTTCCTCTTCTCGAGTTCCCAAACACGATGACTGAGAACTGCAAAATCATTCTTGCGCTTCACCAACTGAGCCTCTAGTAGCCCGACTCTCTCCCGCAGAGTCTTTACCTGCCTTTGAAGAGACACAATGAGATTACCCGGAACTGGTTCCTCTTCGTCAGAAGAATCATCAGATGAATCCGAAGATGGGGTGATCTCTCGAGACTCAGGCCATTCCTCTTCCACTTCTTCGGGATCTTCCTCGTCTGAATCAGCTTGCCCAGGGTAGTAATCTTCCTCAATAATATGCCAATGATCATCTCCAGCTGGGTCGAAGTGGTCCACCATCTTAAAGATAGAGAGGAAGAAGCATAAATCATAGAGCAACACAAATGTAAGTGGCTTAAATTTAAATCTCTAGACTCAACACACACTCTAATATCCACTTCTAGGGTGTCGTTCCTTATAAATTTGTACTACTTAGAAGCGTGCTCTGATACCACTCTGTAACACCCCGAATTCCAAAATGCAAGTGAATTCGAGATTCCACAGGATCTTTACACTTCTTTTGTACAATTTTACAAGGAAATAAAAAATTTTCTTTTATCAGAGTTACATTTACACTTGTACATTATCACAGCGGAAGCAACATTACAATAAATTACACGAAACAACATTTGAATCAGTCTTGCGCAGCATGTATACTTCAATAGTCAAGCATCTTTATCCTGCATATAAAACTGTGGGTGCATCAGTTCATTCAACTGACGAAATATTATACACGGCCATCCTCTCTATGCCGAAAACAGTATAACGATTCTTATTTCTTACAAACACAAACTTGTCACAAACAAAGCTAAAGGGACTATCCTATTGATGTTGTATCGTGAATGTGCACTTAGTCCTTAATGCAATTATTTATATTACATGACACTAATGTGCACTTGTTTAGAGTCTATGCAGCCCATACTACATATGTCCGAGGGTAAGCCCTTAACCGTTCTTCATCTTATAGGGTTCAATCCCTCGCCATGACTTAATCTACTACTGTAACTACGGTAAGTATCCTAAATATTTTCTGACCTACGAACTCATGTCTAGGCACCCTGGAGGGAATCCCAACGCACTGACACATGACTCATCATGCAGGCATCCTGTGGTAATTCAGATCCTACCATAGACACGATACCACCCGCAGTCGTCAAACACCTCACGAGCGTCGCCACCGGGACGGTACTCTGGAGCAGTATCCACGCCCTATCATGACTCATCATGGAACATCCTGTGAATACTCTCATGCCGCCAATCCAATGGCCCTCTTACTCAATGTTTTTCTCTTACTTTCATCACATCTCCACTATGCATCTAATCCTTAGTTTAATTGAATCATGACTAAAATCAACTCTTAGAGTGTAGCACTTCCACTATACCGGTCTTATTCATTTAATTCACATGACCCAAACATTGGTCTTCTCATTTCAAAATATCATTTTCTCATTTCTTTCATTGTCGGTATAAGGCTTGGCTATACCTTAATTCTCAATTTCAACTCATAATTACAATGTCATACTCATAAGATCTTTTCATGATTAATCACAATTCATATTCCAATGACATAGTATTCATGTATTCACACCTTTCATAATTCATCACGATCAATAATTCAATTTCGCATGCAATCCATGTGCAAGAATAAATTTCGCTTAATAGTCACCAACAATTTCATATATTCCACAAATCTATTATTCACAAATTCACAATTTTACTACAACACATTTTTTTATAATTCCATTTAATCACGCTAATCACAATCTTCAAAAATTCATCTTTTATAACTCAAAATTTTCATTTTTATTTTTCTTTCGTTTAAAAGAATAATTTAATTTCAAAGTGAGTCTTTTCTTGCAAAAACCCAAATTTCTTATTCACACTTCATCAAAAGTTGTATAAATATTTTCCATAAAGTTCTAATAATTTTTTAGTTTTTAATCCATAATTTTCTGATTTTTTTTATTCTAATTTAAAAGTCTACTTTCATTCAAAAAGAATCCAAAAAAAATATTTTTTCTAAACTCCCAAACCCACCAAGATTCGAACCAGCAACCAGCGGTAAGGCAGACAGCGCACAAGACCAAAGCGCCACAGCCTCTAGGCGATATAGGTAGGGGTTAAAATCCCTATGTGTTCAGTTTCGGTGATTTGGGTTTTTAATAAAAAAAAATATCAAAACACAGTCTCTGGATGTCGAACCCGAGATATCCCCCTTTTACTGTAGCGATCGAAGACGCTGCCGACCAGTTGTTCTATGTGGCCAATTCGATTAGAAAGTACTTTAAATAGGTTTTAGTCTTATTCTCTGTTCAAAGCTATACTTCCAAAATTCTCAAAACAAATTTGTCTCTTTTTCTCCTCTTTTGAAAACAAAAATGTCCAGAATAAAAATACATTTAATTTTACAATAACCAGTATTTTTAAAAGTATTATTTTCCTCTTTTAAAACATATATTTAGCCTTAATTTGTATTTTATAACACTATTGAGACAGTTGAAAACTAACACATATTTGTTCACAATAAAGATGGTCTCTCACACCAAAAATTCACTACTATGATGTTTGTTTACACATTGACAACTATGATATTTTTAGAGTGCGAAATCAACTTTATAATTAAATAAACTCTCTATTTTTATTAACTACTCTACACATGATGCATTCGATTATTTGTATGCAAAGGACATTCTTTTTCATTTATTCTAATTTTCACATGGCATATATAGCAATAGGTAATTTCAATGCATCTATTAACAATCATTTCTATCAATTTATTTTTGACACACTATTCTACCTAGCATTATTAATCAATAAACATGGTGCTAGTCTTTTACTAGTTAATCCACATAGTTCGTATTTAGGGCATATTATGCATACTAACATTAGAAAAAAGAGAACATTCACTTTACTCATAATTAATAAATATAGTAATCAAACAACACAAATTTGCTAATTTATCAATTCTCTTCTAATTTGGCAAGCATGCATTTTATTTCAACTAGTAGCTTATAATGATAATTCCACTTCATTCCCTAGCATGATCTCTACTATAGAAGTCATGAGAAACACCCACCTTTTTGAAGAAAACCAATAAGAAATCTCCTAGAGCCTCCTAGAATGCGAGAGAGTGCCTTCTCCTCCTAGATTGCAATGTCACGATCTCCTTCTTGCTTCCATGCCACCAAAACCGAGAGCTCCAAGTTGAAAGAGAAGGGGGCCGGCCTCCAATAGGAACACACCCACTCAAACTCACACACTAAAATGTATCTCCTATAATGCCTTCTTTCAATATTTGCTTTAGTGTAGAATACAAGTATGAAGGGGAGTATTTATACTAATTTTAGAATGGATTGGAGGGCTAGGATTTATTGGATAGTTATAGGATGAATGGTTAGGATAGGAGGGGAAGTTGTAGTAACCACCCACACACAAAGTAACCACCCATGCACACACACCCACACTCCCCATCATTCATGCACAAACCGGCCACCAAAGAGTGTGCATTGCACACTACATGCATTGCACGTGCCACCTAGTACCCCTATTTAGAAGTTTTTACAATTTAATTAATCAAAATGTTCACCATTCGTCTCTACATGACAAGTGTGATAATTTACTTGATTTATTAAATTTGTGGGCTTCACAATTAGTGGCTTAGGCTTGTGGGCCAAGACAATAAATTAATAATTAATTAAAGTGGGCTAACATAAATAAAATAGTGTTTTAGGCTTTAGAAGTTGGCTTCTATAAAAATAAAGGAAAGGAAAAATAATTGTTCATACTACCAAAAGAAATTTTGTATATAAAAATAGATAAATAATATACATATGAAATTTGCACATGCACAACACGTGAAAATCAATATCTTATTAGAATGAAAGTTTAGGGTATTACAAGTTGCTCAGATTCCGAGCGACGTAGGGCAATCTGGGCCGTTCATCACGAGATCTGGCGTGAATCTTGATGTGAAAGGCAGTGTGGATCTCGAGAAAATGCTATCTTGTCGTTTTGTGATCGTGGCGTGATCTGAGCCGTCTGATTGAAATTTTGCACGATTGTTGAGTAGAAACTTGTTTTTCTCCAATACGCAGCTCGAATTGCCAGTCGCTCGGATTTGGATTCCGAGAAATGTGGGGCGATCTGAGCCGCTCATCACGAGATTTGGCGCAAATTTCGATGTGAAAGACAGTGTGGATCTCGAGAAAACGCTATCTTGTCATTTTGTGATCGTGACGTGATCTAAGCCGTCTGATTACGATCTTGCACGATTGTTGAAGAGAAACTTTTTTTTCTCCAATACGCAGCTCGGATCGCCAGTCGCTCGGATTTGGATTTCGATGGACGTGGGGCGATCTGAGCCGTTCATCCGAAGTTCTTGCACGGATCTCGATGTGAAAGACGGTGTGGATCTCGAGAAAATGCTATCTTGTCATTTTGTGGTCGTGGTCCAATTTAAGCCGTCTGATCAAGATCTTGCACGATTGTTGAAGAGAAAGTTGTTTTTCTCCAATACGCAGCTCGGATCGCCAGTCGCTCAGATTTGGATTTCGAGGGACGTAGGGTGATCTGAGCCGTTCATCACAACATCTGGCACAGATCTTGATGTGAAAGACGGTGTGGATCTCGAGAAAATGCTACTTGTTGTTTTGTGGTCGTGGTCCAATCTGAGCCGTCTGATCAAGATCTTGCGCGATTGTTGAGGAGAAAGTTGTTTTTCTCCAATACGTAGCTCGGATCGCCAGTCACTCGGATTTGGCTTTCGAGGGACGTAGGGTGATCTGAGGCATCCCTCGATAGCTCGGCAAAGTGCCTTGGCTGCTCGGAGCTGGTGGCATAGCCGAGCGGTGTGGCCCAGTCTGAATCATCGTCACTCTTATGAACTGTCGCCGCCCTTCTCTACTTTGTCGTTTATCCTTCTTTAACGTCTTGAGGTGGGCCTAAGAGTCGCAACTTTATGTTACAAAGCCCAAGAATCGTTTCTTTTACTATAAGTTTTCACCTCCCCCATCCTTTATCTCATTCTTTCACTTTCACTTTTACTTTCACTTTTACTTTCACTTTTACTCTTTGCTAGCGGTCTTTTTGCTCTCGAGCGGCGCTACTAGCTTTTGTGGCAAGGCGAGTTTGAATTCCGGCTATCTTTTCCGGTCATACATGTCCCTTCAAGGTTAGTCTTTTCCCCTATCTTTGAGAATGGTTAGAATATCTTCTGGGGATGAGACCTCCACCTCGGACCAGGAATCCAGCCGAGCGGTAGTAGTGAAGCCGAGGAAAGGGAAAGAAGTGGTAGATCCGGTCGGGGTGTCGACGATAGTTGAGACTCCGAAGGGTGCGAGAGAACTGGGTCGGCATCCGACCGTTCTGTCTAGTGTCGGAGAAGTGAGGAGTTACCCCGAGGACATCCTAGAGAAGGTGGTGCATGGGATGGCTTCGGCGTATGATGAGAACGACCCGAGGGACCCTTCCGAGGTGGATGAGATCCCCTCAATCTTGACCAAGGAAAATCTGCACCGGATCAGGGAGGGATTCTACATCCCGAAGGAGTACGTCCTGCTACTCCCTGGTCCCAGTGTCCGAGCGTGTACGGGGACTTCGGCTGACACTTGCGTCTTTCCCTACGACGCACTGAACGCCGGTCTTCGGCTGCCACTGCACCCCTTTGTGGTCGAGGTGCTGTAGTGGTATGGCCTGAGCCCTGTTCAGTATATGTCGAACATGTGGCGGCATGTCATTGCCTTTGTCCTTCAGTGCCAAGCGGTCGGCGTGCAACTGCAGCTCGTTCTGCTTCGGAGCCTCTATCGCATCTGCCAGATGAGCAAGATGGAGGATCGGTATTATCTGCTGCCGATGAGGGGGGTGAAGTTGATCGAGAATCCGGACTCGATCAAACACTGGAAGGAGAAGTATTTTCTCATCCGTGGTCCCGAGCCGTGGGGCTTCCCGACGTTGTGGAAGAATGGGGTCCCGAAGTGGGCAAAGAAGGAGCTCGTGCTCATTAGGGAGGAAGAAGAGGCGGTGGCAAAGATCCTCAGAGTTCCGACCCTTAGTTGGAAGGATATCACCGAGGCAGTCTTGTTCGGTGGGGGTCTCAGTCCGATCGACCCCAGTACACTCCCCTTTTTTTTCTTCACTTTTCTTAGTGTCTTTTACTGTTAGTTATTTTTTACTAACTCTTTTGCTCGGTTTTTTCTTCTTATGCAGAGAGCCCCGGCATGGACTACAAGGCATTGATGGCCAAGACTTGCGCGGCGAAGGAGGCAGAGACGAGGAAGAGGAAGAGGACCACGGCGGGGCCTCATTCTGGCCGGACGACGAAGGTCCCCTCGGCACCCTCGGCACCTTCGGCTTTCTCGACACCTTCGGCCATCGCGGAGCCGGTGACCGAGGACCCTTCGGAAACGCCCGTTCAAACCCCTCCGGTTGATGCCCTGGGTTCGTCGAGCGGGGCGTTCACTGCCAGCGCAGCTCTGGCATTGGAGGTGCCGCCACTTACTGCCGTGGCGGAGAGGATCCTTACCGAGGAGCACAAGCGTCTTTTCGTCCCCAACTGGAGGGTGATGAAGGTGGATAGATTCCTCGGTGATGGGGGGATATGTATGCAGGAGGTGAAGCACCTGCCGACCCCGAAGGACCGTGCCGCGATGAAGGCTGGCACCGTGGGAGACAACGCCCTACAGATTGCTCGGAACACTATGTTGGTGAGTATGAGCTAAATATGATAATTTCCATGTTTTTTTGTTCGGTTCTAATCGTCTCTTTCCCTTCATTTTGCTCGCAGACCCTCTGCCACTTCAGCCACATGCTCGAGGAGTTTGCCGAGCAAGAGAAGGAGATGAACCTGGCAAATGATCGGGAGAGGTAGGAGCGTGCCAAAGCAGTCAAGCTATTCGAGGCCGAGCAGCAACTTTCGGCTTCGCGTGCGGCCGAGGTGGGAACCCTCAAGACGAAGCTCACCGAGGCGTTGAAGAACTCCGCAGCCGAGACTGCCAAGGTTGAGGCACTGGAGAAAGAAAGGGCTCGCCTCGAAAAGGAGTTGGCTAAGGCCCTGAAGGCATCCGAAGAGGCGCTGAATGGCCAGGCGATGAAGGTAGCGGAGGCCGAGCAGGCCGTTCGGGACGAGGCCGAAGCCCACATGATAGCAAACATGGAGGAGGCTTACGCCCGAGCGCTGCAGCATGTGGTGACACATATCCCTGGCTTTGACAGCTCTTCGTACTACTTCTACGATCCCGTAGACGGCGAGGAGCAGATTCTGCTGGCAGAGCTCGAGCCCAAGCCAGAGGGCGGTGATGCCGAGGAGGGTGCCGAGGACGAGGGGAACGTTGAAGGATCGATCGTCCATGTGCCGAGCGATGATGCCTCGGAGCAACGCCATGAGGTGGCCCCTTGACTTAGTCGCCTCTTTTCTTGTTGGTTTTGTTTTCTTTGTTTTGTTGTAACGCTGAACTGCGGACTGGCCACCGCTCTTATGTATATTTTGAATTTTAATGAAACGACTGACTTTTTGAGACTTTGGCCAAGTGTTTGAGATTTCCAGTATTGTGTTGTGAACGTCTTGTTATTAAATATTTCTTTAAGTGTTGAAAACACCTTTTGCTCTTCGTGTTGTGAACAAAAGTATTGTGAACACTTTGAGAATTTCGCTAAGCATTGAAAACACCTTTTACTCTTTGTGTTGATGTGTTTTCGCTTTTCAGGTTGTTGAGTCGAGTTCAGCAGCTGAAACCTCTCGTCTTCGCACTGACTTGAATGCAGCGAAGCTGGCCCTCTCCCACAGCCGAGAGTGTTTCCTCAAAAGCAAGTTGGAACTAGAGGATCTCAAGGCAACATCGAGAGAGTATTTTTCCGAGTTGAAACAACTATGGAAGCGAGCTCGCGAGGTTCGTCTTGAAGGCGAGGTGGAGTTGCTTAAGAAGATGCTATTTGATGTTACTGGAGAGAAGGGCGAACTGCTGGCTGAGGTTCACCACTTGAAGATAGCAGAAGAGGAGCTTTTGGCAGAGGAAGATGAGTTAGCAGCTACGGTGGGTAAGTTGATGGTCGAGCGTGACGAGTTGATGGTGGAGGTCAACGAGTTGAAGAGGGTTACAGTCGATAGGAGCATCGAAGTTACCTATCTCCGTCGAATCATCGCCGACAGCTCTGACGCTGAAGGGTCTGCTCGGCTTCCTAGCTTTAAGGTAGCTATGAAGGACAACTCTCTGAAGCAACGTATCGTCGAGCTAGAGGGGGAGGTTTCTCGCCTAAAACCCCGATTGGGACCAGTCAACGTTATAAGTACTTCATGTGCCCGGGAAGAGAGCGAGCGAGGGATTTTGTTCTATGAGCTTGCGACTCGCTCGCCTGCAGCTTGGCAAAGTCCTGGTGATGCCCAAAGTGGGATGGCTATCTCGTAGAGCAAAGCCTCAGCCGGCACAACGTTGAGAGACATGACTAAGCTTGCTGGCCTAGGGACCTCAACGAGTGCGGGATCGCAACGACAAGGTGTGCGCCGCCCCCGCCTGTCTCTCAAGAGGAACATCCCCCTTCCAAAGAGTCTTTGAAGTAGTCTTGTAATTTTAGCTTTTTGGACCTTGTAGCTCGTCGTAGATAAGAGTAGCTGGTCTTGTAATTTGAGTTACTTTGAACTTTAAACTTTTATAAAAGTGAAAGCTTGTTTCACTCCTTTGTGTTTGCGCTGGCGTGTTCAGTGGATCTTTTGTGGTTGTAAGAGTGTTTCTGAAGGGCGGACCATTTCTCGCTCGCTTACGAGCGAGGGATAGAAGTGGGGTCTTGCCAAACCTTGAACTCCGAGGGACGCAACCCTATCTGAGGTGTCTATCTTAAGGTTTCGCGTGGATCTCGGTGTAAAAGACGGTGTGGATCTCGAGAAAATGCTATCTTGTCGTTTTGTGGTCGTGACCCAATCTGTGCCGCTCATCATAGTGTGGATCACGAGGTTAGAGGTTCAGATCACGAGAAAATGCTATCTTGTCGTGGCGTGGCGTGATCTGAGCCGTCTGATTGAGATCTTGCACGAATTTTGGGGAAAAAGTGGTTTTTCTCCAATACGCAGCTCGGATCGTCAGTTGCTCGGTTTTGGATTCCGAGGGATGTGGGGCGATCTGAGCTGTTCATCAAGGCACGGATCACGAGGTTAGAGGTTCAGATCACGAGAAAACGATATCTTGTCGTTTTGTGGGCATGGCGTGATCTGAGCTGTCTGATTGAGATATTGCATTAATTTTGGGGAGAAAGTTGTTTTTCTCCAATATGCAGCTCAGATCGTCAGTCGCTCGGAAATGTATGCCTGAATATCTTCATCAGTTATCCAGCTAAGCGAAGCAATGGGGCATTCATTCAAGCACTCCAAGTATTCTTCTCCCATGTCTAGTATAGTTGTAGAAATTTCGTCAGTTACCCAGTCGAGTGGTCCGGATTCCGATCGCATCGTTTGAGCAAATTTCAACGGTCGTGGGAGCAGTTCCGAATGGCGAACCACTTCTAGCTTGCTTACGAGCGAGCCTGCGAAGCGGAATCGAGCCAAGTTTTGGACTCCGAACATGTCGTTCGAGTAAATTTCAACAGTTGTGGGAGCAGTTCCGAATGGCGAACCACTTCTAGCTCGCTTAAGAGCGAGCCTACGAAGCGAAATTGAGCTAAGTTTTGGACTCCGAACACGTCGTTTGAGTAAGTTTCAACGGTTGTGGGACCAATTCTGAATGGCGAACCACTTCTAGCTCGCTTAAGAGCGAACTTGCGAAACGGAATCGAGCCAAGTTTTGGACTCCGAACACGTCATTTGAGTAAGCTTCAACGGTTGTGGGAGCAATTCCGAATGGCGAACCACTTCTAGCTCGCTTAAGAGCGAGCTTGCGAAGCAGAATCGAGCCAAGTTTTGGACTCCGAACAGGTCGTTTGAGTAAGAGCAATTAAAGGCCTTAAATAGAGAGATACAAATAATCACAAGAAAAATATGGGAGAAAAGAAGTTCTTTATTGATAACTGCTAATCGGCTGCTTCTAAGTTGCAAGCCGTTATTACAATGAGAAAGTAAAGAAGCAAATACAAATAAAATGATAGGAATGGCTGGACATTTGAAGGTACTCGGAGAGGCGTTCAGGCGCTCTCTTGGTACTTCAGTAAATGGTCGGCATTCTAAGTTCTGGGTATCTCTCTGCCTTCAAGGTTCTCTAGACGATACGCTCCGGGACGGACTACTTTGGAAACTTTATACGGTCCTTCCCAATTCGGAGCTAGCTTACTCTTTTGACTAGGGAACGAGATAGCTAGCTTTCTGAGGACCAAGTCCCCTTCCTTGAGATCTGTGGGACGAACCGTTGTAGGCCTGCTCAATCTTTCCCCGATAATTTTGCTGGCGAATAGAAGCTCTTTCACGGAGCTCATCAAACAGGTCCAAATTTGCTCGAAGTTCTCTGGCGTTCTGCTCTTCATCATAGGCAATAAGGCGAGGAGATGGCAGACCAACCTCTAAAGGGATACAGCTTCGGACCCATAGGTGAGATTGAAGGGTGACTCTCCTGTGGGGGTCCGTTTCGTAGTGCGGTAGTTCCACAATACGTTTAGAAGATGTTCCATCCATAAGCCCCTGGCCGACTTATCTAGTCTCTTCTTGATCCCGGAGAGGATCTGCCTGTTGGCGTTCTCTACTTGGCCATTTGACTGAGGATGGGAGACGGAGGAAAAGCGTTGCTAAACGCCAAGGTCTTCACACAAAGATCAGAATGCTGCCCCTGTAAACTGTGTTCCATTATCTGTTATTAGGACCCGAGGTACGCCAAACCGACAAATTAAATTTTTCCAGAAGAACTGCAGCACTTTGTTCTCAGTAATGGTAGCCAATGGCTCGGCCTCAATCCACTTGGAGAAATAGTCGATTGCCACGACTAGGAATTTGAACTGGCCTGGAGCTGGTGGAAACGGGCCTAACAAGTGCATCCCCTACATTGCGAAGGGAATCGGGCTTGAAACAGAGGTAAGTTGCGCTTGGGGTAGGCGACGGATGTTGGAGAACTGCTGACAAGGGCCGCATTGCCGGACGTGTTGCTCGACATCTCGAAGTAGGAGACCTTGGCATTTGTGGAGTTCAGAACTTTCTTAGTGAGGGACCTGGACCCTGAATGTGCTCCGCATATGCCTTTGTGGAGTTCTTGCAAGGCATACAAGTCTTCTTCCAGGGAGAGGCACCTCAAGTAGGATCTGCCATCTACTTGGGTGTAGGAGCGTTTGTACAAGACTCCTTCAGCAAGGGTGTACCGCTCTGCTCTCATTCGGGTTCGACGGGCTTCTTTAGAGTCTTCGGGAAGGACCCCGTCCCTGAGGAATTCTATTAAAAGCTTCATCCAGTTGTTTCGGAGTTGGACGGGCAACAACTCCATCGAGTCGGGGGCTTCTTCTTCTATGCTCGGTCTTAGGAGTACTTCAATGAGGACGGTCTGCCCGAGACCTTGGAGGGAGGAGGAAACCAATTTGGAGAGTGCATCTGCTTGGGAGTTCTCTTCTCTAGGGATCCGCTGGATCAGTGCCTCTTCAAATGAAGCCATGAGACTTCAGACCTTGGCTAGGTACTTAGCCATTCGGTCGTCTCGCGCTTCATACTCCCCTAAGACTTGATTCACCACCAGCTGCGAATCACTGAATATTCAGAGACATTGTGCCCCTGCTTTGCATGCCATATCTAGGTCGGCTATAAGGGCTTCATATTCAGCTTCGTTGTTGGAGGCCTTAAAGTTGATGCGGAGGGAGTATTGGAGAACGAAGTCATCTGGGCCTACCAGAATAACCCCGGCTCCGCTCCCTTCGGTGCAAAAGGACACGTCTACATATACTGTCCAGATGGGAGGCCCGTTTGCTGCTTGACTAACCTCCGAGATGGTGCTTTCAACAATAAATTCAGCTAAGGCTTGAGCCTTGATTGCGGTCCGAGGCTGATAAGATATGTCATATTGACTCAGCTCGATCGACCACTTCATCAGACGCCCGAAGGTCTCGGGCTTGTGTAGAACTTGTTTGAGCGGCTGGTCGGTAAGGACGACCACCGAGTGGGATTGAAAATAAGGGCAGAGCTTCCTGGCTGCCATAACCAAGGCATATGCTATCTTCTCCAATCTTGGATAGCGAAGTTCGGCATCCCGAAGTACCTTGCTCACGTAATAGATAGGCTTCTAAGCCTTGTCTTCTTTACTCACTAGTACAACGCTGAGGGTTTGCTCGGAGGCAGCTAGAGTGTTTCCCCGGAGATAGGCTTGCTGAGGAGAAGGAGATTTACCAGATAGGCCTGTAGCTGATCGAACGATTCTTGCTGCTGTTGGTCCCACTCGAAGCCCTTAGCCCCCCTGAGGGCCTTGAAGGAAGGAAGACACTTTTCTCCCGACTTAGACAGAAAGCGCCCTATGGCCGCGAGGCACCCCGTGAGCTTCTGAACCTCTTTCACACTTGTAGGGGGTGCCATGTCCAGTATGGCTTTGATCTTCTCGGGGTTGGCTTCGATTCCTCTTTGGCTGACCATGAAGCTTAGGAACTTTCCCGATGAGACTCCGAACGCACACTTGGTTGGGTGGAGCCTCATATCATGCTTCCTCAATACATCGAATGCTTCTTGGAGATCGGCAACATGGTCAGTCCCATGGATGCTTTTAACTAGCATATCATCAACATACATTTCCATATTTTGGCCGATCTGATTCTGGAAGACCTTATTGACGAGGCGCTGGTAGGTTGCACCGGCATTTTTCAGCCCGAAGGGCATTACCCTGTAGCAATAGAGTCCTTGATCGGTGACGAAAGAGGTCTTCAGGATATCCAGAGGAACATTCTGATCTGGTTATATCCGGAAAAGGCATCCATGAAGCTCGACAACTTATGGCCCGAAGTAGCGTCGATCAAGGTGTCGATGCTGGGGAGAGGGAATGGATCTTTAGGGCAGGCTTTGTTCAAGTTCGTGAAGTCGATGCAAATTCTCCAATTTCCATTGGCCTTCTTAACCATAACAACATTAGAGAGCCATTAGGAATAGTTGACTTCTTGTATGAATTGGACTTTGAGAAGCTTGTCCACTTCTTCATTTATGGCTTGCTGGCGCTCGGGGGTAAATTTGTGCCTCTTCTGCTAGACCGGTTTGGACCCTGGAGCAACGCTTAGGTGGTGGACGAGGAGCTCCTCGGAAATTCCTGGCATATCAGAAGCCGACCAGGCGAAGAGGTCATGGTTCTTCCTGATGCATTGGACTATGTCGGAACAGAGGGCTGAGGGGAGGGTCTTGCTGATGAAGAACTTGCGGTTCGGATCTTACTCAGAAAAGAGCACTTCCTCTAGCTCGTCCACTGGTTCAGACATAGGTTGGGCGTTCCCCTGGGGAATCTCAAGAGTCTCGAGGGAGAGGACAGGTCTCCCGGTGGAGGTCATGTAACACTTGCGGGCCATCTCTTGACTACCCCTTACTTTCCCTACACTTGACTTGGTGGGGAACTTCATTTTAAGATGATAAGCCGACGGGACGGCCTCTAAAGCAACTATGCCAGGTCAGCCTAGAATCACATTGTAAGCAGCTGGGATGTCGATGACCATGAAATCCATTGGCTCCGTCCGGGTAGTAGGAGTTTTGCCAGCGGTTACGTCAAGGGTTATTACCTCTTCGATAGTCACTGGCACTCCCGTGAACCCATGGAGCATGTAGCCTGCGGGTTTGAGCCTGTTCCGCAGTAACTTGAGTCCTCGGAAGGCTGCTAGGAAGAGGATGTTGACAGAGCTACCATTGTCTACCAGAATCCTCTCCACTTTGAAGTTGTCCATGTGGAGGTTGATTACCAGTGCATCACAATGGGGGGTTCGGACACCCTCCAAGTCTTCATCTGAGAAACTGACTGGGACTCCGAGGCCTTTGGAAGGGGGTATGCCGTAAACTGAATTGACTTCTCGTATGAAAGCCTTCTAGGAAGAGTTGGAGGTTCCTCCCATGGGACCTCCTTGAATGAGATGCAAGATGCATTTCTCTTCAAACTCGAGAGTCTCGTCACGCCTCTCGAGATGCTTGTTAGCCCCCCTGGGAGGAGGAGGAAGATCAATTCGGTCCTTTCACACAAACTTAGACAGCTGCCCTCTCTGGATGAGGGCCTCAATTTCATTCTTCAGGGCCCGACAGTCGTTGTTGTCGTGGCCGTGGTCTCGTTGATATTGGCACCACTTTTTCTTGTCCCTCTTCTTACCGGGGGTATTCATCTTCGGGACAGGAGGCAGAACTCCTTCCTTCTCGACCTCCATGAGAATGGTAGAAATGTTGGCATTAAGAGGGGTAAACTTCTCAAATCTGGGAGGCGGGCGATGCTGGCCCCCGTTGTCCTTCTGGAGCTTTTTAGCTCCCTCTTCTTCAGTTGCCTTTCTCTTGGTCCCGGAGGAAGACCCCTCAAAAGTGGGGCGATGTTCAGATTCCTCAGCCCGAATATATTTCTCGCTTCTGAGAAGAAGGTCGGAGAAGTTTTACGGGGGCTTTTTGGCTAGGAAAGACCGAAGGCTTGAGTTGAGGACGTTTGACTGGAAGGCTGCAGTGGTGACCGATTGGTTGAGGGAGGCAATGGACCTAGCTTCCGCGGTATACCGCTTCACATAATCTCTCAGCTTCTCACCCTTCTTCTGACTGAGGTAGAGTAGGGAAATACTAGTCTTCTCGGTGCGGCGTCTACTCACGAAGTAGGTGACGAAGAGGGTCTCAAACTGTTCAAAGGAGAATATGGAGGACGGGATAAGACGAGAGTACCATTCTCGGGCCGGACCCTTGAGAGTAGCTGGAAAGGTTTTGTACAGTAGAGCATCGGAAGCTTGGTGGATCAACATGAGGGTCTTGAAGCTGTCGATGTGGTCCATGGGGTCTGACTCCCCATAGTAAGTCTCAAACTGTGGGGACTTGAAGCCTATTGGAACGGGCACCTCCATGATTGTTCGAGAGAAGGGAGGTCGGTTTGGACGAAGGGTCCTTCCTCTCAGCTCTTCTTCTTTATCTAGTTGGCCGAGGCGCCTCTCCATCTCGTGGAGACGGCAGTATACCGTATCGTCCCTTCGATAGTAGCGAAGCGAGTCTCTGGACTCGTCTTCGTAAGAAAGGGAGCACGGAGTTGGCAATGGTAGCTAGGGGAATGGCGAGGACTGTGATGGCGGTGACTCAGAGCTTGAGGAGGGGTTAGGGACCGATGGCGAGGACTTTGGACCGGAGGAGGAGTGGGGACCCCCTGAGCATTGTTATTGTTCGGCCAGAGGTTGAGGGCCTGCAGGATTGTAGCCTAGAACTCTTGGAATTTGGCTCGGGTGATAGGTCTGTTATCATCCCTCGGGGGCTGCCGACCAGGGGGAGAATGATGTCTTCTTCGATGGTACTCAGGGGACTCTCTCTGCCCCCTACGAGGAGGGGACCTCCTGTGGTCGCGGCGATGAAGAGATCGCTCATTTGGACATTCCGGGCGGGAGGCTCCCTCACGGGCCCGCCTTTCATCCAAATGGTGGTGAAGGTCCTCTTCTTACTGCCGTTTGAGGAGGATATTGCGGAGGTCTTCGGAAGGTCGGGGGTTGTGAGATGCCATTGAATTGGTAGAAGGGTTGTGTACGGAGATGCGGTCTCGATGAGGAGGTTGCTTCTGAGGGTTGGGACGAGAGGCCCCTGTGCCGGCATTCTGGGGCCCGCACGGAGCCCTTTGGGATTGAAGGTTCTGAAGAGAAGGTTGCTCCTGCTGCAGGAGCTGATCAGGCTATGGAGGGAGTTGCCCCTGCTGCTGGACGGTTTGAAGGGGGACCTCCTGTTGTGGTTGAGGAGGAGTGGGTCCATGGTTGGACCCTTTGGATCTCAGTTTTTGGGGAGGCATGGATGGAGGTGATCTTAACCAAGGGAAGAGGAAGGATTGCTATTCGTGGGTTCCCACAGACGGCGCCAATCTGTTACCGCTAAATCTGGTGCGGGGACAAACAGATAGAATTTGTGGATTCTTGGGACGTTGAATAGTCAAACCTGAAACCTTTCCGCCTGAATTTAACCGTTATCTCCCGCCATTGACCTGCAAAAAGTACGAAACACCGGGGTTGATCCCGGCGACGCACCCTCCGACGCTCAAGTCAGTAATCAAAAAGATTATGAATGAGTTTTTACTGGCAAAAGATTGATTACCTGTTAATAGTGGGGGATGGGGGGTATTTATAGCCGCCTTAGGGACCAGTTTCGGGATAAGATCAAATCCCTACTTCCCAGTGAATGGATAGAGTGAATCAGGGCCGTTGATTAAGTATAATCATCAACCCTAATTCTATCCAGCTGGACTGGGTTCTTTGCGGGTTCGAACCCGCACCCAGTTAAGGCGGATCCATTCGTGGGCTATTGGGTCTTTGGAGAAAAGACCCAGTACCCATTTCAGACCCGTCTGTAGGTAAAATTACCATTTTACCCCCGAGCTTTAAGATTCGTGCCCAATTTGGATGGTTCCGATTTAATCCTATTTTTAGCCATATCACCAAGCAACATCACACAGGCATCATATATATAGGGCTCTGGAGGGGGGGGGGAATCTTCATATGACTAAAGATACAAAATAAATACCAAGATATCATTTGAAAACATAATAGATTTTAGGAAATTTAATAAAAATTTCGACAGAATCTCTCCTAAAATATTAGCCCTTTTACAACAATTTCTTACGAAATTCTGCTAACAATTAAAAATATAACATCACAGGAAATAAATATCAATCATCCCTAGGCAAAACCAAGCAACATCACACAGGCATATATATATAAAGCTCTGGGGGGGGGGGGGGGGGGGGGAATCATAATATAATGCAAGATACAAAATAAAAATAAAAATTTTGTTTGAAAACGTAATGAATTTTTAGAAAAACCTTTGAAAAACCTTTGAAAAACCTTCAAAAACCAAATACAGTACCCAATACTCCACAACTTTGCGGGTACAGATATTAACATAACTACATTAAATCATCATTATATACAGATACTTACATCATCTCCCAAAATGCGAATTTACAACTATTACAACTATTACATCCTCCACCATAATATATACCAACCAACCGAATAACAAAAAAAAAATTACATGGTTGAAACAATGCTTCAAGTCTTCAAGTCTTCAAAAATGGGACCAAACAGCGAGCCTAAAAAAATAGTAAGAGTTTACAATAATCAATTAAAACAATGAGTTTTAAAACAATAGTAACAGTTTTGAAACCATTATCTTTCAAACAGGACAATGCCTTTTAACTCAATGGTTTGAACCCTACCAAAAGTTAAACTGTCAATATATACATAAAGGTTCTGAGTGTAGACGACAATCTGGGGGGAAAAAAGAAGCATCAAATTAGAGGCAATTAACGGCAAAACATAGGGCGTAGTTGGAAACTGTAGAGTAATGGGTACATGCATTTGAAGCCTACATCTATTGCAGCTGCAGTTGCATTTCTAAGTTATTTTAATGCTTGTTAGTTGGTTTCATGTATAATATTTGTTATGTTTAATATTTTGTTGTTGCATGAAATATACCAATTTGTCCATTTGGTAACCATGTTTTATTATAGGGAACACTACTAACTGTTGCAATTTGTAAGTTTAAAGAACTGAAAATATGTTGGAGCCCATTGTTTTGGATGCATCTCTAATTCTTTAACATGGTTATGTTTTTTTTGTAATTTACAGAAAATGCTGGGGTGATTGTGAATCAAAAGGGAGAAATGAAAGGTAAGGCGATACACTAATTCTGTTTTAAGTGCATTATTGCAGAAACTTGCAAAAAAACTATGTCACAACGTTGATCTTGTAAGTTGACAAAAAAATTTACTTTATTTATTAAGATAGGCATAGCCTCTTGATTTAAGAAATTAAAATACCAACTAATCCATGCTTGGTACATGTTAGTCACCTAATCTTTTTTTTAAGATACAGAATTACGAATTTAAGATCTTTATAGCTATTTCGTTTTATTTGTTAGAAGTGGATTTATAAAGACTGTAGCTTGCATCATATGATCTTTTTTTTCCCCTCCTAAAGGATTAACTAAATAATTTGTAAATATTTCTAAATGCATATCTTATTTTTTTAGCTTATTCTGTTGGAATTGACCTCGGAATGATTATTAATTGGTTACTTGCTTTTTCTTCGATTAGTCTCAGATCCATAAATTTAATGAGTTCTATTGGCCATGGTTGTAGGATCTGCTATTACTGGGCCCATTGGAAAAGAATGTGCTGACCTGTGGCCAAGGATTGCTAGTGCTGCCAATGCCATTGTTTAACTGTTGCTGCTGTTTCATGAATTTTGGCCTTATGTTCTTAATTTTGTGATCTCTAGACTTTTGCAGTTTGTGTTAGTCTTGATTTTTTTTAATAGATATAGTTGTCTGGGTTGGAGGTTAAATTTCAGTGTTTATCGATAATGATAATATGCTATCTTTATAATTCATTGAGCATGTGACATTGGAGCCAAATGTGTGGTACTCTGCATGAAATTTATTGAAACTACTTCAGATGAATCCCAGGTTTTGGATAGTTTCATGAATGCATCCTCTGAAATTCTTGTTTTGATTGTAAATCTTGTTGCTTCCAAATTTGATTATTTGTGAGTCTTAAGCAAAATTAGTTTGGCTGGTTTGGAAGGGACTACTGAATATATATTTTCAGCGACAAAAGTTTTAATAACCATTTTTTGCGGATAACTGATTCATAATTTCTGAAGCCAGTATGCCCATTAAAAAGATGTATATGAACCTATGGATTATGTTGGAGTTATGTCTTTCATCAAAATTTCAATGATTGGTAACGAACCTATTGTCATATACGCTCGTGTCGTTCTTTGCAGAGTTAACATTGAGCTTCCCTAAACTTTATTCCTGGTTAAGATTATGGATGGGAATTTGATTAGGGTTACCATGCTTGCGGTGGTTGTTGGCGAAGGAATGTCTTGTTGCTTGTAGTGGTGGTGGTGGTAACGACCTTGTTGAAGATAGAACGGAGTGATTGGAGATTTGCGAAGAAATGCAATGGTGATATGGTGGCGATAATGCAGGCCAAGATGGGAAGAAGAGAGAAGAGTTTCAGGGTGCTAATAGTGGCGATAGATATAAATGCAGTGTTCAAAGAGAACGGTGTATCAAAATGTTTACATTATTATGAACTGTATGAAAATGTTGACATTATTGGTCGGTCTCTACTTACTAGGTGTGTAGATCTTATTGAAAACCAACTCGATGCCTCAGGATGATACAGTCTATGGTTTGGAGTTATCCTTGACTAGGCACAACGACTGCAATTAGTTTCCGTATTACACAATTGATGGTGGTCTTCCCTGGGATAGAAACTCACTAACTTGAGGTTTGACTCACTCATTGATACCTAAGTTCAGGGGGGAAAATAATTTAATGATTAACAAAAAAAATTCTTGGCCAGCAGGCACAGACAATTTGGTTATGTTTATTGGCGAAGCACTCATTTTTCTGTTAATGTTCATATGAAGAATGTGCTTTTGTAATATCCTTGCATTCTATTTACCAGATTGTCCCTTGGAATTGTAACCTTCAATTTTATTCATAATCCCTTTTGATCCTAAAATTCTATGCAAAAAACAATATAATCTTTTTTCCCATACACCTTCAATTTTTTTTTGCAATTACTGATTTCTTCTAATGTAGCTTTGGGATCTGTAATATTCATAAACCCATCTAGATGCCTGTTTAAAATATTTAGATACTCCCTGAAATATTTACTTCTGCAATTTATATTTTCCTCTAAAAACTTCAATAAGAACATAATGCGCGTTAAAACTGTTATCCTGTGCCTATTGGAAATCTTTTCCTGTCATACTCAAGTTGAAGCAAATGCATGGTTATACTATAGTTGAATCTTCCTTAAATTTATTGTCCCATAAATTATTGTCGTGTTTTGTTTGGTATTCCAGTCTTTTGCTGATTGTAATAATGAATTTGGAGTACTTCATTGCAATTAGTTAACCAACTTTTTATTAGAATACATTATAGTTGTTACTAATGACCTGCTTGATGAGTACTCTTGTAGTTATTGTTCAATCTCCTTTTGGTACTCCTGAACTTCAATTTTTTGTAAGAGTTTAACAATTGCCATCATCAAAGTAGATTAAAATAAGACAGAACACTGAAAGCACCTCCTAGTGAGAAGCGAATGTAAGAGAATTTCTAGTTATAATATGAAGCTGTGGTACCACATTTATAATGAGAATATAACTAAAAGAGGTTGAGTATAAATTTGAATGAATAATTGATAACAAATAGTAGTCGGTGCAAATGAAGAAATAATCCACAAACTGAGCTTCAACCAGAGTACAACCATGCATTTGCAATTGTTATTTCATCCTATCTGAGCTTTACGATTGTTACTTCACTGAATTTTTCTAAATTCAGAGCATGATGACTTATGAGATAGATTTTGAGGATGTTACTTCATTGTCCCACAAATTGTACAGGATTGTGCATTGATTGATTGTTTTGTTGCTTCACTGTCTATTCAAGTCAAGTGCAAAATGCTTGTGCAAGTGCAAAATGCAAGTGCAATCCTTGGCTATTTTGCTAGCAAATTTGCAAATGCCTAGCTCATGTACCAATAGCAAGATGATGATGAAGGTAATAGACTATTCTGCTACATTTAAGTTTTGGCAAATTCGCAAATGCCTAGCACATGTACCAATAGCAAGTGCAAATCCTTGGCTTTTTAATTTCCCCTTGAGGTTGATGCTTATAACATTATCAAGTAAATCTACTTATTTACATATGGATGTCCTACAGTGATACTTGAATAGTATGTTTTGGCTCAATCTAATATGAACTGTTAATCCTCTGTTTTCTTTGGCACATTTTTGCTTTGAGTCTTTGGCTCTTTACATCAGGAATGGAATTGTCCATAAGGAATTATCAAGATGATGAGATGGATTATGTTTTTGAAGTTGCACACTATGATTCATTTATGATTTAATTAAAGATTTATAGGAGTGATTAGTGATGAAATAAGCATGTATCTGAGCGTTATCTGAGCTTTATGATTGATTGATTGTTTTGTTGCTTCATTGCATTTTAATTTTCCCTTGAGCTTGATGAAAAATGCTTGTGCAAGATTGTGCAAGATTGTGCAGGATTGAGTTGTCAAGTGCAAAATGCTTCACTGTCCACTCCTCTCTGCAAAATGCTTGTGCAGGTTTGTGCAGGATTGTGCATTGATTGATTGTTTTGTTGCTTCACTGTCTATTCAAGTATGTGCAGGATTGAGTTGTTAACGTGCAAAATGCTTGTGCAAGTGCAATACTTGGCTATTTTGCTAGGAAATCTGCAAATGCCTAGCACATGTATCAATAGTAAGATGATAATGAAGGTAACAGACTATTTTGCTACATATAAGTTTTGGCTCAATCGTTGGCTTTTTAATTTCCCCTTGAGCTTGATACTTATAACATTATCAAGTGAATCTACTTATCTACGTATGGATGTCATACAGTATACTTATTACTTGAATAGTCTGTTTTGGCTCAATCTAATATAAACTGTTAATCCTCTGTTTTCTCTGGCACATTTTTGCTTTGAGTCTTTAGCTCTTCACATCAGAAAATGGAATTGTCTATAAGGAGTTATCAAGATGATGACGAAGGTAACAGACTATATTGCTACATTTAAGTTTTGGCTCAATCCTTTGCTTTTTAATTTTCCTTTGAGCTTGATGCTTATAACATTATCAAGTGATTCTACATATGGATGTCATACAGTGATACTTAGAGTCTTGGATAGTTGGTGCAAATTCATTAAAAAGTAACCTTTAATCCACAAACTGGCATATACAAAAGTCGTCGGTGCAAATAGTTAAGTTGATTCTAAGATCATTTTCACCTATTACTACTTCAACTCAAACTATAATGAAACCATTTATAAACCAGTTCCAAATTGTGAACAATAATGACCCACACGTTTTCTAGTTGGAAGAAGATGTGTGGGAGACTCAAGTCGAGCATGGAGAGTCTTTTGGATTAATTTTATTGATTCGACCATATTAGATTTCTGATTTATTGTAGAGAACAAAAGGCACTTAGTAACCTCGAAATGCTTAGAACAACAAATATTAGCATCAACCCTCGTAACAGATACAATCAGATATCCATGAGAATTCTAAAAAATTTAAAATCTGCAACCCTAAACAGATACAATCCTAAAATTAGATGGAAAACAGTATCAATTTCGAATAACACTTACAATCCTAAAATCTGCGCTGGGGTGAAAGTTGGGTTGACGGAGCTGCAAAACAGAATCAATCCTAAAATTAGATGCAAAACAGTATCAATCCTAAAATTAGATGTAAAATTAGATGCAAAATAGTATCAATCTAACACAAACCCAACAAAACGAACGCAATACCTGAGATGTAGAGACGGTGAAAAAGAGTTCTTGAGTATCTCTGAGTTCTCTTTACAACACTTGCCAACATAAGTGAGAACAACAGCCTTCTTCTCTTCATTGCATTTCCTTCTATTTCCTTCATAACAAAACAGATATAAACAAAACTTCAATAACATTAAAAAAACGCCTCGGAATGACATCTGTTCTTCTCTTTCCAGTAAAAATTTAGCTTTTACATCAACACATGATGGCATTAACATTTAGGGACAGAACAATAACCACAAAAATCTTCTAGACAGCAAGTAATGAGCATAAATTGAAGATGCATGTATATACCTTGGGGTTGTACTCTGCATTACACGCTTGCAGGACAATGGACTTTAGATCCAACTTGAAGTCCAAATTTACAGTTGACACAATATTCCTGCTTATTCAAGCAACATTTCAAATACTTCAAAATCAAATTAAGGGCACCCACATACATTTTACATAACTAAAAATGCATGCGAATGCTTGCCAGTAACAAATTCTTAAAACAGCCGCACTTACATCGTTCAACTTGGAGTAAGTTCTCTGTACGAACTTACAAAACATATATTACTGCCTCATTAATTTAGCAACTACAAAATTCATTTTGAACACTCACAATGGAAGAGTGATCTTAACTATTTAACCCTTCACTTAATTAATGCACAAAGTTACAACATACACCTTACCAACTACTCATTCTTACAACAGTCACTCAAATAGCTCAATCCAGCCAACTCTTTGTTCTCACCTAATAATAAAAACACCCTCACACATTATCTCCTAAAATTTTCTTTCGTTGTTGGTCCAAAACAGGGGTTGTGTGGTTTATCCACTCTCCAACCAATTTTGAACAAATCTCCCATGAAACCTTATATATTTACTCCAAAAAGATTAATCCAAACTCCATTCATTACTTAATTAAGATAACTATTTAACTTGTTTAACTTTTGGATGAGTGAGAAGTGAGTCTCACATTGAACTCTAATATCAACCTCATGCTAACTAAAATTCTAGTTAAGCTGCTACAATTTTATGGTCCTATTAGTTCCACCAAACAGTAAAGAGCTTCTTTATAAACCAATTTTGTGTGCAATCAGTACATGTTCTTAGAAGTATAAAAAATATTATCCAAAACTCAAATCTCAATCATCCAAAACCCTAATAACCACATAATAACATTGAAATTTGAATAATTTGTGTGTAACTACTAACTACTAACTACATCTGGAAGTTAATTATTTTCTAAATCACCAAGAATCTGGGAAAAAAAAGGAAATTTCAAAGCTCCTGTAGTAGTAAATTTCAAAACCCCAAACCTAATTTTCATGTGTTACTTCCCAAACACCTATAAAATTAAGTATACCTGAGATGTAGAGACGGTAAAATCGGTGGTCGGGATCAACTGAGGATGTGGTCGGCACGTTGAAATCGGTGACGGTGAGGGGTTCAGTGGTTGGATGAGGTCGCAGTGGAGCGGCGTCGGAGTTGGCGCTGGTGGTCGCTAATTACAAAAAGGGAGGAGGTCGGGGCTGGTGGTCGATGAGAGCGGAAGGGAGGAGAACGACGGTCGAGGGATCTGGTGTGTTAGCGACTGGAGGTGGGGGGGGGGTGATCGAGAACGGCAGTCGCGAGTGGAGGTGGGGGGCGCTGTGTGGTGAGGGGAGGGGTCGTCGGCGGGAGGGCGGCGTTCAAGAGGCGCCGGAGGTGGTCGGAGTTGGCGGGAGGAAATTTGCAGGATCGATGAGAGTGAGAGAGCGGGGAGAGAGAGAGAGAAGGAGACAGTGAGAGAGAGAGATACTGAACGGGAAAGAGATAGAGAGAGAAGGGGGTATTTTGGGAAAAAGAGAGAGTGTGTGTGAGTTCTGAAAATTTGGGGTTTAAAATTTTGGGCGGAAAAATATATTTTGTGAGAATTAATCTGAACCATTAATTTTGGGAGAAATTGAATGTGAGCCACTTAATAGCTTACTTTGTAATTTATTATATAGATTTTAATTACAAGAAGGGGAAAATATAATATGGATGGCTGTTCAAATCTCATACAATCTAAGTACTAGTAGGAAAAGAATCCTAAATCCTCGTTCATAAACCTCCAAAATCACGTGACCCGTGGGCTCTCCCTCCAGCACGCTCAAAACAGTACACACATATCATGGGCCTCCCAATTGGGCCTCAATCTGTGGGCCCTACCCAGTCTTCATTTATGTGCCACGTCACCTCGTAATTTAATGGGGAAATTTTTTTACTGCGAAAAGACTTGATAGATAGACAGGTCACAGACAGCTCAACTGAGCCTACATCAGTTCTGTCTTTAATGTACCGAAATTACCCTTCTCTTTTGACATTATTTACATGCAGATCGAATGGTGGCATTTGTGTAATTATTTCTTAGATTCTGGGTGTTTTGTGCGAATTGGGTTTGACGCACGTGAATCGGATCTGACGCTGTCATTTAAATTTGTTACCAAAAAAGTCACGTATACGATCGTTGCAGTAATTACGCGTACCTAAATTATAAAGGCTATTCTAGTAAACTGAGTTGAATTCAACGATTGGAGGATAGGCACGTGGGTATATTTGATTTTTTTGCGTTTAGGCACTTGTAATTGTCGTTTTGCATAGTTGGTCTCTTGATGGATTTTGTCATTTTCAAATATTCGCTTAAGTCCAAAAAATCAAAGCATCGTGTAGGGGGAGTGATTATTTGGGGTAATACATTGGTGGAGAAGGAACCTGAATTAAAGATACTAAAGGCACCTAACAATTTTGGAAATTTTATCAATTAAAGAAAGGCGATTAAAAAGGATGCAATAGAAAAAAAGGCAAACAAGTGTCTAGTTGCAATTCAATATATAAAATTTTGAAGTGTTAAGAATAGGGATGACAAACGGGCGGGCTGACCCGCGACCCGTCTCCCAAACTCGGCCCGTTAGAAGTTGGTTCGGGTTCGGATCGAACCCGTGATTATAAGCGGGTCAATCCGGGTCATTGAAACATGGATTTGGACTCGTAGACCCCAGCCAGCGAACCCGGATGAACAGTTCTCGATTCGCTCGCGAACCCGCGGGTTTCGAACCGTTAGACCCGTACGTTCGACCTGCGCGGGTCGACTGTTCGACCCGCGGGTCCAATGACAGAATTGCCCTCAAACGGCTGTTATAGCCTTTTTTTGGTTTTTTTTGTTTTTTGTTTACCTATAAATACCCCTTAAACCCACCTCAATTCATTCTAAATTTTGTGAACAAAGAAGCTAGCAACATAGAAACGATTAAACAACAAATTCCGATCATATCGAATTCAACATTCAACTACGTCTTAACTCCTCCAAGCTCCAACAAAGAAGCTCTCTTTTTATCTATATACGAGTCCGGACTTCTACTTCTGCTTCTACTTTTATTTTCGCTCTCATTTTATATACGAGTATCCGAGAAGTACGGTATCAAAATTTTACAACCTTCTTATTGTCTTGATATTTTTTTTGTAGTTATAATTTTGTTTATCATATTTGTTTGTTGGTTTTTATATTTTCTCTCTCATAACCCTCCGATTGTTTTCTAGATTTTTTTTTAAAAACTTATCTCGCCTAGATTGTATATAATTTTTTCGCATACATTACTATATCAACATGTCTAGATCACGAGGTAGCGGCCGTAGCCAAAGTGGACAAAATTCTATTGACACTTCTCGTAGGCCTCCAATTGTCCCACAAAATGATCCCGCCGAAGAGTACCTTATGACCCAACACATTGGTACGCACGATGAGTTTGTAGGAGATATAAACATAGAAGAAGAACCACAAACACAAGCAACCGAAACAACACAAGCGGGTAGTAGTAGGAAAATTAGAGGGAAAACTAGTGATTGGCACAAATTTTATGATTATATTCCGGACGAAGAAAATTCGGGTGTAGGCATAAAAGTTTGTAAAATATGTTCGAAGTCATACAAATGGAAGAGGGGTGAGGGAACGGGTATAATAAAACGACACATCCAAAATGTGCACAAAGAACTTCTTGTAGACCTACCCGACCAACAAAAAATTTACCCTAGGACCGGTGTAGTTGATAGCCATTCTTATGATCCCGAACTTGTTCGTCTGAAAATGGCCCGACTAGTAATCAAGGAAGAGTTACCATTTTTCTATCCTGAGAGTAGGGACTTCGAAAATTTTAATCAAACCGCCTTAAACCCGCATTTTAAAAGAATCCCTAGGAATACTGTAAAGTCTGATTGTTTTAAAATGTACACTGAAATATGGGAAGCTTTGATTGCTATTTTATGGAGTTTAACTAATAGAGTTTCTTTAACTTCCGATTGTTGGACGGGTTGCAACAGTATTCCAATAATGGGAATAACTTATCATTGGATCGACAGTGATTGGATCATTCAAAAAATGATCATATCACTTGCCGTGTTACCCTATCCCCATAGTGGTAATGAAATTGCAAATCGTATTTTAGAAATTTGTAATGTTTTTTATATTCGTGATAAAATAATGTGTATAAGTTTTGATAATGCATCTAACAATAATGCATCAATTAATATATTAAAAACCGCATTAAACCCTCCATCTGAAAATATTTTTCACGTTAGATGTGCATGTCCCATTTTAAATTTATATGTTCAAGATGCATTAAAAATAGCTGAACCATATATAGTTAACATTAGAAATTGTGTATATTTTATTGCATTAAGTGGCACCCTATTCCAAGAATGGAAAGCTTGGTGTAGGCTTAAAAATGTACATTTTAGAAAATTTTTAATGGATGTTAAACACCAATGGAACTCTACTTTTGATTTGCTACATGTTTTTTTTTTTTTTTTTTTTTTTTTTTTTTTTTTTTTTTTTTTTGATAAAAGATGGACTAGGCCATCGTTTCATTAATGAACTATTAAGGAAACATAGTAGAACATACAGTAGCAGTTACATAATAGAGAAGAAAATAAAAGCGACAACATAGCCATCAAAGACATCTAATAAAATCAAACTCCAAGCTAGCCAAAAGGTATTGCATGTCTGAATCCAAAACACCCCCAAAATGCTGACCGCGTTCCCCGTCAAGCTCGATTCTGCTTGAAGTAACGCTCAACTCCCACTCTATCTACTCTTCTTCAGCGGTCCTGAGCCTCTTTTTTGCCTCCATAGCACCTGCCCAATCATGGATCAAAAGAAATATTTTATGCATAAAGTGAGGAAATCTGTATGAAACATTGCGGAAAACAAGATCGTTTCTTTGAAGCCATAAAGACCAAGTTAAAGCAGCTATAGCTAAATCCCATGCCCTTTTATCGTCAATTTTAATGAAAGCTTCTCTATATGACCCTCATATTTCCGTGGTTGAATTGGGAACCTGGTGACACCCAAACCCTCTACTGACAACCTCCCAGGACAGCCTAGCTCTAGTGCATTGAAATAAGATGTGATTGACGTCTTCTTCCGCTGCAGAGCAACACCCACAAGTCGTATCAATCTGTAAGCCTCTCTTTTTAAGGTTAGCTTTTGACAGAATCGCGTTATTATTGGCTAGCCAACAGAACACTTTGACCCTGAACGGTACTTGGGATCCCCATATGATCGATTGTGCCTGGCATCTAGTACCTCCGTCATTGATCCATTTATACATGGATGAGACCCAAAAAAGCTTAGAATTGTCTCTGTCCCACCACCTCTCATCTTTTGTCGAATTACCCCGTCCTTCTGTCTGCAAGATAAGATCGTTTAGGGCCTCGAATTGTACCAAACTCTCTGGGCTGATATTCTGGGACACTATAAAATTGAGTTTACCACTCTTCCGCACGTCTGCCACTGAGAGATCTAGATTGATAGTTGCTTCAGCAACTAGAGGGAATTGGTTTTGAAGGGTGGTCAAGCCACACCATTTGTCTTTCCAGAACCTGGTCTGCCTCCCATTACCAACTTTGCATCTAGTGTTGGAGTGAAACAGTGCTCCTTGCTTAGCTATGCCTTTCCAGATTAGAGACACTTTCGCCGATGGGCTTTTGCCTCCGAATCGAACTTTCCGTCTCTTCCGGAATTGTGCGAAAGAGTAACTCCACCAACCTTTGTGATTATTAGTAATCTTCCATCACCACTTGCTAAGTAAGGCTTTGTTCATGTCTTGCAAACTCATGATCCCCAAACCCCCGAATTCCCTTCTCTTGCACACTCTTCCCCAGTTGACGAGACTGAATCCTTTGTTACCCTCGTCCGAGCCTTTCCATAAGAAACTCCGCCTAAGTTTATCAATTCTATTGATGACCCACATAGGTAGTTCGAAGATGGACATGAGATAAAGCGGGATCGCACTAATGACCGAATTTAGCAGGATGATCCTTCCTCTGAGGGAAAGAAATCGACTCTGCCATCCAGTGAGCTTCTTTTGAATCTTATCTATGAGGGGATTCCAGTCCTCCCTTAAGAGAGCACCCGGTCTAATCGGAGTGCCCAGGTATTTGATGGGGTAAGCACTAGTCTTGTAGTCAAAGATATCCGAGATATCCTTGAGTAGATTGGTCGGAAGATCAGACATCGGAATAATGCTTGTTTTAGCCAAATTCACTTTGAGTCCAGACCAACCTTGGAAGCAGGCCAGCACCGCCTTCATTGCCACGGATTCTTCGACTGATGCTTTTCCGAATAGCATTGTATCGTTCGCATATTGGAGGATCGACATTGGGGAAGGGATGCCCTTGATCTGAATCCCTTTGATAGTATTGTACTCCATAGCCCTCTTGATCATTTCTGCAAGACCGTCTGCGACAATTGCGAAGAGTAGGGATGACAGAGGATCCCCTTGTCGCAGTCCTCTCTTACAGGTAATCACTTTCCCCTGCCATCCGTTTACCTGGATTGTCGATTTGCCTCCTCGAAAGCACTTGCTCATCCATGATCGCCATTTAGTGCCAAAGCCTTTAAGAGCAAGGACTTCCTCCACACAGTCCCATGATACGGAATCGTAAGCCTTCTGGAAATCGAGATTGAGAATGAAGCCTTCTGTTTTGGTACTGTTACCTCTATGAACTATCTCGTGGGCGGAAGCGATGCTATCCATGATGTCCCTCCCCCTAATGAACCCGCTTTGTGATTGTGCGATGATCTCGTTGAGATGCGGAGCTAGGCGTTGGGCCAATACTTTTGTGATAATTTTGAATGACCCGTTTAGCAGACTTATTAGTCTGAGATCTTCATGGGTCCTAACTTCACTTTTCTTGGGAACTAGGATGATGGAGGCATAATTTAACCTATCCAAATTAGACCTTCCCTCATAGACCTCATGGAAGATGTTCAGCAAGTCATTCTTGATTATTCTCCAATAAGTCAAATAGAAGAAAATCGGCAGTCCGTCCGGGCCTGGTGCCTCGTCCTGACCAAGGATTTTGATTGCGTCTAAAACTTCAGCTTCTTCAAAGCTCACTTCGATGTCATTGCTCCCATCTATTCTGGAAGAACACCACATATCCTGGGATAAGGAACATCTATCCTCCTGATGGCGTCCTAACAGGTCATGGTAGACGGCATCCAGGTGCTCCTTGACCTGATCTTCGTTTTCAGTCCAGGAACCATTAATCGAGATTCCTGTAATGTGGTTGTGCCTCCGCCTACCACTAGCCACCTTGTGAAAATATTTTGTGTTAGCATCGCCTTTTCTAAGCCATTGGATCCTCGCTCTCTGTTGCCAATAGATTTCCTCCATCTTAGCTATCTGTTGCATCTCAAGTCTTTTATTTGCTAACTCATCTTTCTCTGCCTCCTGTAGGTCTGTATCTTCTTGAGCGGCTTCCAGGCTAGCGATTCTGCTAGCTAGCTCATCTCTACGCAGACTGATGTTGCACGCTTTATTTCTCGCCCAAGTTTTTAAGCACCGTCTTAGGCGTCTAGTCTTCTCTACCCAAATACCAACTGCCGACAATTGCGTGGTGTTTGCGCTCCAAGATTCTTCTATAAGTTGGCGAGTGTCCTTACACAAGGTCCATGCTTTCTCGAATTTGAAGCTAAAGAAATTCTTCCTACTGCTAACCTCACAGTCGATGACCAGGGGTAGGTGGTCCGAGGTATATCGAAGGGTCGTCTTGACCTTAGCTAGAGGGTGTAAGTTCTCCCAATCAAGTGACACCAGCACTCGATCAAGCTTGGCTAGTGTCGGATTCCGCTGCATGTTCGACCAAGTGAATTTCCTGTCGGACATCTCTAGTTCCAATAAATCTAGAGCATCTATCGTCTCATTGAATGAGTCTTGCTCAGACTGGCTGTGACCTCTACCTCTATGCTCATTCTGGAATCTAGTAATGTTGAAGTCTCCGCCTACAATCCAGGCTCCTCCCCATTTGTTTCTGATGAAGCTTAATTCCGACCAAAACTCTTTGCGCAGTTTACTGTCATACGGGCCATAGACACTTGATACAGTCTGGATCCAATTGTCTCGTCTCCGTCTAATTCTAATCGAAACCGAGTAAATTCCGATGAATTCATCGATAATCTCGAAAGTCGCAACACTAGCTCCTACCGCTATCCCCCCTGAGAAACCCTTAGCCGGCTTAAATCTCCAGTGAAAATCTGCCATGCCCCTAAGAGAAGTGAAGTCTTCCTTTGTTGGGGTTTCAATTCTAGTTTCTTGTAACCCACAGATGTCAGGGCGAATCTTATTAAGCGTGACGCCAATAGCTCTCTTTTTCAGCTTTTGACGCATCCCTCTAACGTTCCAGAAGATCTATACCATTAAACAACAATAACGACATCTAACGACCGTGCCCCTCCCCCCTAATGACACCTGGAGACTACTTACTCCCAATTCTGGTTTCCCCTCTAATGATAGCTAAATTTGAAAGTTGAACGTCCCTAGGGGACCCCATAGCTATTCCATACAAACTTGCAAAGTAAATTAACGACTCATCTGATAAAGAATTAAGAACTGAACAATGAGGATGTGAGGTACCTTCTCCTGTCGTGGTTTCCTCCTGTTGCTTGTTGCCTCTTATGGGCCACCCGCCAAGATCACTATTCTGACTCTCCGTACTGATCATCTGTCTTTTTCCTTTCCTCTGGTATTCAGTGATTTTTCTGGTAGATGTACTTCCCACACTTCCTCGGACTTCCCTCTCTTCGCATTCTGTTTCTGCCTAGAAACAATATTGTCCTCACGAATCCCATCTAAAGCGCCAATAATATCCTTCCCTGAGGCTGGTTCCAATGAAGAAAGTAAGTTGGCGCCCTGGATCTGCTGAGAGATAGGGACACTCCCTGTCTTGGCTTCCACTTGCGTGATGATTCCTATCGGTGCTGTGTCGCAAACTGGCTTCGGTGCTTCGAGGCCTATGGGCCCAGGCCCAATAACGGTTTTGGATTGAAACAGAGCAAAGACAGCATTTTTAACTGACAACTCAATCTCTTCTTTGGAAAAGCCCATCCAGGGCTCATTGATCAGACCCATCGATTTGACCAGATCGGGTCCCACTGAGTCATGCATCTTCAGTATACCAGTAATTTTGACAGTTTTTTATGTTGACAGCCCTTCTCCTATAGCACAACTGTCGCCTCTACCTGTCACTTCGCCGCGCTTAGTCCCTTCATGCACAGTGGGGACGTCAACTCCAACAGTAGCGAGGTTATCACTGTGAAGCATAGTTGGCGCTTGTGGGACCCTTCGCCAACTGGGATTAGTCACAGTCTGATTAGGCTTTGGATTGTACGGTGGGGATGGCACGCGGTATGTAGAGTTTGAAATCTTGACTTGGCGCTCAACATCCAACGGTCGAGATTTGCGAGCGCCTGTACCCTGCACCGATCCAGATCCAATCAGGTCTCCCCCATCCAACCGCTGTGCTTCGTCGTCTACCTCTGCCGTGGCCTCTCCACCCTTGAAATTTTTTCCGTCTGCCGAGGAGAAGTCTCTAAAGGAGACGAATTTTTGAACCTCTACGATCACTCTAACCTCATAGATGACGTTGTCGAACTCAACCAGGATCTTGGACGGGATATCTGATTTGTTCGCCACACCGATCTTGATTCTTGCAAACTTTCTCGCCGATAGGGTAAGTGTCTGGCGATCAATATCTGTCAGCATCTCGAATGGACGAACCACGTTTTGGAACCCCGAGCGAACCCAACAATGAAAGGGAAGGTTGTATAATCTGATCCACACCGGCGGGTAGTTCTCCGCCTTCAACGCACCATAATCTCTACTCCACCATTTGAAAGTAACAAAGAATTCTAATCCTTGAGAATCTCTTCCCTCTAGTCCCTTTACCCTAATAGACTCTTTGGCTAGCGCCTCGTCATTGCAATGAGCGTAGAAGACATTCAACCCAATCTCTTGGATAACCCAGATAGTGGTCGGGGTAGTGGATAGTGACGCTTGTAGAAGCTCCGATATGTCGTTAGTTGTAGGAGTACCCGTCTGGGCCTTGATCACAATGCCTCCATTGAACCTTCGCTCGAACTCAGCTATCAGCGGTGTAGGGACGATGGTTGCTTGGATCACTCGACACTCCCCGGCGGCACTCTCTTGAGTCTTACTCCCCTCCGAGACCAAGGGAAACGCTTCCATCTGGGCTTTCGAGTTGGCCGAAGAACCATTGGGACGCTTAGGGCATGCAGTTGAGATATGTCCCGAGCACCTACAATAGTAGCAAAACCAGTCGTGTGGGCACTTACTAATGGAATGACCAGGACGCGCGCATTTGTGGCAGTTTTGGCGTCCATCGATGCGTGAGGCTTCCGATCCGCTGTTGCTCTTACTGGGTTTCCTGTGCTTCCTTGACTTTACAAGGATCCATTCTTCATCTACCTCCTCTCTGGGCATCCGTCGTTGTCTTTCTGGAGTGGGAGAGCGGCGACGAACTATATGTTCATCGGCGTCGACAGCTTTACCTCTGGTAACGTCCGCATACGTCCAGGTTCTTTTGTTGCTCCCTTCGACGACTGGGCTTGGGTGGTCGAACCTGGTCGTGCTCTTCGATACCTTCAGTCTATCCTCAGGGTTGCGATAAGGATCCCGGCGTGCTGATCTCCCCCTCACGTAATCCTCGCGGTCCATCCTGACTCTGTGGGGCGACACAGCCCTATGGGCCTCTCGGGTGGAGCCCTTCCACCGGCTTCGTTTGCCGTCGCGGTTGTTACTGAATATAAAGAATGTATTAATCATTTTTGTATTGCAAAAAAATATGCCAAATTTTGAAATGACTCCCCAACTTTGGTTTTATGCTGAATCTTTGTTGAAATTTTTAGAACCTTTTAAAACCACCACTTTCTAATTTTCAAAATCTTATGAATTTACTTCTAGTAGCATTTTTATTTCAATAGTTACTATGATGCAAATTTTCAAACAAATGACCGATGGTGCTTTTATTGGTCATATTATGAAACCTACATACACCAAAATTTCAAAGTATTTTAATCCTCCTCCTATGTTGTATTGTATTGCTATTGTGATGGATCCTTGTATCAAATTAAAAGGTACGAAGAGTTTGATTGAAATATTTTTTACTTTACTTGGGGAAGGTGAATCTGAAATTGATTGCAGAATATTTTTAGTTAAATTTAAATTGACATTAAATAACTTGTATGATTATTATGATAGAAGTTTTGCATCTAGTAGTACAACTTCTTTAGTTAGTTCTTCTTCTGCTACTTCTAAAGGTAAGGGAAAGAGTCATTTAGATGATACTACATTTAATTTACTTGCACAAATTCAATCAAAAAAATCTAGGACTAATCAACCAAATGAATTAAATTGGTATAATCAACAAGATTCTGAATCTTTTACTTCTTCACTAGATATTTTATAATGGTGAAAAAACCATGAACATACTTATAGTATTCTTAAATATATGGCTAAAGATCTACTAACTCCTCCTGTCTCTATAGTTGCTTCAGAAATTGCATTTTCTACAAGTGGCAGGGTTCTAACCGATTACAGGAATCGCTTGAAGTCCCAATCATTGGAGATACTCGTCTACACGGAAGACTAGTTGAAGGTCGAAGGACTCAAGAAAAAGCATTCGACACGTCTACAAGTGAAAGCAACTCGCCGGAAGAACAACAACAATAACAATAGCAACCAAAATGAAGAATTGAAGACCAACAACAACAACAAATTGAAGACTTAAATGTATAAAAAAATTGTATAAAATCTTTGTTTGTTATTAAAAATTAGGATAATTGAAGAAAATTGAAATTGTATCTAAGAAATTTGTTATTGTATAAAACAAAATTGTAGAAAATCTTTATTTCTTATTACAAATTGTGAAACTTGTATAAGTTGAAATCATATTAATAATATATACATTTTTTTTAGAAATTTTACTCTTTGATTATTATTCTTATTATTACATTTTTTATTATTATTAAAATTACCTTTTTTTAAAGTTAAAAAAAAATAACTTTAGCCAGGCCTAACCCGTGATCCGACCCGACCCGACCCGGGTTGAACCCGAAAGGGTTCGCGGGTTGGGCAGGTCGACTATTTGCACTTACGACCCGGCCCGATTGCCACTTGGACCCGACCCAAATCCGCCCAAGTTGGGTTTCAACCTGGACGGGTTCGACCCGACCCGGTCCAGTCGACCCGTTTGCCAACCCTAGTTAAGAAGAGTGTCTTGAGCATGTCTACCCTGTCACACCTAATTCTCGTTTTCCTTTCCCCCTTGTTTTCTAGAAAAAAAATGGTAAAGTACTAAATGTCGAAATAAAACGATGCAAAACGAAAATCATGTGTAAACAAAAAAGAACACCTCAAAGCTACATTTAAGTATAGTATTTGGATAAGAGAAACAAACAAAAAACAAATTACATATCCCCTTTTCTCACAATTGTCTTCCTTATTTCACTATAAATGTATGATTTAGTTTCTTATTATCAATTTGGTCATATATGCAAGAACTCTAGCTAAAACAATCAAGATGTAGGTTTATATAATTACTAGAGAAATTAAATACATGTTCCAAATAAGAAAATAATCTCTACCATTTAGCACATCTATTAATAAATATATTGTAAAGTAATATTGTTTAACTACGATTGTAAAACAGTTTACTATGTATGAAAGCACATCAAAATTTACTTTGTAGAACTATACAATTATACAATTGGATACATTATTCTTTTTATTTTTGTTTTTCTTTGTGTTTTCAGGAAACAACGGGCCAAACCACAATAAAGACTGATCATAATGGAATAAAAAAAAATTGTAAATGAGAAAAAATCCTCCAACCTAAAAAATGGAAAAATAAACACTACAGAAAAAACTATTATGATTATTACTACTGCAATACGTTTTTCACTTCCTCCATCTCGAACACCTCGGACGACAACCCACACGTCCACTCCTCCAGCAACAACCACCACCCAACGACAACCATCCCAATCACCCCCCCACCATCAGTCCCCCATCGACCCTACTAACAAACGTTTACCACGTCCACCGCTCCAGCAAGCAACGACCCACATCCACACACAATACTTTTTCCCCATCAAAGTTACAATTCAAACCAAGTGTACCAACATGCAAATTGCCCATTCCCTAGTGACCCATCTGCTTAACCCCCCCTCCCTCCCCCATCAATATCATTCAGCTAGCTCTAGTACTCCTCACTCACATGCCCTGGACCCCACCCCTCGTCCCTTCCCATACTCCCCTCTTCTCCATTCAGCATCTTCAATGGCCAAACCCTAATCAAGATGTGCACCTCAGCAATGAAGCTCCTCCTCCTCCTCCTCCTCTTCTTTCTCACCCCACTTTCATCATCATCTTCATCTCATAATAATCAGGAACTGCACCTTTTACTACAATTCAAGAACTCCCTCCCCAATCCCTCCATCCTCCCTTCGTGGGCCCCACGCCACACCCCCTGCTCCTTCTTCGGCATCTCCTGCTCCTTCTCCTCATCCACCATCACCACTGTCAACCTCACCGGCATCCCCTTAACAGCCACCCTCTCCTCCCTCTCCTCCACCCTCCTCCTCCTCCCCCACCTCCTCTCCCTCTCCCTCTCCTCCACCAACCTCTCCTCCTCCTCCTCCACCACCACTCTCTCATGTGGTCCCCACCTCACCACCTTAGACCTGTCCCTCAACTCCCTCTCCGATTCAGTACTTTTTAGGTCCTGTCCCTCACTCAACTCCCTCAACCTGTCTGGCAACTTGCTCAGCAGCTTCAGCTTTCGCTCCGGTGCCGCCGGCATTGAGACGCTGGATCTGTCCTACAACAGAATATATAATATCCCGACACTGCCAAACACTGTCAAGAACCTCAACTTGAGTGGGAACATAATCGCGGGCGAGTTCATTCTGCCAGACTGTTCCGTCCTCGAATCGCTGGATGTTTCCGACAACCACCTCGGCGGTGAAATTGGAAGTGGAGTTCTTGCCGGGGGGTGTGGCAGGCTGAGTTTCTTGAATCTCTCCTCGAATCACTTTGCAGGTGGCTTCCCGATGGGTTTGGAGGCGCTGGATGTTGCTGATTTTTCCAACAATAATTTCTCGGGTGAGATTCCAGGGGAGGTTTTTCGGAGCTTGCCTAGTCTCAGAGTGTTGCAGCTGTCGTTCAACAATTTTAGTGGTAAGCTGGAGAATTGGGTGTTCAATTTGTCCAAGTTGGAGTTGCTTGATCTTAGTTCGAATAGATTGTCTGGTTCGATTCCGCCTTGTACATCCCAGAATTCTGTCTTGAGAGAATTGTATTTGCAAGACAATCTGTTCCTTGGTAGGATTCCTGCGAGCATCAGCAACTGCACTAGTCTCTACTCGCTTGATCTCAGCTTTAACTATCTTAGTGGAAGCATCCCTCCGTCTCTGGGCTCATTGTCTAGGCTCAAGGATTTGATACTGTGGCAGAATTTGTTAGCAGGCGAAATTCCGAGTGATTTCAACCGCCTTTCTGGGCTTGAGAATCTGATCCTGGATGACAATGTGCTCACAGGTCCGATTCCGGAAGGGCTCAGCAACTGCACTAATTTGAACTGGTTGTCGTTAGCTACCAACCATTTGAGTGGAGAGATACCATCTTGGATTGGAAAACTAGAGAATCTCGCGATTTTGAAGCTTGGGAACAATTCCTTTTCGGGTGGGATACCGGAAGAGCTTGGGGATTGTAAGAGCTTGATTTGGTTGGATCTCAATAGTAACAATCTGAGTGGAAGGATCCCCGCGAGTTTAGCAAAGCAGTCTGGCAACATTGCGGCTGGTTTAGTGACCGGAAAGAGATACGTTTATTTGAAGAACGACGGGAGTAAGGAGTGCCACGGAGCTGGGAACTTACTTGAATTTGCTGGGATTAGGCAAGAACAACTTAGTAGATTGCCTAGTCGTAAGTCTTGCAATTTCACAAGAATATATGGGGGGAACACTCAGTACACATTCAACAAGAATGGCTCCATGATCTTTCTCGACTTGTCGTATAATCAGTTGGAGGGGGAAATTCCCAAGGAGATTGGAACAATGTACTACCTCAGTGTGCTTAATCTCGGCCACAATTTGCTCTCCGGTCAAATCCCACCGGATTTGGGGAGTTTACGATTTGTTGGGGTGTTTGATCTGTCTCATAACATGCTCCAAGGCCCTATTCCTTCGTCATTCTCGGGCCTGTCTTTGCTTTCTGAGATTGATTTGTCTAATAACAAGCTTAATGGTACCATTCCTGAATTGGGTCAACTGGCAACATTTCCGAGTTACAGATACGAGAACAATTCTGGCTTGTGTGGTTTCCCTCTCCCGGTTTGTCCGAAAAATACCGACAGGATTAGCAGCGAAAACACAAGTTCTAATACTCGTCGGACCTACATTGTTACTTTCATTTCAACAGGTTTGCTCCTCATTGTCCTCTTCATCTTCGTAGCTGTCATCTTCGCACTTGAGATAAAAAAGAAGAGACTGAAGAAGTTGAAGAGCAACACAAAAGAAGATAATAGCAGGTCTAATTCGGGCAGTGCAAACAACAGTAACTGGAAGCTGACCGGAACTAAAGAAGCCCTTAGCATCGGCCTAGCCACATTCGATGATAAGCCTCTCCAGAAGCTCACATTCGCAGACCTTTTAGAAGCCACCAATGGCTTCCACGACAACAGTCTCATCGGCTCTGGTGGATTTGGCGATGTGTACAAAGCCCAGCTCAAAGATGGAAAAACGGTCGCTGTGAAGAAGTTGATACATATAAGCGGTCAAGGCGAGAGAGAATTCATGGCCGAAATGGAAACAATTGGGAAGGTCAAACACCGAAACCTTGTTCCTTTATTAGGCTACTGCAAGGTTAGGGAAGAACGGCTTCTAGTGTACGAATACATGAAGTATGGAAGTCTAGAAGACGTTCTACATGATCGCAGAAGGGCAGGGATAAAGCTCAATTGGGCAGCTAGGCGTAAGATAGCCATAGGAGCTGCGAGAGGGTTAGCATTCCTGCATCACAACTGCATCCCCCATATAATTCACAGAGACATGAAATCGAGCAATGTCCTCTTGGACGAGAATTTCGAAGCCAGGGTATCGGATTTTGGGATGGCGAGGATGATGAACGTGACAGAAACACATTTGAGTGTCTCGACAGTTGCAGGCACCCCTGGGTATGTACCTCCAGAGTACTACGATAGTTTCCGGTGTACTACTAAAGGAGATGTGTACAGTTATGGTGTCGTTCTGCTGGAATTGCTGACAGGGAAGAAATCGACTGGTTCTTCTGATTTTGGAGATAGCAACTTAGTTGGGTGGGTGAAGATGCACTCAAAAATTAAGATTAGCGATGTGTTTGATAAAGAGCTTTTGAGAGAGGACCCTTCGTTAGAGCTAGAGCTTTTGCAGCATCTTAAGATTGCTTGTGCTTGTTTGGATGATCGGCCAATGAGGAGGCCTACAATGGTGAAGGTTATGGCGATGTTCAAGGAGATTCAGGCAGGGCCAGTAGTGTTGGTCGATTCAGCGCCATATAGTATTGCAAATTCGGTTGGTGAAGGGAGCTTTGATGCTACAGATTTGAGTTTGAAAGAAGAGAAGGAGGATAAAGATTGAAACCTCAATTGTTCTCCTTCCATTATCCCCATTGGCATCGGTTGAGAATTCTCCCTTGGTCTCATTCTAAGATGCAATGTATGTATTATATATGTAGTTAGGAGAAGCTCTGTTTTGTTGTGTGTTAAATACAATTAGTGAGAGCTTATATGTGATTTTGCAGTAAGATTAATTGTTCCATGGCTTTTGGTTGATTGTCCTTGTTCAAAGTTGATTGCTAGTCCCTCATGATTATTGATTAGCGTATCTAGCTACTTCAATGCTTGTTATGATTATTATTTTTTTTTTTTCCCCATAGTGTCAAAAGACCTGTCACCACATTAAAATTATAGCAACCGTGGAGGATGTAGTATTTATTTGATTTCCCAAAATGTCCTACTTTTTAAAAGTTTTTCCCAAACTGACCTTTTTTTTTATAAAAAAATTCCAAACTGACTTACTCGTTGTCTCAAAAAACGAGTTTGGTAAATATTCCATCGTTATTTTAGACAGCGAGTGTGAGGTTTGGGTTTTTTTTATTTCTTCCTGACCAAGACTCGCTGTCTCAAAAAACGAAGATTTTTCCCCCCAAAATGACATACTTTTTGAAAGTTTTTCCCAAACTGACTGACTTTTAAAAAAAATTTCCAAACTCACCTACTCGTTGTCTCAAAAAGCGAGTTTGGTAAAAATCTCATCGCTTTTGGAGACAGCGAGTGTGAGGTTTGGGTTTTTTTATTTCTCCCTGACCAAGTCTGAGAAAGCGAGTTTAAGGAGAAAAAAATTCAATTCAAACTGCATATGCAGTCTACCCTGTACATTCATATCCACTCCAACATCTATGAATCCAAATTCATTCACTATCTCTGAACTTTCAATGATTTTGAAACAAATGTGAATTATCATAGTTCAAAATTCCAAAATATTGATCTTTCGGAAGATGACTTTAGAGTTTTGAGAGTAGAAGTTGAGAGGGTTGTGAAAGATTAAGTGAATATATTTAGATTTATAGGAGATTTTGTGGGTATGATATCGGTTTTGGGAGGCTAGAATTTTGGGTTTCGAATTTAAGGAGAGAGAGAATGGAGATAAGAAAGAATAAGAATGGAGATAAGAAGTGGGGAAAAAACGAGTCTGGGATATTAAAAACTCCCAAATGACACTCACTGTCTCAAAAAGTGAATTTGGGAAAAACCCACTTGCATTTTGAGACAGCGAGTCTTGGTTAGGGGGAAAAAATAAAAAAACTCAAACCTCACACTCGCTGTCTCCAAAAGCGATGAGATTTTTACCAAACTCGCTTTTTGAGACAGTGAGTAAGTCAGCTTGGAATTTTGTTTTAAAAGTATGTCAGTTTGGGAAAAACTTTCAAAAAGTAGGTCATTTTGGGAAAAATTCTATTTATTTTGGGTCAATTTCACATGGGTCAATAACAAATGTGGAAATTTTATATACCTCACTCACACAAATTGATATTTTCATATAACTCACTAATTCGTTATTCTCACTCTTCTTATGTTAAATTTTAATACGGGTTTAAAAATGACTATTTTGCTCTTTTTAAAATTAAGGATTAAGATTTAGGGTTATGGCTATTTTTAAAATTAAGAGTTAAAAATAACAATTTACCCTCTTTTAGAGCATCCACAGTCGTCATTGTGTAAATTATGCATATATGGATAAATACATATAGCATCTGGCTATTGTGTTGCAATCGTTGAATGCTATTTTTTACCAATTTAATTTAAAATAATAAAAATCGTAAATCGGTTCTGATCAGACGGACGAAAAAAAAAACTCAAAATAGACGGTCGCAACTTCATGTTGCGTCGAAAGAGAAGAAAGAAAATCAAAAAAATGGTCAAACGCAACTTCATGTTATGCCGGACCCATTTTTGGGAATTTTTTTTTATTTAAAAAAAATCATCAAAATGGTCAGATGCAACATGAAGTTGTGTCTGACATTTTGGTGGAATTTTTTTTTAAACTAATTTTTTTAGTTTTTATATTATGGTTAATTATTTTTTTAATACAGCTAATTATTTTTTTATTGAGGGACGCAATGTGAAGTTGCATCCGGAGGAATAAAAAATAATTTTTTTTCTTCGGACGCAATGTGAAGTTGCGTCCTGTATATATAGCAATCTACTGTAGCAGAATATGCATAATATGCATATTTAGCAGACCACTGTAGCGATGTTTTTGACAAATTATGCATAATATGCATATATAGCATACGACTGTGGATGCTCTTAAAATGCTAACCCTAACATAATCCTAACCCTAAACCCTAAACCCTAAATCCTAAACCTCTAACCCTAAACCCTAAATCCCTAACCCTAACCTTAAAAGAAGAGCAAAATAGTGATTTTTAAATTCAGGATAAAATTTAACATAAATAGTGTGACAATAAAAAAAATAATTTTTTTTTAGTATTTGTCAATATTGTGAGTTATATGAAAATATCAATTTTTGAGTGAGGTATATGAAATTCCATATTTGTTAGTGACCCACATGGGAAAACCCGTATATTAATTCTACCAGTACGAATATAACGAGCATTTTCAACCACTCTATAGAGAAACCATTCTCTAAGAGCATCCACAGTCGTGGGCTAAATACCCAAAATTTGGAAAATTTAGAAAAAAACGCACTGCACTCGTCGTCCAAATACCCAAAATTTGGGTTGACGATGAACAGTGCGCTGCCAAATATAGCAGGCGATATGGCGAAATGGAAAATATAGCTAACGCAATATTATCTTCCGTCCGATCTAATTAACGGAAGATAATATGCCGTCCCGTACAAAAATACTGAACCCAATGATTCGGAAGCTTTTGAAAAAGGGAAAAAAAAATCCCGGTCAACCGACGGTACAATATGTACCGTGCCATGAGATTAATGGCACATAACCTACCGTTGTTGGGTTTTTTTTTATAAAAAAAAAAAAAAAAAAAAAAAAATTCCCGGTCAACCGACGGTACAATATGTACCGTGCCATGAGATTAACGGCACATAACCTGCCGTTGTTGGGTTTTTTAAAAAAAAAAAAAAAAAAAAAATTCCCGGTCAACCGACGGTACAATATGTACCGTGCCATGAGATTAACGGCACATAACCTGCCGTTGTTGGGTTTTTTTTAAAAAAAAAATAAATAAACAAATACCCAAACTTTGTCTTCTAGTGCTTCAAATGGAAGATTGTATGCCTTCAATCTTATTAAACGGAAGATTATCATCCGTTGTTGAATTTTTCCATTATTATTATTATTATTTTTTTTTTGTCTTTTAGTGAATAAAAAAAAAAATCAAAAAAAAAAAAAAAAATGGGACGGACGATTATACGACGTTATTCTTAATGGACGGATAATAATCTACCGTCCGGCTATATTTTAGCTTTGACGACTGCAGCAACATTCCTTTTTTCCTATTTCTAAATTGCTATATACCCAAAAATTGGCATGAACGACTGTGGATGCTCTAACATTGGAGATCTCCAAATTTGAAGATGCAAAACTTTCCAAATTTGAAGTCATCATAATTTTTAGAGTGGCCTCTAAACCACTATTCACCATTGCACATTTACAAAATTGTCATGCAAACACTATCCAACATCTTTAAAATTACAATATTGCCCATCTTCATTAATAATTTAAATTAGGTTATTAATTTAAAATAAATATAGTTAAAATTTTATTACTCTCATTTTCAAAATAATTATATGTTTGGAAAGATCTCGTCGAGATCTTCAAAATGAGACTAAGATTAATTTATTTCAATATTATTATAAATTTCTTTTTTTAAGATTAAATATACAAATATCAGAGTTGAAATTTAAACACAGGGATCTATTAACTTGCCCCATAAGAAATTACAAGCATAAATTATGGTACATGAATTATATTTTTTTGTTGTCATGCCTCTGCCATAAGTGTTCAATCAGCGCGTTTCGAAGTTGAAAATTAACCTCGTTATCTTGGATCTTCCTATGCCGAGCAAGGAATCGTTCGACATCATCGGTCTCCATCTCTTCAGGTCTTGAAGGGTCATCGCAGATAATAATCTCTGGTTCCGCCTCGTGTTCATCATCCACAGTCATATTATGTAGTATCACACAAACAATCATTATGTCGTGTAGCACCCGTTTATAATTAATTCCAAAATTAATAAAATTAGGTTTATTTTAAAGCCCTCGGCGAGACCTTTCCAATGTTATAACTTTTTTTCCAAATAAATAATAATAATAATAATAATTTTACTGTAAAATTTATCCAGCATTAATAATTTGTATGGCTATTTTTTGGATAAAAAAATTTAAAATAAAAAATTGTAGAGAATGTGGTTGGAGGAATTTTTTTTATATGCCACTTTTCAAAACTATTTGCAGAAAGAGAACAGTTGTCAAAATATTTGCACTCGTGGGCCCAACAACTAAACACGCCGTTCTCAATAGCGAGTTAAGTTGTTTCATACTCGCCGTTGGAACACGACGAGTGTAGTTTTTTTTAAAAGAAACTTGTTGTCCCCAACGGCGAGTTTAGTTCAAAATTTTCAATGAAGACTTGTCGTTCCCAACGGCGAGAACATTTACACTATACTCACTGTTGGGAATGGTGAGTTTAGTATTTTTTTTTTTTTTTTTGAAGACTCGCTGTTCCTAGCGGCAAGGACATTACACGCGACTCGCTGTTGGGAACGAAGAGTTTAGTTGTTTTTTTTAGACTCGTCATTCCCAACGGCCATGACATTTATACTAGACTTGCTGTTTGGAACGGCGAGTTCAGTTCATAAAAATTTCTCTAGAGTTTTTTTTAAAAAAATTCACTAGGTCCAACAGAGTGTTTCAGTCTCTGTTAAATTTTCTACATCATCACCGTTCCAGCGAGTCTAGTATAAATGTCCTCGCCGTTGGAAACGGCAAGTCTTTATTGAAAATTTTGAACTAAACTCACTCCTTATTCCCAATAACAAGTCTAGTGTAAATGTCCTCGCCATTGGGAACGGAGAGTCTTCATTGAAAAATTTGAAATGAACTCGCCATTGGGAACGACCGTATCCCAACGGCGAGCATCAAACAACTAAACCCGCTGTTGAGAACGACGGATTTAGTTGTTGAGTCCACAATCGTAAATATTTGGGCAGCCGTCCTCTTTCTGCAAATAGTTTCAAAAAGTGACATAGTAAAAAAGGATATTCTGGTTGGAGCAACTTGCTAAAATGACTAATATTCCGAAATAGAGAGTTATTTTTAGAGAGTGTGGTTGAAGATGCTCAAGGCAGCAAATTAATTGAGAGCATTTCTATTTTACTATGTTTTTGTCCCCACCCACCAATCACATAAAATGAGGTGAGGCTTCTTCCAAAAATGCATGATGATGTTGTACTCTTTGTACCTCCGCTGCTGCGAACACAGTTTGAATGGTTATTAATTGGGGTTCCTAGATTTCAACGTTAAGCACAGTGTGTAGGGTTCAGTGGAGTTAGATTTTTTTTTTCTTCTTCGTTTCTTGCCTTCTTAGTTTGAAAAAGGTGCCAACATGTGTGGCGGACCCTTCAAAGCTGATGGTGGTTTGAAAGACAGAATTTTCACCAGACTATCCCACTTTTTCTAAGTATGTACGAAATTGTCCCTGTTTAAAATTTTAATATCAAAATATCCCTATCGCTAATGGGGTTAACGAGTCTGGTAGTTTTCCTAGCGTTAATCCTATTAGCATGCTGATGGGGATACAACTTTTTTTTTTGGAGTGGGAATTTGCAGAAAAACTCATCCAATATAAACTCGTTAACCCCGTTAGCGGTAGTATTTAAACCACTTGCATTAACGGGATTAACGTTTGTAGTTGGAACAGTGGGGAGACTTTTTTAAAGAGTGGTTTCACTTGAAAATAACCTAGTATAGGGACGCTAACCCCGTTAGCGTGCCTATTTATACCGGGCACGCTAACCAGGTTAGCATGTGTCATTTGGGTAAGTTTTAAATAAGACACTCTGATAGATAACATCATTATACTTTTAGTGTCTCTCTCTTCCATTTCTCCCCCAATTTCGGAACCTAACTCCAAAACCCTAGCATCCCAATTGTAGATCTTAATCCAAAATTACTCTACAAAATCTTAAAGGGATATTCTTCTTCTTCTCTCACATTCATCTTCTTCTTCTCTGACACTCATATATCCTCCCACTTTGAAAACCCTAAATCCATGTTTGGGGTATTGTTTGTTTGGGGATTTATATAGCGGATTTTTTATCAACCCATTCACTACCCCGTCTTCTTCAAGCTCGAAATTCCTCATCTTTTCTGATCATCCATTTGAAGGTATGATTTTTATATCATTTTATCGAATTCATTTTGTTTAGTAGATATTGAATTTTTTTTTTAAAATATGTATAGGTATGGATTATGATCTTCCTATTTGGCTTTATTTTGGTGGTGAGATTATCCGTGACACAAAAAAAGGTTGTTCTTATAGTACCGTTGATCCCGAAATAATTTGGGTGTCTTGTACAATCACAATGGAAGAACTTGTAGAGAAGGTTTATGAGGTCACTAATTGGGATAGAGAACGATGGCAGATTAAAATTTTAGCCCGTTATGCATAGGGGTGGGCTCAGTATGGTACCGGACTTTTTGACATTATACCATTACCATACCAAATTAGTTCGGTTTGAAAATATGCAAACTGTTACCAACCAAAAAGTTCGGTATACCGAAACTTCGGTATACTGACTACTTCGGTTGGTACGGTTCGGTATTTGTGTTATACCAAATATGACCCAACAAATACCTTAGCAAATATTTGTACTCACATATTTTTGTGAATAGGTGTTTGTGTTTGTGTTGCATGAGCTTGCAAAATCTGGGCATGCAGTTGTTATTCCTGAGTGACTTCTGCACTATAAGAGTACTAGTTTTTCCTTGGTGACTTCTGCAATGTAAGAGTACTGGATACCATTTATTCAAGTTCTGCTACATTGCTTTTCCCCTGTTAGTTACCCATTTGAACTTTAACGAAAGAGCATTATACTATCTTTTTCAAAAACGCTGCGATTTGACACAATTTCAAGTAAATAGATGAGGCTTATATCAATTGAACAAATTGGAAACATGAGACAATGTTCCTACTAACTTAATTGATACAAGTTAGTCTTCTAGACTATGGTGGAGGACAGCAAGTATTTGCTGATTCTAGAACTTAGGTAGACGGGGTGAACGGTTCTTTCCTGGTACAAAATGATTTTGTATGTTGCAGGTTCCAAGGTGACTAGGCAGCAAGTTCTTTGTATTTGGCAATGGTTTGATGTTAGGACTTTCTCTTAGGTAGATGAAGCCAAGTGTTCTAATCTGATTTACAAGTGGAATATGGAATTCAAATCGATATCTGGAGTAGTAAAGACAGATCCCTAAGTGTGTAAGATGTACAGAAACTTAGCAAGCACTAGAAATATGAGTGCAAGTTGAAACTTGTACTCATGAGGATCTTAAACTTAGGTTACTTGCAAATAAACAAACATTGCCATAGACGTCCCTATCTAATGGATGTTGAATGAATCTATTTATTGTTAGGAAATTCTGAAAAATATGTTTATATCATGCATCATGCCATGACATATCCATGACATCTTCCTCCTCGTCTTCTTCTTCACTTTCTTGTGTCTGTCCTTGTACATATTGTTTCTTATTCTTCGAAGTTTTTGAAGGATTTGCAATGTCTGCATAGTTTGCGTGGCAGTCTAGAATCTAGCACCATGAGGTTGTGGATGTTTTATAAGAACAGAGTCTCCTCAGGAATATATACATATTTCTCTCAATTGCTTTGTCTGAAATTGTAAACTTCTTACCTGTTTATCCAGTACGGTACGGTAAAATACCGACTGAACCATATTCATACCGAAACCAAACCGGATTTTAGAACTCTGTATGGTTATACCGTACCATACTTTTGGTAACCGAATTTTTCGGTACCGAATCGATTGATTCGGTTGGAAACCCGGTCGGTTGGCTCATTTTGGTATGATCGGCCACCCCTAGTTATGCAGCGGAAAAAGGTGATGGTCAATATTTTATGACTGTGCCCGTAGGAAACGACAACTCTCTGAAGTCCATGATTGGTAGAACACTTGATCCGAATTTTAGTTGGTTTGGACTAGAGCTATATATTCAGCAAATTGAAAATATTAATGCCCAACCATCCGCTAACCCTGGTTCAAGCTCCGCTCGTGAATTGCCGATCCGTAAGATCGTTTCGAATCTAGTTCAAACATCCCAAGAAATTCCTCCGTCCTCACAAGAACACACCTTTACAAATACTACAAGTCCGGATCATACTGAATTTGAATTGCCAGGTCAACCAAGATAATGATTTGAATACTACAAGCCCGGATCATAATGATTATGGAGTGATGAAGAGATTCCACCTAAAATTACAATAGATTGAGATGGGTAGATGGCGAAATTGAAGACTAGGGTTTGCGGGTTTTGGCTTAAAAATCGCCTGAGTGGGGTTTCGAATAGAAGAGATGTGAGAAGAGAGTGAGATAGCATGAGTTAGTTAAAGATGAACCCAATTGACACTCGTTAACCCTGTTAGCGTGGCTGGTATAATGAGGCGCGTTAACAGGGTTAACGAGTTTATATTTAAAGATTTTTTTACCAACACCCCTCTTTGAAAAAGTCCCCCCCACTGTCCTAACTACAAACATTAACCCCATTAACACGAGTGGTTTAAATACTACTGCTAACGGGGCTAACGAGTCTATATTAGATGAGTTTTTCTGCAAATCCCCACTCAAGGAGAAAAGTTGTATCCCCATCAGCACGCTAACGGGGTTAACGCTAGGGAAACTACTAGACTCGTTAACCCCGTTAGCGATAGGGATATTTTGGTATTAAATTTTCGAACAGGGACAGTTTCGTACATACTTCGAAAAAGTGGGATAGTTTGGTAAAAAATTCTAAAAGATAGAAGTAACCGTACGATTTAGTGGCCAGCCTCTCTGCTAGATAACAATATACTATACGGCGTTTGAATTTTGCTTGTATAATTTTATTTATAGGGCCTTGAAAAGATTGAACATAATAAAGAGAGCTGGGATAAATTTTAACATATCTCCTATTAGCGGAAAGCTAGATTACAAATCTCTAATATTATAATGGGAGAAGGCCTTAGTGTCATTTGTCATTTACTCATTCTACCAATATGTGCAACGCACGTACATAACTAATATAAAGGAGGTTTCCGGTTCAAATACTCCCTACATCATAGTTTTTATTTTTATTTTTGAAATTATTAAAACGTGCATCGTACGAGTAAATTACTAGTTTAAGTAATGTGCGTGTATCGGGTGAGTATTACCTGTGTTTGTTTTGGATTTTGAACACAGTTTTCAGTCTTTAAAATCAAAACATAGTATAATTTTGTTTGGATACAATTTTTTGCAAAACTCGTGGTAAAATTTCACACTCAAAATTTATGTTTAAAATGAGTGTTTTGAAAACAGAAAAAATCTATTTTCTGAGACAAGTTTTTTTCATTTCTCAACCAACAACATATATATATACTAGTGGAATTTGACCGTGCATCAAGTGTAAAAATAGTATTCATTAGATCACTACATGGCTTTTGCAAGATAGATGACAAATAGTAGTAATTCCAAAACTACAATGATTCTCTAATGATTTTTTCCAAAATAACCCAATGTTTGAAAGTATTTACCAAACTAACCCACTTTCGAAACTATTTACCAAAACCACCTACTCGCTAACTCAGATAGTGAGCTTGGTGAAACAGTCATCGCTATTTGAGATAGTGAGTGTAGCATTAGGTGTTTCTCCACTGCTTGGAGGAAAAACTTGAAGAAAAATATCAAACCAAGACTCATTGTCTCAGACAACGAGTGTGGTTCAACCACACTCGCTGTTTGAGACAGCGAGTGTCACTTGGATTTTTTTTAATTAGACTCGCTGTCCCATCTCCTCTTCACTTCTCTCTCTCCATTACCTCTTCCAACTCCGAAATCCAACTCCGAAACCCTAGCTCCCAAAATCGTGCTCTCACCCACAAAAACCCTTTAAAATCTCAAGGAATCCACTTCATTCCTCACAACAATGTATACTCCCACTCTCAAAACCCTAAACTCATCATCGAAGATCCCGAATTTTGTTGATTTGGGGAAGGGTAAAGAGGACCGCGGCGAAAGCAGATGCATTCATCTCATCCTCATTCTCTACCTCTTAAAGCAAACATCTATCGTTCGGTAAGTCTCCATACGCTTGCAATCAGATTTTGGGTTAATTTTGATTGTGGGTTTGTTATAACGTAATGTTGAGAGCTCATGAATTGTGGGATAATTAGTTAAAAGAGAAATTTAAAATTTATTTGTGTATGTTTAGTTAAAAGAGAAATGCTATGAGGTGAAATTTTAAGACTATCTGTTTGATGGAAAAGTTAATACATTACCTTGTGTGTTTAGCTAATGGTCATATGTTTCATACAAATACAACTCCACAACCTATTGCAATCCTAAAAAGGTATTTTACAATCTTAATTGACAATATTATGATAGTAAATGAAGCGGCAAAGAGGAAGAAGCATAATGAGAAACTTGAAAATAGGTTGTGGTACCGTGCAATGTGACGATGAAAAAGGAAAATAGAGAACATATGTAGCATCCAATTCTTCATATCTGCAAAAATATCATATCACATATTGCATGTATATATATTGATTACATTCATACTTTAGTTTTTCATTTACTTTTATATACAAGAAAACTATTTGCTTAATAGTAAGAGTTAAATATATATTAGCCCACTATAAAATATGTATTTTTAAATTAGTCCTTTAAATCATTTTATTTAGTTTTTGATAAAAATAGAATTGCTATATATTAGTCCACATCAATGTTGAATTTTTCATTGATAAATTATATGTGTTGATAAGGAATTGTTATATTTTGTTTTTAAAGTATTGAATTGTATTATACATAAAATACAATCACACTTGTAGTGTACTCTTCGCTATTACATATGCCACGCACGCGGGGTAATCTTGAAGAAGGAACGAGTAGTAGACCCCCAAGAAACCGATGCAAGGGGCCACAAACTTGTTACGGATGACATCCAGTTAGTAGTGGTGGTGGTGGTTGACAAAGACATACAAATGTAAGATGAAGTTTTCTTTATTCGATCATTTTTATTTTGCTACAATAAAATGATATATTGTTTAATTTATGTTTATTATTTATTGTTGTGTAGGTCTTACCTAATTTGTCTTCTTCGCCAAATGAGTCGGGCCGATCTTCATCATCTTATGTTCCATCGGTGGGTCCCGGTCCTCTCGACCCAAGGCACTTGACCTTGCAATTGTAATATCGTTCAAAAGTTGTGTGGGACGGACAATCAAAAAAGTTCACATTTCGGGGGCACGCCACTTTGCCCATGCAACCACGTATTTACGAGTTGTTACGGGATTACGGGTTGTACGACATCGGTTTGATGAGTTGGGAGAGTGGATGGAGAGAGAGAGAAAAGTGAAGAGGAGAATAATACGGCAAGTTTGGTATTAAAAAACCCCAAAACAACACTCGCTGTCTCAAACAACGAGTGTAGTATAAATACACTTACTGTCTAAGACAGCGAGTCTTCGCTTGGTTTCTTTTTTGCCGAGTTTTCTTGCTAAGTTGTGCAGAAAGCAATAAGTCTACACTCGCTATCTTAGATAGCGAGGATCGTTTCGCCAAGCTCGCTATCCGAGTAAGTGAGTATGTCATTTTGGTAAATAGTTTCGAAAGTGGATCAATTTGGTAAATACTTTTAAAAAGTGGGTCATTTTGGAATAAAATTCTTCTCTAATTGCTTGGCCAATTGGCTTTTGAGATCTTGTAACTTAGCTCTAAAGATTCATGTTACTAAATCTTTATTGTCCTCTTGATTTTCTCCCCATTTGTGGATTGCAAGTTATGGTTATAAACAAATCAGGTTTCTCATATTCTTGAACCAGCATCATTGAGTCCATAAATATATTTATGTTTCATATCTCTTGGTTCACTATTCTTCTGTCAATATTACTTCCTTTGATTTTGCGAACGTACTGTCGACTATCCTTGTGTATAATTTTGCACGGGGAGTATTTTTCTCCATCTGGAAGAAGTTCAGTCTTGACAATACCAACTTTATATACATATTGTCTGCAAAGTTACTGCAATACCCTTCATTCTTTTTTGAATTTGAAATTTACAAGAAATAAGAATAATATTGCCTGCAACTCCAAGAAACTCAATTCGGCAATATTTTGATAACTCATTAAATCGAGGAAAATCTGTGATTCAAATTTCTCTTTTCTTGTTTGTTTTTTTTCTCTAATAACTTTCAAAAATAAATTATAGAGTAACTGATGCCTATAATTAATACCCGACCAATATCAAACAATTAATATCCCGCTAGGCCACCAATATCAATCAGTGGTTTCAATCTTATAATTTTCACTATTTTCTCTAATGACCCTTAGCATAAGTCGTAAAATGATGGATTTGACATTTACAATGGCAGTAAATTTGTCATTGTATCCATTTATACAATAAGATTAAAAGAAACATCTATGATTCTATCAAATATTACTAAACTATATCTATTCACTTATCCGCTCTAGTTTATCCATGTAACCGCTCTTATTTATCCAGTATCTGCTTTAGTTTATCCATGTATCCACTCTTATTTATCCAATAACGAACATTTAAGTAATTGTATATTTGTCAAGTTGCTCCTTATATAAGCAAAACTTCCTAAATTCACAAGCACATGCATACTACTCCCAACTGAGAAGTTTGCACCACTGAGTGTATTAGAATAATGAACAATATTCTGGAGGATTCTTTGTATGATTCAATGAGATTATCGTTGGCACAAGCAATACTTCTTTTATCGAAAAAGTAGAACAAAAAAAGTAAATTGTTCTTATTAGAACTATCTTATACTTTCAAGGAAGATCCAATTATCAAGAAAGGAAAGCATAGTTGCATTAATATGAATGAGATTCAATTTTGTTTCCCAACGCCATGAAAGATCAATCGAGCACTTTCAGATTCAGTGACCTACCTTTCAAAAAATATGCATTTATAAAAGAATTGGAAACATTACTAACCTGTAGATGCAAACTATTATAATGTTATTAACAAAAAACACCAACTTATTTTTTTTCTGAGAGAACCACATATAACTAACTTTTAGCTAATGACTTTAGTTATAGCTATATAGGAATCTATCATACCTTTTGTTTGAGTCTCTCGACTTTTACATTGCAGTTGCTTGCAGAAAGCCTAATAACTTTTAGCGGGCACAATAATTTTTTTTTTAGCGATTAAACAACCATTGCAGCTATCTTCAGCATAGTACTCTACCTTTGACTCTTTTTAAATAACAAAATGTTTGAAGGAGTCCCATCTTTGGACTTAAAAAACTTTCTTTCTCACGGTATTTTCATTATTTCTCATTAATTTAAAGCTTTTATACATCTTTTTTTTTTTCAAAATACCCCCCAACTTAAACACTCTTGCTAAGAAAATTGACCACGGCATACATCAGCTTAGTCAAATGGAATGTAAGTCTCAGTATCTAACTTAGCAGTTACATCCATTGATTAAAAACCAAGTTATTAATATCTTTGCAGCATCCAAAATTGATTGAATGTCTGTATCCTAAATTCCTAACGTCCTTCGAATAAATATGCAATGGTAAAACAGAAGAAGATTCTGATTTTGCATGAATGCTAATGCTAGTAAGAAAACTAAAACAAATGCTTTGTGTCATACTTAGGTTAGGTCAACATATAAGCATATTTGAACCAACAAGGAAGTGTCTCTCTAAAGAACCATGAAAGCCAACCAATCATAATTAACTAATCCCAAATACATCTTCATAAAGTTACAAATTCTCAAGTCAAGCCAAAGTAAATTTCTAATTACACAATCTAAGGTAGAAAAAATCTCACACTGCCTCATCTATACAATCTTCCTATACATGAGCTAAACTCGAAATGAAGTTTTCCTAAACACTTTGTCAAGCATTCCTGCGAATCCAAGATACCCAAGTCATATAAGTTAATCTTCAGTGTTATAAGTTACAATATAACTCAGTGGCCATACACAATTTCACATTCAGATCAAATTTAACACTACCCTATTGTTCAAGCAAAAGAGAAGGTCGAAGGCTAAATTCATAAGATTTTGCATACTAACGAAAGGAAGTAGCTACAACAAATTATTACCAAAAGAGAAGGAATTAGAAAAGTAAGAATTAGACTGTAAAGCAAAATCAGTTGAATATATAAGAGAGTAAACCTGAAAGACAGGAAATACAACCCTATTTGTATGTATTTAGTTGCATCCAAATTTATCCTCATTAATTAACATTGAAATCCAATCAAACATATAACATCGCCAAAAATTATTGGATCTATATGCCCTTCTTCTCCAAATTGATGCCATTTTCACTCAGATCTGTCTCAGACTTCAGAGACATCATCGCTTATGGCTAATCAACCTCAATTTACTTAGAGAAGTAGGTGATGGTTCGTTTAGGAGAGAGGGTTAGGATTAAGGAGGAAGAAGAGAATCAGAGGTTTCAGCAATTTATTTTTATTTTTGGAGGTTTCGAGATCTTTTCAGAGGCAACATCGGGGGATAGGAAGAGCGAGACGGAGTGATAAAATAATGGAGTTTACGTAAAAAGAGATAAATCTGACAGTTGAATTAAGATCTAATGATCTAACAGCAACTGGCTTAAGTTGATTTATACATCGAACGGCTGAGATTGGCTCCTGACAGTTCAAGATAGATGATGTTTCAATGAATGGTTAAAATTGAGTTGTCGAAATTAATGGTTGAGATCGCCTATGGACAGATTTATTGTGGCTTTTATAATAGAAATAGATAGACAGATAGATAGATAGATATGGAGTCTCCTTCCGTTGTGCACTAGTCATGGTGTGCACTCGGCCTTCAGGTCTTCGTATCGATGATCCGAACCGTTCACATTCATCTACACGTTTAAATTAGTCGAAATATGTAAAGTTAAGTCATTTGAAATTCAACCCCATAGAATTCATCTACACGTCCAAATCTAATTAAATACAAAATCATATACAATTCAACCCCATAAAATTCAAAAAAATACATAAAAGATTTGCAAAAAAGTCCTCACTCCCTTGGACGAAACATCATGGTCATGTTTCGTACATGCCTTTTTTTCATTTCCGGGATTTTTTTAAATAAAAAAATTACTCTAATTTCATCGTATTAAAATATTTGGGATATTTCATCCACTACAATATGCATTTTGCCAAATCATTTTTCAAATATAGAACTCTACTGTAGCTATTTTGCCAAAAAATGGTAAAATAGCAAACGATTGCAACGAGTTGTTTGCTAAAAAATTTTAAAAAATTGACAATATAGCAAACGACTGGAGATACTCTTAAACAAGTTTGCTAGCTTCCAAGATTTGCTGCAAATGTCTGATATTTTAATGTATTTTGTATTAATGACCCTACCAATGAACCAAAACTCCGAAGTTGTGGTAAGGGTGAGGGTTTTAATATTTATAGTTGCTCTGATACCATATTAATGACCCTACCAATGAACCAAAATCCTGAATTTGTGGTAAGGGTGAGGGTTTTAATATTTATATTCTAACATTTTAAAAATAGCAAAATCAAAGAAAATTTGAACCGGACGAAACATGATATTTCGTCCAACTAATATCCTATACAATCCATCTTATAGAATCTTTCTCACCACTCATCTCCTCCATCCAACCACTCAAATCTAATTCCATACAAAATCATATACAATCCAACCCCATAGAATTAAAAAAAATACAAAAAAAAATTGCAAAAAAAGACCTCTCCCTCGGACGAAACATCATGTTCATGTTTTGTCCATGTCTTTTTTCCATTTCCGGGGGTTTTTTATATTAAAAATAATTACTCTAATTTCATCGAATTGAAAATTTTAATTTGAGATGTTTCGTCCGCTATAATATACATTATGTCAAATCTTTTTTCAAATATAGCACTCTACTATAGCTATTTTGTCCAAAAATTGTAAAATAGCAAACCACTACAACGGGTTGTTTGCTAAAAATGAGAGAAAAAAATGCCAAAATAGCAAACCGACTGGGATACTCTTAAACAAGTTTGCTAGCATCCAAGATATGCTACAAATAAATGTCTGATATTTTAATGTATTTTGTACATTTTCTAATCTTTCATTTGTGGTTTGTTTAAGAGCATCCACAGTCGTTTGCTATATTTTCCATATTCTCATTTTTTGAGAATTTTATAAGAAAGAAGCGCTGCAGTCGTTTGCTATTTTCTTATAAAATAGCAAACGAACTACAGTGGCTTCTCAAATATGAGAAACGAAGTTGCGAATCTCAAATTATAGAAGACGAGACATCATGTATCGTCTCAATATTTTTAATTTTTTTTAATATAATCGGACGAGACAGGTTGTCTCGTTCCGTATTAAAAAAAAAATTTTTATAAAAAAATAGGATCGGACGGGACATGATGTCCCGTTCCTTTTGGTTTTGTTTTTTTTAATTTTTTTTCCCTTTTTTTTCAAGTAATCCAACGGCTGAGATCTTATGAGAAAAAAAAAAAAAGTAAAAACCAAACGGACGGGACATGATGTCCCGTCCAGGTTTGGGGGATTTTTTAAAGTAGGATTAGGTTGTTTAAGTAGGTTTAGTAGATTATTAAATAGGTTTAGGTTAATATTTTAATATTTAATTTATTTAATTAACATATTTTAATACTTAATTGGTAATTAATTTAATCTTCAAAAAGGAACAATTAACGGACGAGACAACTTGTCTCGTCCTACTCAAATTTTAGCAAAATATCGAAAACAACGACTGCAGACCTTTCGATCTATTCTATTTCTATACTTGCCATTTTGCCAAAAAATAAGAAACGCCATTATGGATGCTCTAATTGTATAGACTCCTAAGATTTGAGATTAACGAAGACAGCTACAGACAAAGAGGGAGTTGTCTAATCACAATTGATCAACGTTGTCATGTGCTATGTTTTTTATACATACAATAGATAGAATCATAAAGGATTCGAACCAAGTAGTGGTTATTATTATGAAGAAAAAAAACCCATAGTTTTCATACAAAGCAAAAGAGATACCAGAGTCTATCAAAGCCTTAACAACCTCATTTACAAAATGTTCCCAAAATTTATAAGCAGAAAGCAGATCCAGAGTATATCACTTGAACAAAGTCAGAGTTAAAAGACATTCAAACACATCTCATCTCCTTAGGGATCAATCACCACATGTTCATGATCTCCCTCACTAGTTATTTTATTTGCTTCATAAGCCACCTGAAGTTATCAAAAGAATTTCCGAAATATACTCTTGTTGATGATGAGTCATAGCAGAGATTGAATCAAGTGATGCAGAGAATGAATCCACATTTTAGCCATCGGTGGTTTATAAAATCATTTCCACTTGGGGTCACAATGGCTTTAGAAGCTTTGACTGGACATGAAGCAGTCTCATTGACCTCAGAATCATAAACATCAAATGATGTCTTCTTCTTCCTCCAGGTCTTCTTCATTCTGTACAGGAACTTGGTCACCAGTGTTCTGATAATTATCGGTCCCTTGTAGTGGATTTGCTTTGCAGCAGCTGGACGAGGGATGTAAGTACGAATATGAGAATGAATTCTTTTTAATCTCCCTACACCCCCACCAAGATTTAATCGAAAGAGGATACCCCTTAATATTCCAAGCAGTTTCACTTTTGAGAATAATCCAGATATGTCTAACAAAACGCGCGGCATTTAATAAAGATATGGATAGCATCAAAGTACACAATTTTTACCAATAGCTAATTTACGATTATTACCATTGTCCACAGTAAGAAAAAGAAGTTTATTATGAATAGTAAGCAAGACCATAATTCTGCCCTTCAGATGAGCATTCTGACCTTAAGATGAGCAAGACTTTGCCATATATATTTGCATGTGTTATTAGCGGCCAAAAAAAAAAAAAAAAAACCTAGTAAACTAGTGTTAATTAATTGATCTTTTACCATTTCAACAAGAATATTAAGACCTTTTATATTAGCTAAATAAACTTAAGCATTTAACTAAGAAATGTAAATAGTGGATTAAGAATTTTATTTTTTTTCCGTGATTTATCACTTAAAGAGTAAGAAGTCTTACAACTTGTACTACAAGTGATTGACATAGACAGATTTTTATCTCTAATATTATAATGGGAGAAGGGCTTAGTGTCATTTGTAAATATTTGTCATTTTGTCAACACGTGCAGCGCACGTGTTGGTAGATTTTTTTTTGGTCCTTTTCATTCCCCCTCCCCATTTTCCCCACGTGCACGCACGTGTATAATACTAGATTTTTTTTTGTCCTTTTCATTCCCTCCTCCCCATTTTTCCCACGTGCAACGCACGTGTATAATACTAGTTGTTATAACTAAATAGTTGAGAGTAAGAAGTTTTACCATGTTGAATTCTAACTGCGGAATAAACTCAACAACGACGACGAGATGCAAGAACTATAGAATCAAAATAAGAGAACAAATAACAACCAAAAGCAACACACAAGAACACACAAGATTTTTATCGAGGTTCACCCAAACAATGGCTATTTTCCCGCGCAGAGGCACTCTTGCGATTTCCACTAGAAATATGAAGATTAGGTTTTACAAATCTCTCAAGAACTCACCACCAAGGTGTATGGTTCCTCTCTATCTCCCTCTCTCTTAATGACGACTAGTAGATCTCTCTTTTCTTTTCACATAACCCTAAAATCATACACAATACAATATATAGGATTCCACAACTTTCCATCTCAGCCGCTCATCAATCAGCGTCGGGACGGTCGACCGCACCATATTGACGGTCGACCGGTCTTCTCCTTTGACTGCACGAGTTCCAACAGAGAGCGGGTCGGTCGATTGCGCGATCGACCGGTCATTCCTTCAAGATACAGAATTGAGTCAGAGGGCAGGACAGTTGACTGCGCGGTGGATCGGTCGTCTTGCCTGGGTGCGATCGACCGCAACTCTGCTGCAGCCTCCAACTACTCTTGACCTCTTGCTCCCACTTCGACTCTCCTTCTTGTCTATCTTCTTCAACTCATTATCGTGTATTGAATCTATAAACCCCAACAATCTCCCACTTGGAGACATATACACGAAGTCTCTAACCGGTTCTTCATTCTTCCATTGGCCTAGTCTAGGCCTGTGCCTCTATGAATCTCCTCAACAATTAACCTGGAGACAATCCGATAGCGGTATAGCAAAACTGATGTTTCTTGTTATCCACCACCTTAGTGAGCATATCCGCTGGATTCTTAGTGCCAAGAATCTTAGTTAGCTTCAACCATTTCTTCTCAACCGCCATTCTGACAAAATGATACCTCATTTGAATGTGTCGAGTCCTAGAGTGATATGCCGAGTTTTTCGCCAAGAAAACTGCATTTTGACTGTCACACCATAGTTCACCGATGGGTTGCTTTCTTCCTAACTACTTCATAAGTTTCGAAATCCACAACATGTCTTTCGTCACTTCCGTAAGTGCCATATACTACTCCGTGGTTGACTGCGCTACAACCTTTTGTAACTGTGAAGCCCAACTAATAGCTGTTATACCAACTGTAAACACATACCTTGTAGTACTTCTGCAACCATCACGATCGCCCAAAATTGGCATCTGCATAACCATGTATATGCAAAGAATCTCTCCCAAAACAAAGAGAGTGATCTGAAGTACCTGCTAGATATCTAAGAATCCACCTTACTGCATCCCAATGTTGTTTACCTGGATTCTTCATGTAACGGCTGACAACTCCCACTACTTATGCGATGTCTGATCATGTAGACACCATCGCATACATCAAACTCCCAACGGCTGAGGCATAAGGAATAGCAGCCATTTCCTCCATCTCCGCCTTCGTTTTAGGACACAAGTCTATTGATAACTTGAAGTGAGCAGCCAAGGAACAAGTGATTGGCCTCGCGCCATCCATGTTGAATCTCTTCAACACCTTCTTCACGTAGTCCACTTGAGATAACCAAAGTTTCTTGCTTCTCCTATCTCTACTGATCTTCATGCCGAGGATTTGCTTTGCTTCACCCAAGTTCTTCATTGAAAACTCCGAAGCTAGCATCTTTTTCACTTTCTTGATCTTCTCCATACATGAACCTGCTAACAGCATGTCGTCCACATACAATGCCAAGGTAACTATATCATTGTCTTCATATCTACGAATATACACACAATGATCCGTTTCGCACCTATCGAAACCTTTTCCTCTCATGAAGCAATCAAACTTTAAGTACCATTGCCGCGGTGCTTATTTGAGCCCATAAAAACTTCTTCTTCAATCGACACACCATGTCTTCCTTTCCTTTAGCTTCAAAACTTGTGGGTTGTTTCATATACAGCTCTTCTTCGACATCACCATGGAGAAATGTTGTCTTCACATCCAACTGCTCTAAGTGCAAGTCTTCAACTGCCACAATACTGAGCAGAACCCTAATAGAAGCCATCTTCACAATCGGTGCAAAGATCTCACTATAATCGACACATTCTCTTTGAGAGAATCCTTTCACAACAAGCCTGGCCTTGTACCTCTTACTGCCATCTGCCTCATCTTTGACTCTGAAAACCCATTTGTTCATAAGAGCGCGTTTTCCTGTAGGTAACTTGGTCAACTCCCAAGTTTGGTTATGTTCCAAGGAGCTCATCTCGTCCTTCATGGCTAACTTCCACTGAATTCGAGCCTTATCCCTCAAAGCCTCCTCATGAGTCTTTGGATCCCTCGAATTCGTTTACAGAACATGCTCGTGAACAACACTAGCTGATGGATCAAATATCCTGGTTGGCCTCCTCTCTCGTGTCGATCTCCTCAATATGGGTACCGGTTCACTGCCCGGTTCAGGTTCTCCGAACTGTTATGGCTGTACCTGTTCGTCTTGGATAACTTGCTCATTCCCAATAGGCTCACCATGAGCCTCCTGTACTGCCTGTGGTACCTGTACCTACTGTTGCACTGTAGGGCCCCCACCACTATGGCCACCTTCAGAATCTGAATCTGAGTCTAAGTCTGAACCCCAATCTGACTCTGAACTGGTTGTACTATCTTGACTGTGTGTCTGTCCTTGTATAGAACCTCCTCAATGAACATTACATTCCTGTTGCGAATGACTTTGTTATCCACAAAATCCCAAAGCCTATAACCATACTCATCGGCACCGTAGCCAATGAATACACACCTTCTGGACTTAGAGTCCAACTTCTTTCTTTCTTCCCTGTCAATTAGTACATATGTCATACAACCATAAACTTTCAAATGCGAATAATTAACAATTTTACCTGACCATAGTTCTTCTGGAATGGCCCCATCAAGGGCACTAGACGGGCAACGGTTAATCAAGTACACTGTCGTACCAACTGTAGCGGCCCAAAGATGGACCGGAAGATCCTCATGAAGTCTCATGCATCTCGTCCTTTTGAGTATCATGCGGTTCATCCTTTCTGCTACACTATTCTCCTGTGGAGTCTTAGGAACTGTCTTGATTCCTCTGATACCTTTCTTTGCCAGATAGTTAACAAACTCTTTGCTTGTGTACTCACCTCCGTTGTCTGACTTTATTGCTTTCACCTTGCAACCCGTCTCATTCTCAACCCTGGCCGTCCAAGCTCTGAATGCCTCAAAAACTTCTGATTTCTCACGAATTGCATAAACTCAAACCTTTCTTGTAGCATCATCTATGAATGTGACGAAGTATCTCTTACCAGCATAAGAGAATTCTTGAGCTGGACCCCACACATCTGTATGTACCAATTCTAGCTTCGCAAGCTTCTTCTCACGTCCACCCAACTGAAAAGCTAATTGTTTTCTGTTTGCCCATCACACAATTCTCACAAAAATCCATCTCAACCTTCTTCAGCCCCGGCAGAAGATCTCTAGAACAAAGCTGTTTGACACCCTTTTCACCAAGGTGTCCCAACCTGACATGCCATAGAATTGAAGGAGAACTACCTACTGATGCTGTAGCAATGATATCACCTGAATCACCTCCCCTGAGTAAGTACGTGTCACCACGTTTTCCTTTTGCCACCAACCTGGCACCTTTAGTCACCTTCCATTCTCCATACCCAAAAGTTGTCGTGAATCCTTCTTTGTCTAGTTTGCTAGTCGAGTTTGTCTAGTTTGCTAGTCGAGATCAAGTTTTTCTTTAAGCTCGGAATATGTCTTGTGTCATACAGGACCAATTGCCCACCATTGCGAGCCTTCACTTTCACAGTGCCTCTACCCACAACTGGACATATCTGCCCATTACCAACTGAAACTGCACCAAAATCACATGTTCTGTAATCCTCAAAAATATCCCGCATGGGGGTACAATGATAAGAAGCACCTGAGTCTATACACCAATCATCTTGCAAAATATTAAATCCAGCAGATAAATGCAATTCATCTAGACGGGATTCAATACTTACCATATTGGCTACCTGTGACCCTGTTTGTGCTTTCTTATACTCCTCGCATTGGTCTCTCCTGCGTCCTGGCTTCTTGCAGTACCAATAATCACCTTTGTGATGTCTTATTCTTGACTTGGACATGTGATTCCTACTTTGCGACGTCCCTCTGTTGTTACTTCTACCACGGTTATCAACTAACAGCGCGGTATTGCTAGGATATGACACCGAAGTCTCTCAATGTCTCTTCCTCCTTGCATCCTCATTCATGATGCTGCTCATAACATCTTTTAAGGTTTTCGTATCTGTCATGGTGCTAGTAATAGCCTGCTCTACTGTGCCGTAACTATCGGAAAGGCTGGATAGCAACAACAACGGCTGTGCCCTCTTCTCAAACTTTAAACCCGATGATTCCATCTGATTGTAAACCATACAAAAATTGTTGATGTGCTCAGCAACCGAACCCATTTCTGACAACTTCAAACTTACCAACTTCTTTAGGTGTAAGATCTGATTCGCTACATTCGGTTTCTCAAACATATCTGTCAATATCTTCATTGCCTCCTTTGCGGTTCTTGCCTTCTCAATGTGAAATAGCGCCTTCCTGCTCAGTGACAACTGAATCTGCCCAAGCGCTTTCTGATCTAATCTATTCCAGGTCGCCAACGCAACCGGTTCAACCTCCACCCCTTCTGGATTCACACCAAACAACGGATCATCTAGATCCTTCTGTCGGAGATACGCAATCATTTGGATCTTCCACATTGTGAAATCCGTTCCATCGAACTCCTTGACTCTACTCTTGTCCCCCATCTCAATCAATACTACAAACCTGTAGCTCTGATACCACTTTGTTGAATTCTAACTGCGGAATAAACTCAACAACGACAACGAGATGCAAGAACTATAGAATCAAAACAAGAGAACAAAGAACAACCAAAAGCAACACACAAGAACACACAAGACTTTTATCGAGGTTCACCCAAACAATGGCTACTCCCCGCGCAGAGGCACTCCTGCGATTTCCACTAGAAATATAAAGATTAGGTTTTACAAATCTCTCAAGAACTCACCACCAACGTGTAGGGTTTCTCTCTATCTCCCCTCTCTCTTAATGACGGCTAGTAGATCTCTCTTTTCTTTTCACATAACCCTAAAATCGTACACAATACAATATATATAGGATTCCACAACTTTCCATCTCAGCCGCTCATCAATCAGCGTCGGGACGGTCGACCGCACCATCTTGACGGTCGATCGGTCTTCTCCTTCGACTGCACGAGTTCCAACAGAGAGCGGGTTGGTCGATCGGTAATTCCTTCAAGATACAGAATTGAGTCAGAGGACGGGACGGTCGACTGCGCGGTCGACCGGTCGTCTTGCCTGGGTGCGGTCGGGGGATGCGGTCGACCGCAACTCTGCTGTAGCCTCCAACTACTCTTGACCTCTTGCTCCCACTTCGACTCTCCTTCTCGTCTATCTTCTTCAACTCATTATGGTGTATTGGATCCACAAACCCCAACATACCGCTTGCCCTAAAAGTGTTTGATAGAATTTTATTATTATAATTAACTAGAGAATTGAGATATGGTTAAGTAGGCATTGGCTACAGACACTTACATATATGATTGCAAACAAGGAGGTTATGGAGAAAACAACATATCGAATCAAAGGTTAGGCGAATCAAAGATACAATGAGGATCAAATTTGTCACTGAGAGAAGAACTATGAGAGAAGCGTGGTACATCGCTATTGCCGTAACGACCTGGGTTCTTTGGCTAGACAGGAATAACTTCTATTTCCGCAGAACTTGTAATAGTATTTCTGATAATTTGACTCACATTATGCATTTTATTTCATTTTGGGCTAATGTGACCGCAGCAGGTCCCAGGAGGAGGATAGTGAGTGTATTTCAGGTTGAGGATTTTTGACGATGAGGAAGTCAACATCGGTCCGACGATCGACTGATAGCAAGCTTGGTCGTTACTACTGATAGATACCCACCGCCCCAGGGTTTGTTGGGAGAATATGATATTTTTTGTTTAGTTGCATGTATGGTGCGGCCATTCTGACCTTCTTTTGTCCCACCCTCCATGTTTAGGGTGGAGTTTATGTACTTTTATTATGTTTGTAGGATCTTGTATTTGGCTCAGTACTCTGAATTTATTTTGTTAATCCCTTATTAATAAAACAGGGTGGCCATATACACATTTTCTTTATAAAAAAAAATTAAAAAAAATAAAAATACAAAATACAAAATACAATGAGAATCACACGGAAAACTTCACTATTGAAAATAATATAACCAATGGACAATTATCCCCATCCACCTCAGCAGCAAAAATTATTGTCAAACAAATAATACTTGAATCTACTTGTGTCATATTAAATATTAAATAAAAGATCGGAAGTTCGAATTTCAGTTGTACAGTTGCAGCAATTCTTTTTATAAGACCGTGGGGACATGGACGTTGTCAGAAAAATGACAAGACGACCCTTCTCCACGAACTTAAATACACAAAAACTCAGCATCGAATAATCCAGCAGAAATCCCAACGTTTCACTCGGTACATACAAATAAAAAAGGTCGAAAATTTGTGAAATCAAAAAGCTTCAGAGTCAACAGAGTAGAAAAACTGACTTGAGTTTTGAGTTAAACCCATTACAAATCGGCTAAATCAGTATTCCGAATTCCCTTGTATGAAACCACATAGCCATCCACCAAAAAAATTCAATAACCGCCAACAAATTCAATAAGCTCACCATGATATATGAAAGTCTTGGAAGTGCAAACAATGCAAAGAGAATAAAAATCACCAAACAAATTTTTCATTACCACCAACTAGTATAACATAGAGGCGATTACATGGAAGGCAATGACACAGCTCCTATATCTACAAGAGAAACGAAAATCCTGGCCAGCACTCTAACCAAACAATGTTATTCTTACCACCATCTAAAGTCTTCAAACCCCTGGAAACAAGATTTGTTCTTCAACTAACTAATATTTGCCATATATATATATATATATATAAATGATAAAGAGCACCTGAGCGAGTTGGCCACCTATCATCATCAGATCTGAGACACCGAAGAAAAATACTACACAGGTGGGGGGCCAAAGATCATCAATCATAACATCCTTCTACGAAATCTTCATAAGGTAAATGGGCAGCCTAACTCGTTAGCAGCAGCATCGAGGAAAGCGAGGGTCAAACCAGTTGCTTTTCTACTGCGAGCCTCCCACTTTATGCACTTATCAATGTCAGCATGCCAGTTGAATGTGCCAACACTTTGGCATCGATAAGGAGCACTGCACAAACCATTCCTTTCTCCGTTTTTTAAAGCGTAGGGTTTCTTTGGGCTGCTTTGAATAATATCTCGGAGAACTGAAAGGCTGAGGGCTCGCACATGTGCGCTTGGATGAGAAATGCAGCGGATAGTAGCTGATAGCCGACACTGCAGGGTTATTGTTGGGATGATTGTGTTAATTAATAGAATCAATATGACAAAGTATTTGAGTTTTTAGGTTCCGAGTCTGTAAAGAGGAGAGAGAAAGAGGAGGTACCTTGAGAAGATTTGAAAGGCCGTCTGCGACTGCCAAGCCTGCTTCTCCCCAGTCAGCCACGAGATGAACTGCCCTAGCTGTTACTTCCAAGAGCTGATGGAAAATAGAGTTTCAATAAAGAATCAATAAGTAGTAGTACAGCCAGTGTGAATATTATGCTGTGCGCATGACAACTTGGATTTGCAAGAAGGTAATGAAATACAAATTCTTGAAGGAGATAGCTTATAAACAACCTACATCAAATTGACTTGTAGTAGGTATGGTTTAAATAAGTCGATTACTGCGTAAGTTTAGTTGTTTTACCCCGAAATATCGGATATGGAAGGTTCTGTCATCCATCCCTCAAGAAACCCAGACCTTGGATGAACTGGGATATTAACTCCTATTTTCAGGAAACTTTATAAAAGTTGCAGTTTATATATTTGTATACTGTACATTAGCTTCAGAAACCTAAATGGTATCTTAAAGGATGACTATTAGGCAGATTATGCAAGACTTTAATATCAGCCAGACTGGAACTATTGATAATAGTATACATATACAGATTAAGAATCAATAAGAATCAACAATTTACAGTGTTAAGATGTTAATCAAAAGAACATTATGGCTTTCCTCAAGGAAGTAAAACTCAATAATTAGGATTTCCTTCTAATTACTTCTAATGACATATATAATAATATTTTCCAGTAATGTACATACAAACCGCTAATCATGAATAATTGAGCACAACACAATATAAATGCTACACTAATTGTACATAACGATACAATAAGCCTTAACATGTAGGAAACATGGATGTACGGACGTGACAACAAATGTACAAGTCTGTACATATTGTGTGTAGACTTGACATGAGAAAGTTAAAGAATCTCATATAGCATAAGTCAGAAGTCATCATGTTCGTATAATTTTTCCATTGTTTTTAGTATTTAAATGAAACTAAACACAACTTTTCGGGTAATAAACATGAAAGCAGTTGTAGAAGATGTATCCATGAATCCACTTTGAAAATAAATAAAAAAGATCATGATTTGAGGTATCGTCTGAGAGATGTTTCACACATTTCCTAGGAGCGTCACAAAAGTGTTAGTGTTAAACACTAAGAAGGCTTCATGGTAGAAGTGTCCGTGCTATGCTATATATATGTATATATAATTGATGTCCTCTTAATTAGAAGAAAAAAATTGATGTCCTCTTCAATAAATAAATTGTAGGATATATTACCTCTAACTGTGGTAAGGTGCAAGCTTCCCCATCAACGAGCATTCCATCCGTAGCACGAAGAAGAAGATCAGAGGCACTCGCTAGAATTATTAATGCTTCTGGACTGTCCTGGCTTCTCATAAGTTCCACAATTAACTTGACTATTCTTTGATTGACTCTCCACATCCCCTGTCCTTGCTCATCATCTCTTGCAATCCATGGTTGTAGATCCCTTTCCGCCTGTTCATGAATACAAATATAAAAATGTCAGTGGAAAATGTCTACACTAGAAAATTTTCAGAATTAGTGGACTTTTAAGTTTAGAAAAAGATTACAAGAAAATAAGTTCAGGAAAAGAGAAAAGATACACATATTTGAGTCAAGTATTGGACCTGAAGAACAATGGCAGCTGATGCTTTCGTTGGTGATGCTGAAACTACATCACAAAGGGCGTCCACCACCTACATACATATTAGAAGCCGTTAATTCATTTAACCTGAAAAATAACAAATCATAATGTGAAAAGGGAGATCTGAATGGTATCATTTATTTTAAGACTTAGACTATATTTGATTCAATAAACATTTATTTATTTTATTTTTCTTCTTTTTTCATTTTTTAAGATGGCCGACAGTGGATTGGATGTAACTGCTGTGCTTATTCCGTTTCCAAATTCCAATGTGCCTCTAAATCCAGTAAATGTTTTTGCGGGCAATTATCAGAGAGATCCTTCAAAAAATATTTTGGAGGTCTGGCCTTCCACAGATTGATGTACTACATCACAAGAAACCTATATGCAGTAAACAGACATACCCTTAGATTTCATTGATACAATTGGGCAGTACACAGAAGAACTCTTCTTTTTTTAGGGAAACACAGAAGAACTCTTTTACCATGACCCTATTGCCTAATGAATGATTGGAGACTGAGGGCATAGCCCTCTGGATGTAGTGCCATGCCCATTCAGCACAAGCACAACAATGGCATAGACAAAATAATCTGCAACGAATTTGTTCCCCAAAAAAGAAGTTAAAGAAAGGAAGAAATAAAAATAGATACATGATCTATACCAACTGACATCGTAGAGCACTCAGAGGTCATGACTCTCCTACAGTGCAAGAACAGGAAATATTCTGGTGCTTAGCTTACCTGATTATAAGAGTCCCAAAAAAAAAAAAAAAAACAAAACAAAAACAAAACAAAACAAAACAAAAACAAAAACTATCTAGTACCTAAATACAAGGGTCAACTACTAGTGGACGCCATTATAGCTGCAAAGCTTAAACAGAAAAAATAGATATTCCAGTCCCTTTAGTAGCAAGGAATACAATGAAATGCAATAGAACTAGAAGTACATGAACCACATAAAACTAACTGGTTTACTGTACACATCATGCAGTCTCAATCTAGAATAATAAAGCTTACAGACCGATTAAAAAGCTAATCGCGGAGATAACCTCTACAAGGTTTTATTTGTAAGAAATAACAACTTTAGGACCTATTTTATGAAGAGAGCTGAAATTCCACCTCAATAAACATAACGATGCTTTCTAACTGCACATCTATAGATTGTAGAGACATCATCGTGAACCAGTCATTATCATCCACTCGACCACTTCTGATTAGTAAAGGAGATCATAGCCACAACAGCTTTGAAAATTCCTTCTTCGAAATAACACTGACTAAGCTCAGACTTGGGGATTAGAGCTTTCTCCAACTTCTAGTTGAAGATTGAACTTTCTCGCCAGTCCTTGTAATCCTGATTTCAAGGTTTAATCTCTCATGCTGATGTTCCTATTAGTACTCGTATTTTCCTTTTACTTTGTGTATCATCAAGAGTTTGTTCTCAATCAAACCTGTCTTAATCTTAAATAAGTAACTTACCATCACTCATGCATCATTGACGTTGCTTCTATCAATTATTAAGTTTATAACGACTAAGAATAGAGACCATCCTAGGGCACAATCTAGGTGGCAATATTCATTATCAGGGTTGTCACTATCATTTTGTTCCTGGCATATAAAAAAAAGGTGCATTTACTGTTCAAACACCTCCAGTTACTGAGTTCCATCTGCTTTTGCGCGTTTCCTAAGTTCACACCATTAATTGTATAATTGTACTGCACAAACCTCGAAAGTATTGCAGTAATGTAAGAATTAGTACTGGTGGTAGGAATGATTAATCATAAAGAAGGTAGTTTTAAGTACTACCTTTAGAATTTCTATGAAACCTATCGTCCTTACAAACTTACAAACTACACACTATTTCCTAACACTGTGTTTACTACTTTGAAATCAATTACTTTCCACCAAAAATATTGATATGCAATAAAAGTAAATTTTAAAATACTAATAATAATAATAAAGAGAAGATAAATTTGAATTTCATACTAGAATGTGGGTGCTGCATAAAAAAACAAAAAACAGTGAAGTCCCTACTATAGCAGTTGCATTAACTTAAAAGCGTGCTTACCTGTCTCCAACCCTGCTGAGCCGATGTACTTTCAGCACTCATTTGTGTTTCTGGAGCTGCAATCAATTTGTGCCACAATAACGAGACAACAGAGAAGCATAATTCCTGCTTCTCTGCAAGTACAGATCTTAGGGGAACCTGCGTACAGCAAATGTCGCCTGTTTTACGATCAGTTGTAAGAAAATTTGCCAGATCTGATGCATCCACTGGCAAATTTGCAATACACTTTCCTGATGTGTTCACAGCAGCACCAGTTGATAAAACAGTTTTCTCATGATGTGTTGATGTTCTTGAACAATCACCCATAGACTGTAACGATAACATATACTCCCGTTCACAAACATTCTTGCTTGTGCAATTTCTTTGAGTCTTTCCATTTAATGGTTCATCCTTTCTCACAGATGCACGAACCAACTGTGCTTCAAGTGGTTCTGCCTGGTTAACTATGGAGGCTACAGTTTTACCATGTATGTCAATAAGGTGATAGAGTGAAGAAGCTCTTGCAGAAATCTCAGTATTCCACTTGCATTTCATCAAAGAAGACAGGGCATTAATACATGCTTTTGATCGTCTAAATAAGTCCGACACATGAGCAGCAACCATAGCTGCAGCCACAATCTCATTTGAACTATAACTCCATGAGGTACCCACAGATGACGGTTTCAATGAGAAAAGAGCTTCTAATATTCCAAGGATTCTATGAGTGTGACGAACTGCAGAGCAAATACCATTCTGTAACTCATTGTTAACTCCTTCAGCTTTTGCAGCCATGATCATCCTTGCAGCATCTTTAGAGTTTGAATGCATGCCGTTTTTAGAGATTAAGGGGTACAACTGAAGTTCACAAGACAAAGCACACACCGCAGCCAGCACATAGGAATCAAATGTTGCGACTGGTCCTTGTGTCTTCCTTTTCCTTATTCTAGATGTTTTACCATTACCTGTTTGAGGTTCATCACTTGTTTCATCAGAAGCAAGGATGTCATTACCTGTTGGTCTCTTACTACCATTGGGTAATGCTTCATGACTGACACAGACAGTAAGCACAACAAACAACAGGCGAGAGGCAAGTTCCATAGATGCACACGAGTCCAGAAATAGTGAGTGAATCATTGTACGTAGCTCGGCAACAGCTAAGTTTTTAGTGGTGGACCACATGCCAGTATTAGATCTTGACTTTTTGGATTGCTCCATAGATCTGTCCTGTGGAAAAGTTCGTCGGAGTATTGCTTCTACGGTAGCTACGAATATCCTCATAAGGCATGCTTCAGATGGACTTCCTCTTGGTAGATACTCCAACACTTTAAGCAGTGGTAGATACAAACTCCATGACAGTGCTGGAGGTTGAAGTGGGGTAGCAACCACAATTTCAGGTAAATCAACAGCTGACGAACTCAGAGGGAGAAGACCATATGCAGCTTCCCAAATTGTGCAGATACGCCATTCAACATCGGGGCCATGGGCACATAGCATTGAAGCAATCCCTTGTGCAGTTGCCTCAATAGTGGCTTCAGCAGCAGGTACTTCTAACTGCTCCAAAATTTTAGCATAATATATAAATGTAATTAATTCACACTAGTTAAAATTCATAAGTTGACTATTATGCGAAGAAAAATCAAACCCATGTAGAAATCTTTTGTTACCTGTTTTTTGTAGGATGAAATATAGCCACCTAGCGGTTCATGGTGCACTTCAACTCCCTCAGCATGCCTTAACGGTGGAAAAAGTAATGTAGGTTGGGAAAGTATACGAAATAGCAAAGCAGCAGCAGCATCTGCAGCAATACCAGCTCTCATTGACATTGCGGTACCAATAGCACGTAAGAAATGCAAATGCAACCAGTTCCTCGGGAGCTACATTAAGAATATCGGGAAAGTTATCAGCAACATACAAGATAGAAGAGAGATAATAAGACAATTAATTGAGAAAGATGTTAAAAGAAGAATCTTAAATGATAATGAGAACATTGTATATAATTTTTTTAACTGACACTTAAAACTGACTTATGCAGGGTTAAAATTGTAAAATGATCAAATTTCAGTTTCCAGATGCTATGCTATAATAACTAACAAATAAATAAAATAAAATAATCCCAGATAAGCATTATCACTACTATAGCATGTTAAGGTGGTTTCAAGGTTGTTCACATGGTTAGTGTAGTATTATTTAAAATCGGGTCTTTCTGGTTTTAGTCATGTTGAACTTGAGAAATAATGATTTATTGATTTTTTGTCTTTATTTATCTATTACTTCTTTATATATATATATATATACTAGATTTGCCCGTGGGCACGTGCCTATGGCACTTTTTCAAAACGATACAACATATAAAAAGCCATGTAAACAGTAAATCAACAATCATGTAGCTCAAATTTGAAAAGTGTGACAATAATTAGTTGTAAATAAAAGTCCATGTTTCCATAAGTATATATATATATATATATATATATATAGAGAGAGAGAGAGAGAGAGAGAGAGAGAGATAATTAAATAAATAAAGGAGTTGTTTTGGGGGGATTTGTATTTGAGTTTTGGGGGGAAACTTTTGGGGGGGAAATGTGTTTTGTAAGGTTAGATCTGGGCCTTTGATTTTGGGGAATTGAAGGAGAGCCACTTGATAGCTTTCGTTGTATTTTATTATATAGATATATATATATCTTGAACCATTTACTGCAAGGGGAAAAAAATTCTTCACAGTTATACATGAATCACATTTGCACGATGCCGACAATATCTATAATGACCTCTAAACTTCTGGACTAACAAAAGAAATAAATAATTCATTAACGTCAGAAAAGATTATCAACGTCGGAAATCAAATGGGTTCTTGAATAATCAAGTATTCAAATGAACGTTTTTGCTTATAAACATTTCCATCTAAAAGAAAAGCCCACGCTATTGCATAAGAGGAAAATTAGCAACAATGTAGTTTATCAACATGATTGACAAACGAACATAACTAACAGAGTTTGGCCAGCAGAAGTAGAATTCACAATCATTGAAAACCATCAAATTGTCTTGGTTAAGTTAGTAAACAATTCCGCATACCCTCATGCCAGAAGCATAATCCTCTGCTGCTCTAAGGAGTTCGACAAGTTGAACAGCAGCATCAAGCGCATCTGGAGCCCACGATGGTGGTGCTTCGAGAAGTCCAAGAAGAAGCCTTTGTGTAGCACTAGGAGTTGCAATGGCATAGTATCTGACTCAAAAAGGATTCAGTGGTTACATAAACAATTTACAAGTACAATTACACCATAATAGGTTAAGGGATAGAGCATTTACCTATGAAACAGACGCGCATATGGCTCAAGTGCTGGCAAGCCTGCTACAAGATGCTCAGTAGTAGGGGGAGGGAGAAGTAGTGCAGGAACAGCAGCAGCTGTGAGATTTGCAGTTTCATAGCGAGCAACTTCTTCGTCACAAACACTCAATATGACTCCTGCACCATTGGCAACTGCCCATCTTGGGGTGGATGGCATAAGCTGAGGGTGTTTTCCAGATCCACGACTACAACCTGTGGAAATCAAATAAACAAAGATCTTTGTAGTTAAATACCGACAACAAGTTGAGTTAAAACAGTTAACAAGAAAAAAATACGGGAACCTTTTTAATTTTTTCTTTTGTAGCTGGTGGTATCTGTGTGTGAGTAGGTGGGTGATGGGTGTGGTGTGTAAAACATGCCATGGAATCTCAAAAATATAATCATACTCTTTAACGTTCACAACACCTACAGTTCCCAAGATAACGTTATTATACAAAAGGTATTCGGAGTTCAGAACCATCAATAATTTCTAGTTGACGGGAAGCTGAATTAGGATAACACTTCATGGTTATGATACCCATGACAAGCAGAAATGACTCCAATTTCATGTTTAAGGGGGAAAAGGCACTGTCTTAAATGAAAAGACACCACACAGATTTGGGTATGGCCTGCATTCTACCCAGTCTTTCCCATCAAGACTTGGTTACATACAAATAAATAGTAGGTGTATTACAAAAAGGTTATGAAATGGCTAGATAATTACATATAAAAGAGAATGTAAGTGGTTTAGTTTAAGAAATGCTTGCTTGCATGTATGAGTCCTAGGCACTCCTGCATTTTGCACAATAATTTTGCATTAGTTATGAGCAACAAACACTGTGTTCCCAGACCTAGATCACCAAAAAGTTCATTTACATCATGGAAAAACATAGTGCACATATTTGTAGGAATCGACTTAACTACATCATATCATGAGCAGATGGCTGGCATTTGTAAAAAAATTAGAGAGATAATCAGAATGGACGAAACAAAATATCTTGTGATCTTGTCCATGTTACCATAAAAGTTAGGCAAACTAAACAAGCATAAGTCTCACTAGATTACATCTAGACGCCACTGAAAAGAACATTCCTAGAATTTAAATGAAGTGGCTTTAAGTCATTACAATGATTAATCAATTGAACAACTCTGTAAAAACGAAAAAACAAAAACAAAACCAAAAGAGCAAAAAAAGAACAAAGCAGCATACATATACTAGGCATTTCAGTTTAGAATTTTAACAAAACTTCACTTACTTGTCGGGGGCTTTAGTTCTCCACCAGCTGCATATTTTCCCATGACCCCACCACACCTGATACATACAACGAAACTGAATAAGTTCATCCTAATCATACAGTTAATAAAGAATGCACATTGTATATTCTACTTATAAAAATAGTGATGGCGTAATTCAATTTATAAGAAAGGAAAACATAAACCGGACAGTCTGATTCAGACTAGTCATGGTCATGGATGATGGTTGATACAACATAAAAAATCTCAAGTAAACTCTTGATTTATCAAATTTCAAGTTAGTTAAGCAAAGATGCTTAAATTGCACTATGTGCACTGGATTAAATCAAGATTCAAGAGTCATTGTTTTCTGCAGATGCAAATGTTTGTTGTCTATAAAAACTATAAAAACTAAATTATGAAACTTAAAAATCAACACGCACCATCGAAAGTAATCACTTCTAATCCCCAAAGGTGCAGCAATCAATATATCTGTAATCCATGGAGATAAAGGCCGCAAGGGTTTTCTATCATTTTCCTGCGGGGGTGAGCAACAGGCTTCTCCCTCCCTACTACAGTCACTTGTGGTGGCATGGTTAGAACTGCTACTCCTTTCCGCCTCACTATTCTGATGCTCAACCTTGAAGATTGGCCGATTGTAATGAGTTAATACCCGTAAGATTTCTCCACATGCCAGAGCCCACTGTTCAGAATACTCTTTCTGCAATACAGAGAAACAGTTCTTTAATAGAAAACATAAACAGACAGAATAACCAATTCCTCTATTATCGAACCAAGTAGATAGCTTGAACATGATGAACCAGTGGTGTTATTTACAACTAAATAATAATCCACCGAGATAAACCTAGAATACTCAGAAATTTTCTTACCTCACTATTCTGGCTAAATAAAGATATGAAAGAACTAAAAGGAGAATCATCCTTGTTGTACACTAGGGTTCCACCAATTATGCAAGAAAGTATTGGATGGACAATAGCATGTCCATGCTCTGGATGATGAAGAACAAAGGTTGCTGCAAAATAATGTAAATAAAATAATTAGCAGGTATTTTTAAAATGGAAATGAAAAGTATGTAAATAAGCCCGCAGCACTGCTATTATATCAAGAAGATTAAATAAGTGAGATTCAACTACCCAATACTTCATCCAGAAGGCGTTTCTGTTTGGATGGATAGTAACTCTGGATTAACTGCACAGAAGAAGCAACAAATCAAGTAAGCCTGAAAATCTTTGCATGTTTAAATACTAATATATATGCAATAGTAAGTACTAGTGTGCTGAGATTACATAAACTACATAAATCCTAGACATGGTCGCAATCATTTCTACAGTGTTCATCAAATAGCCAGCAGGTTACTATATGAGAAGACATATAAAATTTTCATACATGTGTTACATCTTCCGGGAATTGCTCAGAGGTGAACTGGCCAAAATACTCAACATAAGCCATGATTTGTGCCTGCAATAAACATAACATGCATGAAAAGAAGGGGAAGGAGAAAATCAGCGAGCTAGCACAGTTTACATAAATGAATATCTGCAACCATGCAACATACAAACAGTGTTCTCAAAGAAAAAAAGTACTACAGTATGTAGTCCAGATCATGATTCAGAGGAATTAAATCTGAAAAAGAGTAAATGCAACTCAAACCAACATAACTTTTCCTAACTAAACTCTACACTTCTACATCCTGTTCACGATCTAAAAAAATGCACAATGTCCATTTAATTAGGATGATATGATGCACATAAAACCTGCAATCACTTTCTATTTATACTGTTTTCCATTCGCAGGAGGAATGAGCCACATCAAGTAAGCCATTCAAATGAATAGGCAGGATTTTACGATTAATTATGTAATATAGTATAGCTGATAAGATGCACAGTCCCATGTTTCTGTCAATAAACTTGCACTGCACTTAATGATTGCAATTAATGAATATAATCCCGCATCTAGAAGATGAGAAATAAACCATTTAAATTGACTTTTTAGTAAAAGCCTACTATTCTCCATCTCATTAAATTACAGAACCCATTGCTTATATAAATGCAAAACTCTCTACTACCAAAATTTGAGAGCATTACTTCTCTTCAGCATCAAGACCAAGTTCGTACTCAAACAACTTAAATAATACACATGATTTGTATCTTCTTTACCTTCTCTTTTCTTTTGTGCATAACTACTACCGAACTAGCTCGGTTAATGTAGGAGAACCCCCTCAACAGTTCAAAGCCTTCATCAAAGCTTGGTGGAAATGGACAAGGGAAAATAGAAAGAGAGGCAACCCATGAGCCTAATTTTTTTAAAAAATATTTTTTATTAAATTGTTTTTTGAAAATGTGAATCCTTTTTTGGATAAATTGGTTGGTCTCTTTTCCCCCATGAAAATCCTTTTTCCACCACTCTACCAGATTTCTGGATCCTTCAAAACGAAATCAATGAACATCAAGTCTAATCCCCCTCCGTTCCCTCAGTTTTACACACACTTAACCTATTCCAAGACCCAAAGATTTCAAAAGAAAGTAATATATGCATGGTACGATGGACACTTCCATCACAAGAAATCCAGCCCCCAGATGGAAATGTAGCACGAACAAATCTATCATGGAGAGATACCTGCGCAGACACTTCATGAACCATACTTGTCACACTTGTCATCTACCTTATTTTCCTCAGCACCACTTCTTCATCTGAGCTATGAGGATGAGGTCAACTCAATGCATATGCCTGTCTATGCACTTCTTCATTTTTATATATGTATTTTTCATTAGGTATCAGCCAAAATTGATAATTTGACCCAGTTATTGAGTTCTTTCAGAAGAGATATGTTAGGACTTGGGGGTCATGATATAAAACCTTTGGTCACTTTCGACAACAGACATGTAAGCAGTGAAAAGTACCAATTTATACTAAGCTTGTTGGGCATAATCTTACATATCACACTTTGAGAAAAATTTAGAGTGAAGCAAAATATACCACCTAGTTGAGAAAACTTAGATATTTTACTAATGAGTTTAAGTCATATCCTTTCAGGTTCCGTATACCAGTCAGAAACTCGTAATACAAAGTCTCTTTCTGCATATTGGCTAAGTCTGCATTGGCGCTGTTAAGTTTCGGTTAGTCTCAGCTCGCATCATTCAGTTTCAATGAAGTTTCGGCCAACATATGTTGGAACCTACAGAAACTCAATATAAATCATTCAAAGTATGTTGAAGTAGATGGACCAAACTTCATTCAACTACCCCATACTTAACTCTAAATAGGCTTCCCATTCCTCAATCCAACTCAACAAGAACATGAAATATGATCTCCCCCAAAACATTCTTGAAATGAATTTGAATCAAAAACCTATTAATACCATCATTATCCAATTCAATTCAACTAAACTAACCATCTGAACTAGTACATGAATTTTTCCAGAGTGACGGAGTCAAATTACATGCAAACACCAAATTTCTAAGTTCAATCGTTCCCCTCCCAAAAATTAAAATATCCAACTACGACCAAATTAGTACTATTAAATCAACCAATAATCATTCCCGTACCTGCCTCTGCTGCATGTCGCACGGCGGGGGCCAAAACAGCGACGAGAAACGCAGCCCATCAATCCACTTCTCATGACAAGAAGCAGAAGTAGACATCCTCCCTTTTACAATTTCTCAGCAGCTAAAAGCAATCGCAATAACTGCATCGAAATCATCAACACAAAATAAACAATCATAAGATCCAACGGTCGATATGAATCCAATCCTCCAACGGACCAACAAATCCCTCAATTGAACTTAACTTTTCTCATGATTCCCAAAACCGCCGCCGGCAGAAAAAAAAAACTCAGTCGCCGGGGATCGATTTCGGCGCAAACACAATACCAGAAACCATATATCAACACCCAAAAAACCTCCGACAAAAAAATCTGGAAAAATTCGGTGAAAATTTCAAGAAATTCGTGGCGCGAAATTCGGAGAGAAGAAGAAGTAATTTGTGGATTTGTACCTGAGAGGGTTTCTGGAGCTGGTCTTCTAAGTTAAGGTCGACGATTTTTTCTTTTTTTCTTTTTTTCTTTTTTTAAGAAAGAAAAAGAAAGAAGAAGAATAATATGCTTTGATTTTTGGGAGGAAGAGGTGGAAGATAGTTATTGGAGATGTTGGAAGAGGGGAGTGGTTTTAGAGGCTGGGCTTCGCTCTCTTGATCGTGTGATGACGTGGCTTTGATATTTTCAGGGCAATGGATTCCATAGCACTATGCTATGCACATACCATCGTCATGGTCATCATGATGCATGTGAGGGTCAAAGGGAGGGAAGAGCGGGTCGTTGGGATTGGAATTACGAGAGTGCCCTTGGGTGGGGGGCATGTAGCTGGAGGAGGAGGACACGTGGCGGGGAATCGAGTCGAAGCGTCAACGTCGGGGATTTATGGCCGGTAGTATAGGTAATGGCGGGAGTTGGATGTGACGTACTGTTTTCCTGCGTTGTCGTCGTTACTAAGCCGTCCAGGTTGGCACTTATTTCTATTTTCTGATGTTTTACTTATGGGAAATTAGCTTGTGCAGTGTATGTTTTTTTTTTTTTTCTTTTAAGTTGGATATGCGTTCGATTTTTAAGTAGAGAAATAAATTTACTGTACGTTTTGAGAGATTTATATGTAAAAGAAATTTACTGTATGTTTTATGTGTTTTTTTTGGCAATATATATATTGAAAGACTTGTGTACAAATATACAAAGAACTCGAGTACCACGTGCGCTGGCTTAGTGAATTCGTTGTTGAGCACATCACTCAAGCACATATGGAACAGAGATAATAAAGTATTATCACCTCACAAAGCAAGGGAATAAGTTTGTGCCTCGTTGGACATAACTGTTGGAATTAATTTTTACAGTTTTTCGGGCCGAATTTCGGTAGGCTCCGGCCACCGGCGGAGCCGAAAAATAAGTGGATTGCAATCCTCTCAACGAGTACTATTCCGTGATATACTCACTTGCCAAAAACGAATTCCGTATGAATGAGAAATGTTGGTCCAAAATTGGGTACTTGAAATGTACTAACTTGGCAACTTGAAAAAAATGGATAATCCGATATCGGAAATTGAGAAAATTTTTTTCTAGTATATATACTAGAAAACTGGACTAAAGAGTGTGCCCCGGGGGTTACCACTAACGTGTAGTGGAGAGAGGACTTAGCCAAAATGATAAACACGCGCGCGTCTGGCTCTGGCTTAAATTTTTTTTTTTTTTGGCCCAGACAAAAACGTTTTCCTACTGAACTGATAAGGCTTTTTAGATTCAGTAATTTGTACCATTACTCTGTAACAGCAGAGTAATGGCTCACCAGTTATGAATCTGAAGAGTCTCCATTACTCTGCTGTTACAGAGTAATGGGCCTCTGAAGAGTCTCCAGTCTCAATCTTCGTTTATAAAAGACTACTGAATCCAGACAGAGTCTTTTACACAGTCAGAGTTTTACTCTTCTTCTTCCTCTTCTTCTCCTCTGAGTCAACTGAGAGTACATCACAGAATCTCTGAAACAAGGGTGCTGCTCTTCAGAGAAGGTACAGTTGTATCCTGAGAAGCAATTCGTCAACCACCGTCACACTACGGGGTGAATTCTGCTTTAAGGAGAGAGATTCTCAATCTCGACTCTGTGCAAAGTCTTTCGTTCCTGTTTTCATTTCATGTATTTCAGTTCTTCGCAATTGCTGTTGGGTTTTTTCATATTTATAAAATTGGGTTCTAACAATCTTAAAGCAGAATTTTTTCCTCACTGATTCTAACAATTTTTGTGAAGTTTCATTTACAGGTGCTGTTATCGATTCGGAAAAAACAACTAACAAGTTATGTTTCAAACTATTTCAGATAAGAACATGGAGAACACACAAAGTAATATTGCCAGTGGGCTTATCAATACTGAAACACCGGTGACCCAAAATGTGACTGCACAATCGATTACGGCACATTCGGTCGTTCTGCCCACGCACATAACCGTGGGAGAAAAACTGAAGAAGTTCAATAGAACTGGATTCAAAAAGTGGCAAGGAAAGATGCAGTTCTACCTTACCACATTGAAGCTAGACAGATTCCTCACTGAATCTGCCCCGATGCTGGCACCAATGAATGCACACTCCGTTGCTGCAGTTGATGCGTGGACTTAGGGCGACTACCTCTGCAGGAACTACATCCTGAATGGCTTGGTAGACCCCTTTACAACGTCTGCTGTGTCTACAAGACGTCTAAACTCCTGTGGAGGTCCTTGGAAAAGAAGTACAAAACAGAAGATACCGGGTCCAAGAAGTTTGTAGCCGGCAAATTTCTGGACTGCAAGATGATTGACTCCAAAACTGTTATGAGTCAAAGTCCAAGAACTGCAGGTTATAATGCACGACATTTCTGCAGAGAACATGACGCTGTGCGAATCATTCCAGGTTGCAGCGTTCATCGAAAAACTTTCACCTGGATGGAAAGACTTCAAGAACTATCTCAAACACAAGCGAAAAGAAATGTCTCTTGAAGACCTAATTGTCAAGTTGCGGATCGAAGAGGAGAATCGCAAAACTGACAGGTCCGATGAAAATCAATCCATAGAAAAGGCCAACATGGTGGAGTACGAACAGAAGGGCAAGAAGAGAAAATTTCTACCACGGCCTCAAATAAAAAACCTCTTGCAAAGAAGTTTTCTGGAAAATGCCACAAGTGTGGTAAGCTGGGGCACAAAATTTCTGAGTGCCGCAGTAAGGACAGTAATCGTTCAGGAACAGGACATGTAAAAAGGAATGAAAAATCCCACGCACACATAGCTGAAAACTTATCCACTGGTCTCTCTGACCTGGACATCGGTGCTGTAGTATCAGAGGTAAATCTTGTGGGAAGCAATCCTCATGAATGGTGGTACGATATTGGGGCCACCAAGCATATCTGCTCGGACAAGAAAATGTTCACTTCATACCAGAACTGCAACAAAGATGAAAAGCTGTTCATGAGAAACTCTTCCACCTCCAAAATTGAAGGAACAGAAAAGATAGTGCTGAAAATGACTTCAGACAAAGAACTAACACTCACAAATGTGCTGCATGTTCCAGATATTGGAAAGAACTTGATATCAGGCTCTTTGCTAAGCAAGAATGGGTTTAAGATTGTTCTTGTTTCTGATAATTCTGTATTGTCTAAGAATGAGATTTACTTGGGTAAAGGATATGTAAAGGATGAACTGTTTAAGTTTAATGTAATGATAGTCATCCCTAAAACTATTGTTCTTGTTGTTCCCAATGTTAATGAAATAACTCCTATTGCCTATGTTGTTGAGTCTTCCTCTGTTTGGCACGAAAGATTAGGCAATATTAATGTCAATTCTATGCGTAGATTAATTAACATGAATTTGCTACCAAAATTTAAGTTGAGATAACTCCGAAAAATGTGAAGTTTGCACGGAGGCCAAGCTCACTAAAACGCCATCACGTTCTGTTGAAAGAAGCACAGAAACTCTATGTCTAATTCACACAGATCTGTGTGATTTAAAATATGTGCAGACCAGAGGTGGCAAAAAGTACTTTATGACATTCATAGACGATTGCACAAAATTTTGTTATGTATATTTGTTGCATAGCAAAATTGAAGCTTTGGATAAATTCAAAGAATATAAACTTGATGTTGAGAATCAACTTGGCAAAACAATTAAAATCATTAGAAGTGATAGAGGAGGAGAATATGCTACACCATTTAACATGTTCTGCTCAGAACATGGAATAATTCATCAGACAACTGCTCCTTACTCACCCGAATCAAACGGTACTGCCGAGCGCAAGAACCGAACTCTGAAGGAGATGATGAATACCTTGTTGATGAATTCTGGTTTACCCCAAAACATGTGGGGGAAAGCATTGCTAACTGCCAACTACATTCTCAATAAAATACCTCACAAAAAAATCGGCAAGACATCATATGAACTGTGGAAAGGTAACTGACATTCGTATAAATACCTCAAAGTGTGGGGGTGTCTAGCAAAAGTGACAGTACTTAACCCGAAACAGGTCACCATCGGACCTAAGACGATTGATTGCATATTCATAGGCTATGCACACAACAGTAGTGCATATCGGTTCTTGGTATACAAATCAGATATACTGGATATTCATGTGAATATAATAATGGAATCAAGGAATGCTTCCTTCTTTGAACACGTGTTTCTATGCAAGGATACTACGTACCCCAAACGTACACGTGAATAAGGGAATGCAACCACTTTCGTTGATGAACCAGAACATGATACTGATGAGCCTAGATGAAGTAAACGTGCTAGAACATCAAAATCATTTAGTCCTGCCTTTGTGACGGCCTTTCTGTTAGAGAATGAGCCCAGAATTTTCAAGAAAGCCATGTCTATGCCTGATGCTCCTATGTGGAAGGAATCTATCAAAAGTGAAATAGACTCCATTACGCAAAATCATACATGGAAGTTAGTCGACTTGTCTTCTCGATGTAATACTATAGGATGCAAATAGATTTTCAAACAAAAATTGAAACCAGATGGTTCAACAGAGAAGCATAAGGCAAGACTTGTGGTACAAGGATTTATGCAAAAGCAAGGCCTAGATTTCTTTGATATATATTTCCCAGTTACAAGAATAACATCCATAAGAATGTTGATAGCTATTGCAGCTTTACGTAACCTGAAAATACATCAAATGGATGTTAAAACTATATTTCTAAATGGGAACTTAGAAGAAGAAATATACATGAAACAACCTGAGGGTTACATAATTCCGGGACAGAAAAACAAGGTGTGCAGGCTTGTAAAATCTCTGTACGGTCTAAAACAAGCTCCAAAGCAGTGGCATGCAAAATTTGACAATGTTATGATGTCAAATGGTTTCAAAATAAATGAATGTGATAAGTATATCTACATTAAAGATACTCCAAATGGATACATTCTGGTCTGTCTGTACGTAGACGACATGCTCATTATTAGAAGCAATAACGACATTATCAAATAAACTAAGAGCATGCTTAGTGGCAAGTTTGATATGAAAGATTTGGAAATTGCAGATGTCATACTAGGAATCAAAGTTTTCAGGACATCTGAGAGAATTACTTTGTCTCAAGCTCATTATGCTGAGAAAGTACTTGAAAGATTCAAGAATTACTCCAATGGGACAGCAAAAAGTCCCGTCGATCCAAGTCTTCACTTGTTCAAAAACACAGGCGAAAGCATATCATAACTGGAATATGCACGTGTAATCGGTCGTCTGATGTACCTAACAAATTGTACAAGACCGGACATAGCACATTCAGTAAATGTACTGAGCCGATACACGAGTAATCCAGGACAAAGTCACTGGAAAGGAATAACTAGAGTATTGAACTATTTGTGACATACTCAGAGTTATGTGCTGCATTACACCAGATATCTAGCAGTACTAAAAGGCTACAGTGATGCCAACTGGATATCGGACTCCAAGAACTCAAAATTCATAAGTGGATATGTCTTCACACTTGGTGGTGCAGTTGTGTCATGGAAATCCTCTAAATAAACGCTATTGGCCGGATCTACCATGGAATCTGAGTTTATTACTTTGGACAAAGCAGCAGAGGAAGCAGAATGGCTTCGAAACTTTTTAGAGGATATTCCTATGTGGAAAAAACCAGTATCTGCTTTATATGTACACTGTGACGGCCAATCGGTTATAGCACGGGCACTGAGTTGTATGTATAAGGTAAGTCTCGTCATATCAGAAGGCGACACAAAACCATTAGACAACTGCTCTCAAATGGAGTAATCTCTAAAGAATATATAAAATCGGTCAACAACCTAGCGGATCCATTTACTAAAGGTCTGTTGTGAGAGTAGGTTGTACGATCATCAAGAGAAATGGGTTTAACGTCTATGACGAAAGAGGATACTTGATGGAAATCCTACCTAGGAATTGGAGATCGCAAGATCTAGGTTCAAAGAGACAACAAAATCTTGTTGAATCGACGGGAGTACTGAAAGATTAAAATCTCATACCCACTCTTACGATGACAAAACAGTGTTGTATGCAAAGAGTAGGATAAGCTTGGCTTTTAATGATTCCCATAGCTTTGAAATAAAAGTGGGGTATAGCATGTTAGTCTTTATGGACAATCACCTTGTGAGTATGAAATGGGGCCGTTTCTAGGAGAATGAAGAGAGACTACATTCTCCAAGTTCACTCACGATTAATCAGGGATGTTCAAGGCCAAAATGAACACAACAAGAGAACTTAGTTCTGTGAGGAGATGAAACTGTGTGATAGTTATTGTCTAGGTTCACATCAAAGCCCGGGTAGTTCAAGACATCATGATCACTACCTGGTCAAGTGTAGAACCCCGTATTTTCAAATATTATTTTTATATTTGAAAATGAATTTCAATTTATTTTGGGGATTTAATGAGTATTTTCAGAAAATTTATCTTTTGTACACGTGCAAAACACGTGCAAATGCTTTCATGAGAAGTGTGAAAATTTAGTTTTCTTTATGAAAAATCTTTATTTAATATTTGAGATTTAATTAGTATTTTTCCAGATTTTTCGGAAATTTATTGGAGCTATTTGCAATTTTTAAGAAAAGAATGACTTTTTTTGCAAATTTGACATTTTTAGGGGTTAAAGTGCAAAATACAATTTCTGGACGTTTTGAACAGTACTAACTGAGATTTAGAATGTATATTTTCTTATAAATCCAAATTTAATTGAGTTTTGATGGAATTTCCAAAGAATAATCTATATATGTGAATTGTATTTTGGAAAAGGGGTGTTTTGCAAAGTTGAGGGTAAAACCCTAATAATCAACCCGGCATATTTAAGTGATTTTTCCCAGCCGTCATTACTGATAATATACAGAATTTTGGAGATCTTTTTGGTGGAGCAAGAGCTTTTGGGATCTAGCAAAAGAGGATTTCTTTGTGGACTATTCTCAATTCTAAGGTGAGTAATATAAAAATTTGTTGTGTTGTTTTAATATATGTGAGAGATATCGAAATTGTTTTGTTTGTCTGATTGTGTGAGAATCTTAATTCGTCTTGAATGATTGATCTATGTGAACAAATATCATGATGTAATGATTGGTTGTTGTGAATAATTTAGATCTCGTAAAGTGGTATGAATCATGTGGAATTGGTGGATGAAATAGTAGATCCTTATTATTAAAAATTGTTTGCTAAAAGCATGTTGAGATTTGTGTATGAACACCTAGACATTAGAAGTAATAATCAGATTTTTATTGGTTTTGTGAAAGAAACTTAGATCTTGTAAAACCCTAACGAAAGGATTTGTGATTTAGAATATGAAAATTTAGATCTTGACATATTGATGTTTTGAGTAATTTATACATATACCTGATGAAACTTCGTTGAGATTCATTATTCTTCCTGAATACGAGCTATTTTTCATAACATTGAATCATTATAAAGCTTTAGAAATTGATTTTGTAATCAGACCTAATTTTGAAAATCTGTAGGCCGACAGTCGACTGGCCTACTGTGCAGTCGGCTGGTACGAGCCTGATACTTTGTTTGAGAATTTGTTGAAAAGTTGTTCTGGACAGTCGACCTAGCCCCTAGGCAGTCGACTGGTCCACTGAAGAAAGTCTTTTCTTAAGAATTATTGTCCTTCTTGACAGTCGACCTATAACCCATTTAAGTCGACTTATACACTTAGAATAATTTTGAGAGGATTACTAGAATTTCCCTCGGGTAAGTCGACTGACCCCTCTTGTAAGTCAACTGATATGAGACTTAGTTTATTTTCGTAAACTCTTGAATTTGGTCCTCTGGACAGTCGACTTACCACAGTATAAGTCGACCGGTACTAAAGGATATTTGTAAACTTCAGTGTTAATTCGAATGATTAGTTTCTATATATATTTGTTATTTAGTTCAGTATATAATTAAGCAATTGACCTTGAGATATTCAGTTGATTATGTCATTGAGACATTTAGTTGAGCCACTTTGTTTAGTGGGACTTTAGTTTAGATTTTTGGGTTTGAGTCTCTAGAGGCGTATGACCCTAGTATACCGGTGTTGAGTTATTTGTTGAGGCCCATTGTGGCATTTCAGTTATTTAAATTTGAATTTAGGCCGGTAGGGTACATCACTCTAGGAAATTCGTTAAGCAATCATTTAACCAAAATTATAAGGACAGGCACTAGTGGTGATATGATGAACGGGAACATGAGTCACGAACCTCAGTATGGCTTTCGGTGTGGGATTTAATCTCCGGAATTATCAAAGTAGATTATTAGTGGTGTGGGATATGTCTCCGGAATTATCACAGTCTTGTGGTGTGGGACAATCTCCGGAATTATCACGGTAACTATTGTGGTGTGGGATTGATCTCCGGAATTATCGGAGTCGAGGTGAAGCACATGTGGTATATTGTGGTGACGTGTCAATGTTTCGGTGTGGGATGATCTCCGGAATTATTCAAGTGAAATATCTTGGGTGTGGGATCCATCTCCGGAATTATTGGGCATGTGATACTGTCCATGGTTTATCTTTATCTCGTAGTAGTCATTGTGTTAAGATTAGTTCATAGCGTGAGGATTGAACCCTATGAAGTGAAAACGTTAAGGGCTTGCACCGAACCTATGTAGAATGGGATGCATAGACTTCGACAAGTACGCATTAGAGAGTCTGCATTTAGAATTTGTGTTTTCTTGGCTTGGTTTTATGCATGTGGTTTTCTTGTATTCTACACGTGACACTTAGCTTAGTATCACTTGATGTTTTATATTACCTTTCATTTCGTACTTTCCATATTCCTTTAGTACTTGTTGTTTAAGAATTTATGAGGTATGAGCTTATATTGTTTATTTGTTTATTTTTATATTTCTCACACCATTTATGGCTGACCCCTTTAGTTTGGGGGTTAGGGATCATCTCTAGCCTCACATGTTGCAGGTAGATGCTTAGAGTTGGAGATGGAATGCTTAAGTTGGTTTGAGAATTAATTGACATATAAGAGATTGTGTAAATTTGTAATATCAGTTTTTGAGATAAATTAGTGTTGTAAATGAAGAGAATATTGAGTTGAGTTGTTTTGAGTTCCGCTGTGCATTGTAAATGATTTGTTGTAATAAAGTTTGAAAAAATTTAGTAGTGTTGTTGATATTTATTATTGTATTGAAGTGGATCACTGGGAATGTGCCACGTAATTTCTATGTTATTAATCTGGAAATTCGGGGCGCTACATCAAGTGAATCCGATAGCTACTTACTAAGGGTGGTTCAAAGTTGAAAAATTACTATCATTCCTGATGTAGTGATTTTTCGATTGTACTCTCAGAGTTTTTCTGTTATATTTTTTGTTTTTCTGTCGTGTTTGGATTACATAGTCTGATAATTTCCATTCATGTGAGAGATTGTTGGAATTAATTTTTGCAGTTTTCCAGGCCGGATTCCGGTAGGCTCCGGCCACCGGCGGAGACGGAAAATGAGTGGATTGCGATCCTCTCGACGAGTACTATTTCGTGGTGTACTCACTTGCCAAAAACGAATTCCGTATGAATGAGAAATGTTGGTCCAAAGTTGGGTACTTGAAATGTACTAACTTGGCAACTTGGAGAAAATGGGTAGTCCCATATCGGAAATTGGGAAAGATTTTTTCTAGTATATATACTAGAAAACTGGACTAAAGGGCGTGGCCCGGGAGTTACCACTAACATGTAATGGAGAGAGGACTTAGCCAAAATGACAAACACACACACGCACGCGGGCGAGGGCTTCCGGCCCGGCCTGGCCAGGCTCCGGCCCTGGCCCCGGCCCCGGCCCCGACTTCGGCTCGGCTCGGCTCTGTTTGGTCTGGCTCTGGCTTAAAATTTTCCCCTACTGAACTGATAAGGCTTTTCAGATTCAGTAACTGGTACCATTACTCTGTAACAGCAGGGTAATGGCTCACCAGTAATGAATCTGAAGAGTCTCCATTACTCTGCTGTTACAGAGTAATGGACCTCTGAAGAGTCTCCAGTCTCCATCTTCTTTTATAAAAGACTACTGAATCCAGACAGAGTCTTTTACACAGTCAGAGTTTTACTCTTCTTTTCCTCTGAGTCAACTGAGAGTACATTACAGACATCAGTTCGCTGAATCTCTGAAGCAAGGGTGCTGCTCTTCAGAGAAGGTACATTTGTATCCTGGGAAGCAATTCGCCAGCCACCGTCACACTATGGGGCGAATTCTATTTTAAGGAGAGAGATTCTCAATCTCGACTCTGTGCAAAGTCTTTCGTTTCCTGTTTTCATTTCCTGTATTTCAGTTCTTCGCAATTGCTGTTGGGTTTTTTCATATTTATAAAATTGGGTTCTAACAATAACAAGTCAAAGTCTTTGGATCTTTTATAATCTCACTGCCCCTTGCATAATCTATTTGAAACAGATTGTCTAGAAGTGCTATTTTCAGGATATCCAAAGGCTAATTCTGCCATTTCATAAAACTTCTATGTCCAGCAAGTATATAATTGGGTGGCAACAATCAAGTTTTTATCTTAATTATCAAATAGCATCCGAAGTTTTTATATTTCTCAATTAACACTTGAAGTTTATATAATTGGATTAAAAACATGCAATATTGAGTTTTTCATTAAGTTAAAACCCATTAAAATTCGTGTCAAATATCGAAACACATGTTCGATGAAGAAAGCAATAAGCGATGAGTGGATCAGAGCGAAGATTGAAGATATATAAGAGAAGCAGTCAGCTAATAGCAGCAACAACAGAGAGATTGACAGTCGACTATCACCCCCTTAGTTTGGAGTCTTGATGATTGCGGTCGAATGCAATCTTGTGCAGTCGACCGTCACGAGCGGCAGATGCAACTTTGGGTCAGGTCTTGGGAATTCGTGTGACGTCCAACTTCGCCTTCAAGTTAGATCGTACGACTCTCAATGCATGGTTATCTCTTCAGTATTCATCGAGTGGTTAATGTATCAGGTGTTTCAAACTATGGTTTCTCTAGATCTCTATATAATCAACTGTAACGGCTAAAAGAAAGATGATGATTCTATTGAGTGACGAATAGAAGAAGATAGCGTCGGAGTAATCCTACTCCCAACTCGTAGTGCTAATAGCAGAAGTGCACCACAAGTAATAGAAACTCCCAAAACTTAGATGAACCAAGAACAAGCCATCACAATAAATGGATCTCACAAGAATACAACCAATATACAGAGATAACCATACTTCTTATTCCCAAAGAAATACAAAGATTACAAAAGAAATTACAACTCTCAATCTCTCTCTCTCACCTTTGAAAAACTCGGCACAATTTTCTCTTGAAGTTGGACAATGATAACGGCTCACCAAATCTCTCTCTTTAGATGATCAAGGATTAACTAAATCCTAGAGTTTATGGCCATATATATAGCCCCCAAGTAAACCCTAAAAGATAAACACAAATATAGCAATTGGGCCTTTAAACTCGTAAGCCCAAAAACAATCAGCCGCCGATGTCGGTCGACCGCACCCCTAGTGACGGTCAACTACAACGTGTAGAACCAACCCCGAGAGCTGACCGGACGACTGCGCCCCCCAGGTCAGTCGACCGTCCCCTCCTCTGTTGAACTTGTACACTCGAAGAACTCTCAGCTGATGAACACAATATTATCCACTTTCTAGAGCAATAATCTTGTTATAATTAGACATTTAAAAGCGCTATATGTGGTATTTAACTCCTATTTTCTCTTTTCCATAGGAAACAGCTTATAACAGAAAAACGAAGCAGATTTAGGACTTCAAGGATAATACACAGCAAACTGCAGAGGATCAGTCGACTGGTTCCCCAACACAGGCGACTGGACAAGAGAAGCTGATTTTCCACAACTCTCGACACAGTTAACTCACTCCCAAAAGACAGTCGACTGGTCTGAACAATTATGAAATCTTCAGGAGTCTCGACTCAGTCGACTGGTTCGAAGATAAGTCGACTGGTCTGCGGCGGAGTAAACAGATAAGATATTCGAAGATTCACCCAAATCTAATTTCAAATCTATTTAAATCCAGATCTTATGCAACGAATCAAATCTAGAGACTGGAAATTGGCAAAAGCACGTGGTGAACAGATAAGGAAGGAAAGAAGAAAAGAGAAAGACATAAATCATCAAATCAAGAAGATTTTTCCCTTAAAAGGGGAAACCCTAATTCTCAGCGGTACTCTATAAATATCAGAAAAGATCATCTGTAGCAGGAGGCATCTATCTCTTGGACGCAACTTAATCTCAGAATTCCCAACGATCAAGTCATCAACCAGTGCTTCATTCCATCATCATCGAAGAAAGGGAAGAGGAGAACCAGTACTCGAAGGCAGTCGACTGTGTGACAGCCAGTTGACTCTATTGCCGGAATCCATTAGTTTATTTCTTCTCTCCTTATTCTGTGATGTTGAACATGTATTTGAACTTGTTAAGCAATAAAAGTATAATTATGTGGAACTAATTTCATAGTTGGGTAGATCGAAGCCGTAGTTATGTAGTGCTATGTTCTTTTGAATCCTTCTATTTTACTTATTGATTGAATCTAATTGAATTGATATAGATTGATAACAGTCAAACTTGTTCAGGAGTTATAAGTACAGTCGACTGAAGGTGAGAGCCAGTCGACTGCCATACAGAATCTGATATTATCAAGTCTGTGAGTTAGAAATCTGAATCTGTTATATGAGCATATTGAGACGATCCGTATCTCGTGCTCGTAATTTGTAACAAGGGAATCTTTAGGATTCTTGGTTCAATCAACTTAAGGGATCTAGATCTGATACCAATTTCTAGAACTTTAAGTGTTTGTTCGTTTCCACTGTGCTTATGCTTTTGTTAAGTATAACTTAGTAGATACCATGCTAAAATACTTAGGGGAAGAAACGAATTAGAGTAGATACCATGCCTAATTCTTGGCTTAGGGAAACAATACTTTAAGGAGTAGATACCATGCCCTTGAAGTGAACAAACATGAGTAATTAGAAGTAAATTCAGAAGGCAACTTAGCATTACTAACTATTGGTGGAGATCAACAACCCAACTATTCAAGAGATATTTATGATTCAATACCTCTCATCTTAGTTTTAATCTTTTATTTCTTTTAAACCTTTAGAACAACTCTTTATGATTTTTAGTCTTTTTATTGATTAGTAAGTTAAAGTCTACAATCTCTGTGGGATCGACCCTTGCTATTGCTACGCTTTGTCAAACGATTCGTGCACTTGCGAGGTTTTATAATTTGTGTCTAGTTAGTCTATTTATTTAGGTATCTAGATTTGCACAACAAGTTTTTGGTGCGTTTGCCGGGAGTTGTTTAGTATTTTAACTTACAAGTCAGTAGAATTTTTATTAGTTTTTCTTTTCTTTTATTAATAATTTTTCTTTTAGGTTACAGGACTTCGGTGAATGCACGGTAGACGATCACTTCGTCCAGAGCTACTACCTATTGACGCAGAAACAGAACGAACTTTGCACAGGCTAGGTAAGCTTCTCACAGCCAGCCAGTCGACTGTTGTACGGACCCAGTCGACTGCACAGAGACAAATTTCACAGGAAAGAATGGCTGAAGAAATACAAAATCGAGTGCCAATGCAGGACAAATTCACTCCTAAGAATATTGAGCAACCTTCCTGCATTGCTTTTCAACCTAATGCTACAAAGAACATGCACATATCTCCTCATTTACTTAGTATGGTTCCCCACTTTAGTGGCAAACCAGATGAAGAGCCTCATCTTCACTTGCAAGACTTTTTCGATCTCTGCAGGACACAAAGCATCCAAGGGCTTACCGCTGAACAAATCAGGTTAATCTTGTTTCCTTTTTCTTTAAAACTTAATGCTAAGTTTTGGTATAATTCTTTGGAACCAGGATCAATTAATTCATGGGAGCAATTGGCAACGAAATTTTTGAAAGAATTCTTTCCAGCCCAAAAGACCAAACAGCTGAAAAAGGAGATTCAACTCTTCCAACAAAAGGATGGAGATTTATTTTTCGAAGCATGGAAGGATTTCAAGAGCAAGCTTCTCAAGTGTCCTACTCACAATCTGCCTAAGGATGATCAGGTACAAGCTTTTTATGAAGGTTTAAATGATACTAATAAGGCAATTGTGGATTCAGCTTGCAACGGAATTTTGATGAGGAAAAGTGGAGAAGAAGCCATTGAACTTTTTGAAGAACTCAGCGAGAACTCCCAACAATTCTCAACAAGAAGGGGACCTACGAAAAAACAGGGAGTTTACGAAATCTCTAATAGTAATAACATTCAATTAGAAATGGCAAACATGAATAAGAAAATTGATATGCTTGTTAATGCAATGTCGACGATGGGTGGAGTTAAAAATCAAACAAATGAAATGTGTGCAATTTGTTCTCATTTAGATCACACAACTGATACATGTCCCATGTCTACTTTCACAGATCAGGAGCATGCGAATTATGTGGGTCGAGGAGTGTTTCCACCAAAGAACAATCCATACTCGAACACATATAACCCAGGATGGAGGAATCATCCAAACTTCTCATGGAGCAATAATCAAAATAATCAAGGGCATCAAATCGCACAAGGACATGCACGAAACTTTCAGATGGGAAGTGGGTTTGATAGACCAGCCCCAGAACAGAAAAAGTTGGATTTTGAGTCCACCGTTCTTCAATTGCTCCAACAACAACATCAAACAAGCAACCAACAAGGACAAGCAATTCAGAAGTTAGAAACACAAATTGGTCAGATTGCAAAAGAGTTAAGCGAACGAAAGGCAGGAGAACTCCCTTCACAAACCATACCAAACCCTGGAGGTCAAGAACAGCTCCAAGCAGTCACAACCCTAAGAAATGGTAAGATAATTGACAACATGGTTGGAACACATACAGACAAACCAGATACACAACCATCAAAAGCTTTGGGTTCAAGTAAGGTAAGTGAAAAAGTAGGGACAGTTCCACCGCCATTCCCTCAAAGGTTAGTCAATAAAAAGAAAGAACAACATTTATTTGACGTCTTTGAAACTCTCAAAAAGGTAGAAATTAATATTCCCCTACTTGATGCTATTAAACAAATTCCTTCTTATGCCAAATTTTTGAAAGACTGTTGTACTCACAAAAGAACATTTCAGGTTAAGAAGGATGTGGCTTTGACAGAAGAAGTGAGCGCTGTATTATTAAGAAAACTACCACCTAAACTGAAAGATCCAGGTAGTTTTACCATTTCTTGCAAGGTTGGTGAGCACTTCTTTGAAAAGGCACTGCTAGACTTGGGGGCAAGCATCAACCTTCTTCCTTATTCTGTTTACGAAAAGCTTGGATTGGGGGAACTCAAGCCAACATCCATCACTTTGCAATTGGCTGATCGCAGCATCAAAAGACCTAGAGGTATATTAGAAGACGTCCTAGTTCAGGTAAATAATTTTATTTTGCCTGCTGATTTTGTTGTGTTGGACATGGAGGAATCTTCAATGTCATCATCTCTACCGATCATATTAGGTAGGCCCTTTATGAGTACAGCTGATATAAAAATTTGTGTTAAAAAGGGCATTATAAGTATGAAGATAAACGGAGAAAAAGTGGAATTTAAAATGTTTGATACACTAAAATTACCACAAGATGATCATGAATGCTATAATATTGATGTGGTGCAGGAGATTGTTGATCAAACATTTCAGGTACATAGCGTTGAACCACTTCAAGCCACAATCACTCAATCTCTAACTTTATCTCATGTTGAACAGGAATACGATGACTGGAGGATTGCAGAGACAGTACATCACCTTGAAACTCCACAGTCATATTCAGGTAAGTCTGCACATTTATTTGAAAAATTGGTGTCTGATAAAAATTGTTCTTCTACAGATCAAGCGACTGATGAACAGAGTAAGTCGACTGGTATTCTAACCAGTCAACCGAATCAAGACGCCCAGAACAAGTCGACTGCTGACATGGACCAGTCGACTGTACAGAAACTTCCAGACATAGAACTTAAGCAGCTGCCCGACCATTTGAAGCATGCATTTTTAGGCGAGAACCAGACGCTACCAGTAATAATTGCTGCGAACTTGAGTACACAGGAAGAATATAAGTTGCTGAAGGTATTACGAGAACACAAGAGTGCAATAGGATGGACCATTGCAGATATCAAAGGAATAAGTCCTTCCAGATGCATGCATAGAATACTCCTTGAAGACAATGCAAAACCAAGCAGGGAGACACAGAGAAGGCTTAACCCAAATATGAAGGAAGTGGTAAGAGCAGAGATTCTGAAGCTACTAGATGTTGGCATCATCTACCCTATCTCAGATAGCAAATGGGTAAGTCCTATACATGTAGTGCCTAAGAAAAGTGGAGTCACAGTTGTGACAAATGAAGAGAATGAGCTTATTCCTACTAGAGTGACCACAGGATGGAGGGTTTGCATTGATTACAGGAAATTGAATAATGAAACCAGGAAAGATCACTTCCCTCTTCCTTTTATTGATCAAATGTTAGAAAGATTAGCAGGATATAGTCATTATTATTTTTTAGATGGTTATAGTGGCTATAATCAAATTGCTATTGCTCCAGAAGATCAAGAAAAGACCACTTTTACATGCCCTTTTGGTACTTTTGCATACAGGAGGATGCCCTTTGGATTGTGCAATGCTCCAGCTACATTTCAAAGATGCATGATGAGTATATTTTCAGACATGGTGGAAAGGTTCATTGAGGTATTTATGGATGACTTTAGTGTTTTTGGATCTTGTTTTGATGAATGCCTTAACCATTTGCAGCTTGTGCTTAAAAGATGTGAAGAATGCAATTTAGTGCTGAATTGGGAAAAGTGTCATTTCATGGTACAACAAGGTATCGTGTTGGGACATGTGGTGTCAAAAAGAGGCATAGAGGTAGACAAGGCAAAAATTGATATAATATCAAAACTACCCCCTCCCACTACAGTTAAGGGTGTTAGGAGTTTTCTAGGACATGCAGGGTTTTATAGAAGATTCATAAAAGATTTTTCAAAAATCTCCAAACCCCTTTGTGACTTGTTGGCTAAGGATATTGAGTTTGTATGGACAGAAGAATGTACAAATGCTTTTAATACATTGAAAAATCTTCTCATTTCTGCACCTATAGTCATGGCACCAGATTGGAGCCATCCTTTCGAGCTCATGTGTGATGCAAGTGATTATGCTTTAAGGGCTGTTTTAGGTCAACGAATCAATAAGAAACCTCATGTTATTTACTATGCTTCTCGAACTTTAAACGATGCACAGCTAAATTATTCCACTACTGAAAAAGAAATGTTAGCTGTTATTTTTGCTGTAGAGAAGTTTAGATCATATTTAATTGGTGCTAAAGTTATTGTTTTTACTGACCATGCTGCCTTGAGATATTTGTTTGCTAAAAAGGATGCTAAGCCTAGATTAATCAGATGGGTGCTGTTGCTTTAAGAATTCGATCTTGAGATTAGAGACAAGAAAGGAAGCGACAATGTTGTGGCAGATCACATGTCCAGATTACTGCACGAGGGAGAGAGAAATGTGCCCCCGCTGAATGAAAATTTCCCAGATGAACAACTATTTGAAATCAATGTGCAATCTCTCGGGGCAGTCGACTGGTCCTTAAACCAGTCGACTTGTCTCTCTGACCAGCTTCCCTGGTTTGCTGATATTGTTAATTTTCTAACTGCTCATGTTTTCCCTCCAGGTATGACACATCAAGAAAGAAAAAGATTGGTGGCTCTGTGCAAACACTTTTATTGGGATGACCTTTATCTATTCAAATTCTGCCCTGATCAAATTATACGAAGATGTGTGGCAGACGAAGAACAATTGAGTATTCTACAACACTGCCACCAATATGCCTGTGGAGGACATTTTGGACCAAAAAGAACAGCACTAAAGGTATTGCAATCTGGTTTTTATTGGCCTAATGTATTCAAAGATGCTTTTTCTTTTTGCAGGACTTGCGACAAATGCCAAAGGACAGGCAACATCTCTTCTAGAAATCAAATGCCACTGCACAACATACAAGTAATCGAGCTTTTCGATGTTTGGGGAATCGACTTCATGGGTCCTTTTCCTAACTCATTTGGTTATTTATATATTCTTGTTGGTGTAGATTATGTGTCTAAATGGGTCGAGGCTGTCTCCTCAAAAACTAATGATCACAAAGTTGTTGTCAAGTTTTTGCAGGAGAACATTTTTACTAGGTTTGGTACACCACGAGCAACAATTAGTGATGGAGGGAGCCACTTCAATAACTTCCCATTTGCTTCTTTGATGAAGAAATATGGGATTACACATAGAGTGGGAACTCCATATCATCCTCAAACCAGTGGGCATGTGGAGATTAGCAACAGAGAGATCAAGAGCATCCTGGAGAAAACAGTCAATACAAGCAGAAGGGATTGGTCACTACGCTTGAACGATGCCTTATGGGCCTACAGAACCGCTTTCAAGACACCCATTGGCATGTCACCATACCGTTTGGTCTTTGGAAAAACATGTCATCTGCCGGTAGAATTGGAACACAAAGCTTATTGGGCTATCAAAAAGTTCAATTTTTATATGAAACAGGCAGGTGACAAAAGGCGATTGCAACTAAATGAGCTTGAAGAATTGAGGCACGATGCATATGAAAATGCCAAGCTGTACAAGGAAAGGACTAAGTTATACCATGATAAACAATTAGCAAGGAAGGAGTTTTATGAAGGACAAAAGGTATTGATCTACAACTCAAGATTAAGACTCTTTCCAGGCAAGCTTAAGTCACGATGGTATGGACCATATATTGTCACAAAAGTCTTTCCACATGGTGCATTGGAAGTTCACAGTGAAGAAAAAAATCAAACATTCAAGGTGAATGGGCATAGAGCGAAGCCATACATAGAGATGAGTCTAGAACTGCAAGAGGAAGATGTGAATCTTCAACCCATTCCATACATCACATGAACTCATCATGTCTAGCTGAAGACAGAAAACACAGCGCTTATTGGGAGGCAACCCAATTGTTCAGGGGAGTATTTACACTTTCCTTTATTTGCTTTCAGTATTCATTATTTTTCTTTTAGTTCTTTTTATTTTCAGTATCTCCTTACTAGATGGTGACACATGCCTATTTTTATATTCGAACATTGAGGACAATGTTCCATCTAAGTTTGGGGGTATTAGGGTTAGTTATATTTATCATCTTTTTGAAATTATTTTTTCTTTTCTTTTCTTTAGGATAAACAATTTCTTATAAAGTAAGAAGAAGGATACTTATTTACTTTAGGATTGTTGAGTTTCATAAATTTCCTACAAGATTATATGAGTCATGCAATTATACATAATAAACAAATGTGATGCTTTTTCTGGTAATTATTCCCTTTAAATCTAGTCCTAAACAGAGTTTAAGTAAATAGAGTAATAGAGAAATAAAAATAAAAAAATTGAATAAAGTCAATCTACTCCAATGTTTTGAGTGCTTAGTAACTAGGGGTATTCATCACCAATGTTTACCTTTACGTCAAACGGCAACTTGAAATATGAGTATGCAAAGCACTTTAGAGTTTGTGACCTGCTGAGTAACCGAGTGGATCCATCACAAATGTTTCGCATTCGCGTCAAAAGGCAAGTGACATCTTTAGAGAAGAGACTACTAAAAAAAAAAAAAAAAAAAAAAAAAAACTCTAGTTTGCTACTCGGTTTGTAGTAGAGAAAAGGGATAATCACAGACTGAGTAGTTGCATACTATAACTACATTAATCGCATGACAAATATGATTAAGTTTGGGGATTATGACTGAACAATTGCACTAGAGAAAGTGGGTATGTTTAATTTTACTTTGTCTGAAATTGTTTATACCTTTCTATGCTGATGTCCACATAATAAGAAATCTTGGTGGTTGAGTCCATTGTGATTATTATTCCCCCTATTCATAATTTTAGTTTGCTTGAGGACAAGCAAAATCTAAGTTTGGGGGTATTTGATGAACACAATATTATCCACTTTCTAGAGCAATAATCTTGTTATAATTAGACATTTAAAAGTGCTATATGTGGTATTTAACTCCTATTTTCTCTTTTCCATAGGAAACAGCTTATAACAGAAAAACGAAGCAGATTTAGGACTTCAAGGATAATACACAGCAAACTGCAGAGGATCAGTCGACTGGTTCCCCAACACAGGCGACTGGACAAGAGAAGCTGATTTTCCACAACTCTCGACACAGTCAACTCACTCCCAAAAGACAGTCGACTGGTCTGAACAATTATGAAATCTTCAGGAGTCTCGACTCAGTCGACTGGTTCGAAGATAAGTCGACTGGTCTGCGGCGGAGTAAACAGATAAGATATTCGAAGATTCACCCAAATCTAATTTCAAATCTATTTAAATCCAGATCTTATGCAACGAATCAAATCTAGAGACTGGAAATTGGCAAAAGCACGTGGTGAACAGATAAGGAAGGAAAGAAGAAAAGAGAAAGACATAAATCATCAAATCAAGAAGATTTTTCCCTTAAAAAGGGGAAACCCTAATTCTTAGCGGTACTCTATAAATATCAGAAAAGATCATCTGTAGCAGGAGGCATCTATCTCTTGGACACAACTTAATCTCAGAATTCCCAACGATCAAGTCATCAACCAGTGCTTCATTCCATCATCATCGAAGAAAGGGAAGAGGAGAACCAGTACTCGAAGGCAGTCAACTGTGTGACAGCCAGTTGACTCTATTGCCGAAATCCATTAGTTTATTTCTTCTCTCCTTATTCTGTGATGTTGAACATGTATTTGAACTTGTTAAGCAATAAAAGTATAATTATGTGGAACTAATTTCATAGTTGGGTAGATCGAAGCCGTAGTTATGTAGTGCTATGTTCTTTTGAATCCTTCTATTTTACTTATTGATTGAATCTAATTGAATTGATATAGATTGATAACAGTCAAACTTGTTCAGGAGTTATAAGTACAGTCGACTGAAGGTGAGAGCCAGTCGACTGCCATACAAAATCTGATATTATCAAGTCTGTGAGTTAGAAATCTGAATCTGTTATATGAGCATATTGAGACGATCCGTATCTCGTGCTCGTAATTTGTAACAAGGGAATCTTTAGGATTCTTGGTTCAATCAACTTAAAGGATCTAGATCTGATACCAATTTCTAGAACTTTAAGTGTTTGTTCGTTTCCACTGTGCTTATGCTTTTGTTAAGTATAACTTAGTAGATACCATGCTAAAATACTTAGGGGAAGAAACGAATTAGAGTAGATACCATGCCTAATTCTTGGCTTAGGGAAACAATACTTTAAGGAGTAGATACCATGCCCTTGAAGTGAACAAACATGAGTAATTAGAAGTAAATTCAGAAGGCAACTTAGCATTACTAACTATTGGTGGAGATCAACAACCCAACTATTCAAGAGATATTTGTGATTCAATACCTCTCATCTTAGTTTTAATCTTTTATTTCTTTTAGACCTTTAGAACAACTCTTTATGATTTTTAGTCTTTTTATTGATTAGTAAGTTAAAGTCTACAATCTCTGTGGGATCGACCCTTGCTATTGCTACGCTTTGTCAAACGATTCGTGCACTTGCGAGGTTTTATAATTTGTGTCTAGTTAGTCTATTTATTTAGGTATCTAGATTTGCACAACATCAGCCTAGGATTGGTCGACCGTACCCCCTGGTCGGTCGACTGCAACTCTCCATGCTACTCTTGTTCTACTTGTTGCTTGTCTTCTCTTGCTTCTTTGTCTCTTCTTCTTCTTCTCCAACTTCAAGTACCCCGTGCCTACGTGTATTTGAGGCCACAATTCCTAACAATCTCTCACTTGGACCAAATACACCACGCTTCAAAGTTACTGCAATCTTTCCTCGCATTATCTCTATCATCTCCTACTTTCATGGAAGACCCAAGTACTCCCCACTCTCAGGAAGATCACCTCTGCCACTCCACCACGTGGAGTGCATCAACCACCCCTCATCGCCTCATGAAGGATGTGCTCCACCAATCGCATAGAGCACGAATACCGGAGAAACAACCTCCCATGTCGGATTCCGTGTTATGAGACTCCCCACCTCGCAAGATCTCCATCAACACCGGACATGGTTCAAAGCCTCTCAATGCACCTTCTACACTAGAAACCTCCGTGGACGACACCTCCACAAACTCCATAGACTGTTCAATCCCTACAGTCTCAATTCGGTTACCCTCGTTGACATCACCCCGCATATCGATAACAGTGCTCTCTATCACACAAGAGCGACTTGAAGCTTCAACTACCATATCGTAAAGTACCCTCACCGCAGCAACGTCTTGCCATCTAGGATCACTTCTATGGCCAGCAACCCTCATTAAATTAGTAACCTCCCCTCCACAACTGAAAGAACTCGGTTGCATCCTACACAACCTACTACTCGATTCTGGTTGAGATTCAACTACAGGAGAAACGCCCCTCACGTCTCTAAGCAAATACAACGTTTCCTCATGCTTTCCTTTTGCAATCACCATTGAATCTGCAGTTATACACCACTCCCCACTACCAACTGTAGTAAACAACCCCTTCTTGTATAGCCTTTCAATCGAGATAAGATTTTCCTTCAAGTCTGGAACATGCCTTGTCTCTCGCAAGACAATACTTTGATCATCAATGGTGTTCACGTGAACAGTACCAACCCCACGTACAGGACACCAGTGACCGTTCAGTACCAACCCCAAGTACAGGACACCGGTGACCGTTTCCCACGATCATAACTCCAAAAGAACTCTCCTCGTAGTCATCAAACACCTCTCTCCTCGGAGTGCAATGAAGCTCCCGAATTGATACACCAATCTTGAGTGCCCAACTCGTCCCGAGCTGATAAGCATAACTCCTCAACAAGCCCTCCTTGGACTTCCTTTGGGTTATCTCTCTTTGGTTTCTCTAGCTTCTTCTTCATATAAGCCTTACAACTACACATCATGTGACGCTTCTTGTGACAATACCAGTACTCAGGCCCATGTTCCTCATCGCTGTCATCAGACTCACTCTTATATGAACTACTCTGATCCTTTCTTCTTCGACTGCTCTTAGATCTTCCACGTCTCTTCACAACGTACATGGCGGAATATCTAGAAGATGATGATGGATATCCTCCGTTTCTCACCCTTCTTACCTCCTCATTCAGAATGCTACTCATCACATCCTGTAGAGTCGTCGAATCTGTCATAATGCCTATAATAGTATGTTTCACCGTACCATAACTATCGGGTAAAGTAGATATAAGTAACAATGACTGTCCCCTTGTAATGCCCCGATTTTCATTTAATGAAAATTATTTTTTTATTTTGCACGTAGTGTGCACGTGCAATATTTTTCGATAATTATTTTCATTATGATGAGTATAGATATTTATATATGTGCTCTTTAATTATTTTTATATAAAGCCCTTTTTCAAATAGACAAAAAGCCTTTCTTTTTAAAGCCCAAATTGAATTTATTTATTTTCTTTTTTAAACTATTATTTTTGGCCCATAAACTAAAGCCCATGAGCTAATTTATTTTTAAATACAACTTGTAATGTAGAATACATTTTAAAGATTTTTTTTTATGAAAAATATAATGTACAAAAAAATGGAGACCAAGTTGCATGCACGTGCACTACACGTACACGTGCAAATTACACCTTTGGAGTAGGCCGGTTTTAAGCTTTTGGAGGGAAAGGAATTTTTCAAGTGGAGTCATGGTGGTGGTGGTTACTTGATCATGGGTAGTTAGTGTAACTCCTCCTTAAATCATAGCCATTTTTTCCTAACTCCTACTTCAGTCCTAGCCATCCATTTTCCTAAATTTTTGGTATAAATACCCCCCCTAGCCTAGTTATTCTTGTGCTAATTATTTCCTCCAAACCTATAGTTCAAAATACATTATCTAGTAGTTTATTAAGTGAGTCAAAAGATTGAGTTTGTGTGAGAAATTGTGTTTGCATCAAGAAGAAGGGAGGCCGACATCAACAAGGAGCTCTCGGTTTGGCTTGTGGAGTGCTCGGATTTTGGCTTTGTGGAGGCTCGTGTGCGCGCATCTAGGAGGAGGACCACTCTCGTGGCAAGGACATTCGTTTAGGAGGTTGCTAGTTGTATTTCTCTCCAAATTAAGGTGGGTAAATTTTCTATATTTCTAACTAGGAAGCATGCTAGATGTGAATTGAAAGAATGATGCATGAAAAAGATTAAGAAGAGCACACTTTAATTAGAAAAATGACCTATTGATTGATTGAAATGTGAATGTGCAATTGTATGTGGTTCCATTATTTAAATTTAAGTTGTGTACGAATTGATTATAGCCATGGATTGCTTGAAGAAAATTTTATCATCTACATCAAAAATTAGATACAAAAGTTAGTAGAATGACAATGCTACTTTATGTGTTTAAATGGATCTTTGTGGTAATGTTGAAATGAATGAATTAAGATATAGATTGTATGTTTGGGAAATGATTAAAAACAGAGAATTAATATGAAGATTGCTATAAAAGAGATTAGTGATGTTAATTGTAAGAAATGCCGAAAAACAAGAAATGTGGTAGTAATAGTTTATAATCCGAATTAATTGTAGGAAAAATATGTTTTAATTATTGAAATTTTTTTTTCTATATACTGGAGTATAATTTATGATGGTATTAGTCAATCTGGAAATTTACAGAAAATCTTATAAAAGCAAAAGGAAATAAGAGCTTGTTGAACATCGAAATGTTTAATAAACAGAGAGAATTGTTTTAAATAAACTTCGAGTTGCACTATTGACAACCCGAGCGCATAGCTCAAGTGGTTGGGATGACCCTATTTCGCTACAGTGGGTTTCGGGTTTCAGGTTGCTGGTTCGAATCCCCGTGGCACCATACTTTTGTTTCCTATTTTAAAAATAATAATAATAAAACTGCAGCCGAGAGCATTAAATGCTCTCAGCTCTCTTTTATACCACTGGCGCAATTGGCCTAGTGGTCTGCGCTGTGGCTTGTTTCCCTCTGGTCGTGGGTTCAAAACCCAGTCTCGGTCTGGGGTTTAATTTGGGAAAAACATTTTTTTAGGTAGTTTTTGTTAGTAAAAAATTATGAAAAAAATATGGTTATCATCCTAAAATTATGTGGGACTTGTGAAAAATAATTTGAGGATTATTTGCATAAAATGGAGTATGTTTTGAAAATAAATGTATAATTTAGAACTATGATTATACACTTGTATGTCATGAAAATTGCACTTTGCAAAAAAGGACTTGAAATAAAATGTTAGAAAAGAAGTGTAATAAAGATAGAAATTATATTATGTGACGTGATGTGAATTATTCTCATTGGAGAATAATGTGAAAATACGAAATGTGAATATTCAATAGTGTTGTGATTATATTGATGAAATACATAGGGAATAATTGAATTTCATGTATGGCTATGGACTTATGAATAAATTAGAGATCATGCTATTGAAAAAGAAAACCTGTTATGATTATGAAAATGAGATTATGAGTTGGAAACGCTCAATTTTGAAAATTGTGAATTGGAATTGAAACAAAAGAGTATCTAAGTCTCCCCCGGCAATTGGAATGGAATGAAATGAAATTTGAAATGAAAGACCAAGATTGATCATGTTTGAATGAATGAATAAGTTCGGTTTAGTGGAGAGGCTAACTCTAGAGCTTTGATTTTGTTCATGATTCTAATAAAAACTAAGGGTTAGTACATAGTGAAGACGTGATGAAAGTGAGAGAAAAACATAAGTATGAGAGTTAGAGTTTACGGTGCGGGTGTGTGAGCCACAGAATGCATGCTTGATGAGTCAAGACATGGCGTGGGATTCCCCTCCAGGGTCCTATACACGTGCTTGTACTCATAGATCATCTAGGATACTCGCCGTAGTTACAGTAGTAGATTAAGTCATGACGAGGGATTGAACCCTACAAAGATGAAGAACGATTAAGAGGCTTGCCCTTGGACCTATGTAGTATGGGATGCATAGAATCCGAACAAGTGCGCATTAGTGTCATGTAATATAAATAACTGCATTAAGGACTAAGTGCACAATCACAACACGACATCAATAGGGTAGTCCCTTTAGTTTGATATGTGATAAGTTTGTGTTTGTTAAATATGGAAAATGAGTTATACTATGGCCGTGTATAATGTTCGTCGGTTGAATAAACTGACGTACCCACAGTTTTGTATGCAGGATAAATGACATGGTAAAGATTAAAGAGGAACACATACTTAGAGATTATTCAATGTTGTTGTATATTTATTTAAATGTTGTAAATTTACTTCCGCTGTGCAATGTAAAGTATAATGTTTTTCATGTAACTCTGATGTAAAGTGAAAATTTCAAATTTTCTTGTAAAATTGTACTAAATGAAGTGGAAAGATCCTATGGAAATCTCGAATTCAGTGTATTTTGGAATTCGGAGCATTACAGAGTGGTATTAGAGCCACGTTTCACACTTGTACAAATTTATAAGGAACGACACCCTAGAAGTGGATATTAGAGTGTGTGTTTGAGTCTAGAGATTTAAATATAAGTGACTTACATTTGTGTTGCTCTATGACTTATGCTTCTTCCTCCCTATTTCTAAGATGGCTAATCACTTTGACCAGCGGGAGACGACGATTGGCATATCATCGAGAAAGAGTACCATCCTGAACAAGTAGATTCCGAGAAAGAGTACTACCCAGGGCAAACAGATTCTGACGGAGAAGAATGACCTGAATCCCGAGAGATCTCCCCACCTCCGGATTCATCTGATGACTCTTCTGACGAAGAAAAAGAACCAGTTCCAAATAGTCTTGTGATATCTCTTTAGAGGAAAGTAGAAACACTGCGAGAGAGAGTCGGATTATTGGAGGCTCAATTGGCAAAGCGAAAGGACGATTTTGCAGTTCTCAGTCATCGTGTATGGGAACTCGAAAAGAGAAAGAATCTGACCGATGTGCTGAAGGAAGAAGTTGATGAATTACGGGGAGAACTTCGAGAAGCGAAGAGGAACCGTAGGAGTTAGACTGTTGTAGCTTCTACTGTTTTCATTCTGATGTCAAGAAATGTTTTCAATTCGAATGTATAAAGTTTAAAATTTAATGAAATGTAAGTTGATTTAAAATTCATGTTTTATACTTCGAATTTAATGAATTTTTTGCATCAGAATATGCTCTAACAAGGAAAACAACAGTATGGTGCGAGAACCCCTTTCTTTCTCTCTCCTGATTAAAGCATTACATTAGAGCTTGGCATTGAAACAGAGATCTCTTTAGACAGTTAAGACTACAACTCTGAGAAAAGGTGCAAAAAGTATAAACTACCAATTGGGATTTTTGCAATCTAATTTGTCAAAATACAAGGTTTGCCCGTTCATACGTGCCTACGGCACGTTTTCGAAACGGTGCACTTTATTTGATCATATAAAATAGTTTTTGAGGTCGTGCAAATTAATTGAAGGAGCAAACATATTATATGAGAAACTTTTGGGGTCCAGCAAAAAACATATTATATGATTTTTTTTATTTTTTTGAACTATTTTTTAAGGCTTTTAAATTTTAAATTTTTTTAGTTTTTAAATTCTTTATTTTTTAAAATTTTTAAAAAAAATTATTTTCTTAATTTTTTTAATAGAAGAGGGATTGAGAGAGAGAGAAAAAAAAATTTAAATAAATATAGAAGTTGTTTTGGGTGGAAAATTTGAATTTGAGTTTCGGAGGAAACTTTTGGGGGAAAAATATATATTGTGAGGTTAGATCTGGGCCTTTAATTTTTGAGGGAATTGAAAGAGAACCACTTGATAGCTTTCTTTGTGTTTTATTATATTGATGTTGTAGCTTTCTTTGTGTTTTATTATATAGATGTTGGAAGAAGCGGATATATATCGGCCGAAAAAATAATAAAATATTAAAGTGTTTATCTGGACTGAATGACCTCCCTCCAATCAAAATCATTGTCTCCTCATACCTACATTGTAAAGAATAAAAATCTTATACACCATGATGCAGAATAGTAATAGGGCAACAGAAGCCACTTGACTGGACCTCAATATATCTTCCACTAGTATCAGACACGTGCACACGTGCACGTGGAAAAAATTGAACGATAATGAAAAGAGGAAGAAGAAAATAATTTCCAAACCGATCCACTTTAGAAAATATTTACAAAAAAGGTCCACTTTCTAAAATATTTACCAAAGTTATTCCATAATTAAAAAGAAAATAATTTTCAAACTGATCCACTTTCGAAAATATTTACCAAACAGGTCCATTTTCGAAAATATTTACCAAAGTAATCCAACCCGTGCGTTGCACGGGTTGGGTTACTGACTAAGGGGTTCTCCCATTATAGTATTAGAGATTAGAGATTTTTCGCATAATTCAATGTCCATTGTACCCTATAAGATATCAGATATACCAAGGCTGTATGGGATTTTTCTTCATTTCATCCCATAGGTACAAAACAAAAAAGCATCTTTAGTGTTCAGTTTAACGTTCATGCACCAAATTGATCCACTTGTTGCATGAAATATAGTGCAAAGGGCCGGTCCCACCCTTGAGGCGGCTGAGGTGACTGTCTCAGGCCTCCGGCATTTTTGCAATTTTAGGGGCTTTTAAATTTGTAATTCGTTTGTAAATATAGGTACGTATTTTACGCGTAAAAAAATACCGTTATTAGGGGGCCCAAAAATAATTATTCGAGCCTTTATTTTTTTTTAAAGATTATTTGGGTTTAGACTTAAAGACTTGAATTGAATTTGAGACTTTAAATTTGAGTGATTTAAAATAAATTTATATATTTTGCATATTTTGCTTTTAACAACATGCAACATTTTATTTTATTTTATTTTATTTTTGTGTATGAGGAGTCCCATTTCGGAAGTTCGCCTCGAGCTCCGAAAACTCAGGGCCGGCCCTGATAGTGCATAAAATGTTTATGCAAAAAAATAATATTAATACTTTAATCCCATCTCGCGCTAGAAATCATTTCTCAAATGAAAATTATTTCCTGCATTTTCTTCAATTTGCCTTTCATCTTCAGTTTCCTTTAAAAAATTCAATTCATACAAAGTAGTGCCCATAAAAAATATCTAGAAGAAAGTAAACAAACATATTCCGATGAACCTAGAGTTACGTGCTCTAATTGGAGCTAGGTAGCGCGCAGGCGCATCTAGTTCAAGATGCACATGACTAGACCTAACTGCGAGCCATGCCCCAGAACAGCGGTGAGTAGTTTCGGTGCACCACTATTGAGGGCAGGCGATGAGTTTCCGGGGATCCGAGGCAAACTTCCGAAATGGGCCTTCCATAGATTTTAAAAAAATATATATGTATATAAAAAATTTACACATGGTTCTGAGCAAATTATGAAAAATATATATCATCGAATAACTGAGAAGAAAGAGTCAAAAAGAATTTGTTTTCAATGTGAGTTTCGGGTTGAGGGTTGAGGGTAAGGATTTCGGGTTTGAATTTGTATGTGGGATTCGGATTGAGTTTATATTGATTAAATGTGGATTTATTTTTAAATCACCCAAATTTAAAGCCTCAAATTCAATCAAGCCCAAACCCAAATAATTTAAACAAAATTCTAAATACCCAATTATATTTATTTTTAGGACCCCTAATAACAATATTTTTTTTACACGCAAAATATGTGCCTATATTTAAAAGGGGAGAACAAATTTAGGAGCCCCTAAAATTGTAAATTATTCAGGAACCTGAGGCGGCTGCTTCATCGGCCTCAAGGGTGGGTCCGGCCCTGCCACTATTAACCGGTGACATGCATGCTCAGACTCAATAGGCACAAAAATTATTCAAGTTCTAAGAGCATCCACAGTCGTGATTGTTTAGAAAATGCATAAATGCATAAATGCATATAACATTTTGGCTCTTTGCTGTAGTCATCGAATGGTATTTTATACTAATTTAATATATAAAAAATTCAGACGAAATTTCACTTTGTGTCCCACGATTTTTAAAGATTTTTTAATGATTTTTTAATAATTAAAAACAGTATTTAAGTAAAAAAATTAATAAATAAATAAAAATAAGTGGTCCCCTCCTTGGACGCTTTCACATTGCGTCCAAGGAGCTCCAAGATTTGATTTCATTTGTTAAATTTTATTTTTAAAATTAAAAACGTCAAACGCAATGCGAAGTTGCATCTGACGATTAATTTTTTTTTTTTTTTTTTGGAACTTAAAGTGAAGTTGCGTTCTATATAATATGCATTTCTCTCAAATCTTCTCTCTTATATAACAATCTACTGTCGCTATTTATGCATTTTATGCATAAATAGCAAACGACTGCAGTTGATCGTTTGTTATAAAATACAAAAATAGTACACAATTGCAGTTAATCGTTTGCAATAAAATATATAAAATACATAAATAGCACACGGACTATGAAAGCTCTAAGCTACCCAAGATTAAGTTCCACAAGGGATCCAAACTGTCTGTCTCCTCACGCTCATAAAAACAAGTTACAAAATTTAAATAAGGAAAGCATAATCCACTTGTTTGCAATTTCCCCCCTTAAGTATAAACTTTGTTTTCTAATGATGAGGAACGTGAAATGAGATAGCCACCCACCGCCTCTTACGAAAAAGGCGGGGGATATTCTCACCCCCGTTTCGGAAAGTCTGCACGCCGGATGGACCAATGAGAAGCGAGGAATGGATATAATGGCTGAGATATCGCGATTGGGGCGACGTGGCTCACTGTGGTGCGGGGAATATATATCTCTCTCTCTTAACGCACATGTGATTTGCGGGCCCCACTTTGAGATGTATGGTATGGTATGGTATGATATGGCATGGCATGGCATGGCATGATGGATGGATGGTCTGTGGGTGGAGGTGGGGCCCACTTGCGGGCTGACGCGTATACTCCTTTGATATTTTTGCGGATGCTGGCCGTGGTTAGTGGGAGATGCAGATTAATATGGTGCCCTTGGGTTTTGAGCTTATTTACGGTTCAGTACATTTCAGTGACTTTTATCGTGCTTTTGTTTATTTAACTACTAGTATTAAATCACCGTTATTAATATATTTTTGACCGGGCTGAAGTCCTTAGACTCTATCCGCTTACATAAAAAAAAAAACTACTAGTATTAAATGAACGGCAGTTGTCTAGATTTTTTCCTTCTAGTCTTTTTCAACTGAGTCCATGGCCACTAATTAAAATTTTCTTACAAAATAAGCACATCCTTGTAAGAACATTCCAGAAGTACAGAAGTACTTGCATTTGAAAGAAGAACAATCTAGAAATAAAGGAATATTTTTCCAAAATGACCTACCTTTTGAAATTATTTAGCGAACTGATCCACTTAGGAAACTATTTACTAAATTGACCTACTCGATATCTTAGATAGTAAGCCTGGCGAAATGACTCGCGCTATCTGAGATCGCAAGTGTAGTCTTAGGTATTTATCCATCACTTGAAGACAAAATCCAAAGAAAAATATCAAACTAAGACTTGTTATGTGACAGCGAGTGTGGTTGTACTACACTCGATGTTTGAGACAGCGAGTGTTGCTTGAGTTTTCTTTTAATCAGACTCGCTGTCTCCTCGCATCTTCACTCCTCTCTCTCCATTCTCTCTCCCAACTCCGAAACTCAACGCTGAAGCCCTAGCTACCAAATTCGTGCTCTCACCTAAAAAAATCTTTCAAAATGTCATGCTCTGCTTTCCAAAAAGAAATACGAAATACTGATACGTGACTAAGTCCAATGAATGATTTTCATCATCCATAAGCTGTCAGAATCTTTACAATATTTCACAGGAATAACAGGATGTAAATAAGGATAAACCAATCACGCATGCATAAATGAATCAATATACCAATAGAATTTACTTGAAACAAAATTTAATAATCTCAAATAAACCAGATCTGGAACAAGTCAATAATTCTGGGACACATTGCCCAATACAAATAATCCAAGTAACAGATACATTTATTCAAAATAAGCAACAGAAAATAATAATAGCAAAACTTCAGCATCTAAAATCTCAGGTCACCTACTCCATCAGGTAAATGATCACCATAATTTGCAATTTAACAAATTGTAGGAAGAGAAAAAAGAAAAGAAAAAAATGCCCATCAATGCAAGTTACGGGCCGCTTGTAGTGCAGGCACAAGTACAGGAATAAAATAAGCAGATATAGAGTAACAACAGAAACAAACATAGCATGAAATAGATATAACAACAAAATAAAATATCTAATATGAATCAGAAAACAGAATCAAGTAATATGGTGTGCTAACAGGTACATGTAATATGTAACATATGTCAAGTATCATACTAACAGGTGTACAGGTAACAGATGAACATGTATACAGGTATACAGGTATCATGTACCGGTAAGCATGTAACATGTGTCATGTTATGTCAAGTCTTGTATTTAATTCTAACTAGGTAGCACTTCATGCGTCCCAGACTTTTACCACATGGTTGCTACATTCATACAAGTTACGTTTAGATTTCGTAGGAGAGTCTATAGGGTCGTGTACTCAGGGATCATGAAAATAGGTAGAGGAATAAGTACATGTATAGGTACAGGTAGAACCTACTGGTCCTCTTCCGAGTACACCTTCCTATAGGGAAGTGTGTAGTCAGGTAATCAGGTAAACAAGATCGTGTATCATGTAGTCATGAAACACGTAACATGTGGAAAACATGGACCCCCATCTAAGTATACATTTCTATATTTTCCACTACTAGATCTTTCTCTTGATTCCAGCTTGGTTATTTGTTATTATTATCAAACAGACATGTATGTGTCACAAACAGAACAAAAATAACATGGTATGAACAAGTAACAGGTTCAGGTTGAAAGATAAACATGTACAGGTGATAGACAATACATAAAAGGATAGAACAACGAAAATTCTAGTTCAGGACAGTAAGACAGTACTACGCTAAATCTGGATTTTTCGTTGCTACAAATGGAAAAATCTAGATCCGTCAGAAAATCTAAAAAATAGACTTTCGTCGAATCCATCAAATATATATAAGTCATATGGTATTTTACAAAAACAAGTCTCAAAACAGGATTGTATCCAGAAAACATGTTCAGTCAGAAATCAGAAGTTTGTATTTATAAACAGAAAAACGACATAAAAACCTACTGATTAAATCTATAAAAAATCTGAGGTATTCCCTAGTATGTTTAGTATCAGCAAATGAATTTTCATAATTTTTCAACATAGATAGTTTAGTCAAATAAAATCAGAATACAGTAAGATACAGAAACTTTATAAATCTGAAATTATAAACACATCAGTACTAAAACAGCAATATCTTACAAAATATAAATTTAAATTCAAATCCGTCAAAAGGGTGATCAAATAGATACAGCAAGCTACAATTCATATTCACAAAATTTTTATAAACAGCAAGTAGAATCGGTTGAAATTAAGGTTTTTTACTGAACAGCATGAAAATTCTGCAAGTATAGTAGTTGTTTGCAAGCATAGAATAGTTTGTAAAAGTTAGTAATTAAATCTAAAAAAATTAGGAGTTAATCCCAATCAAGTCTAGTTGTACTCAGAAAAATATTGGATCAAAATATTATCTTTAACATCAGTATAAAAATAAATAACCATACAGAATTCATATAAAACAGAATCTGAAATTTTCTATACATCTGTAGTAAAACAGCAATAACTTGTAACTCACAAATCGAAACTAAGATCTGTCATAAATTCTGGAAAAGTAGACATAATTCTCTATGATTTATATTCACAAATAATTTTCATATACTGACCTTAATAGGGTCTAAAATATGAACAAAAACGGGGTAACAGCAAAAACAAAAAAATATCCTTCATACATAAAATCAACTAGTTCATATGAACACATCTAAGTCATAACAAAATGCAAAATATAGTATACTAGATATCCAAACAATATGGTATAGGGTATTTAACTCGTCTACAACAAGTTATACTACCAGTAACACGTCGAGCATGCAAGATTTACACAACCACTGATGGATCACAACCAACATTCATATATGCAACATGGATCAATTAGATCTAAGTTTAAATTCATGTTGTGTGTAATGAGATAACTACGGCAAATCAACACATAGAGGCAAGATATAACAGGGATTTTGCACAAGAATTGTCTCCAGAACATAATTACACTACAGGCGCTATTTAGTACTTGTATTTGCAACAGAAATTATTACAAGTTACTTTTCTTATAGTCGACGACGAAAATGATGCAAAAGCAAGAATAACGGGAACAAATTTCCGGGCACAAACACAATAACACGAGCAAGCGGACACGAACAAGATCACGAACACAATCGGATGGCTAGATCCAAGAGTTGATGATGATCACGATCAGGCCAGATCATATCGAACGGTCCAGATCTAGCTGATGATGATGGAGATCTGAAAATCAAGATCTTGGTGATGATCAAGATCACCAAGGCGATCGGACGGTTCTGAATCAAGGTGATCAAGATTAGATGATGGTTGTAGCGTCCCGAATTTTCAATATGATATCTCAGAAAAACGTGGCAAAATTTTCAGCATCAACCTCAATTGTAATAGTAAACATAGCCAAAACACAGATAAATTTTTTAACTTTTATTACATTAATTCTTTACAAAGCACAGCGAAAAATTTGAAACAACTTGGATTAGAAATTCTTTCTTTTACAACACATTTTTTTATAATTTATATAAGCTATAACATCATTCTATCTCATCATTCTATCTCATGCATCCAAATCCCAAGCTATAGGTACTTACCTGTAAAATATAAGGCTAGAGTTAACCCTAACCCCTAACTCCCAAAACTACAAGGGTCAGCCATAACGGTGTGAGTGACATGAAAAAAGTGCAACATAAATAAAACATAAGGTATAGAATTATAAACAATATATATCAACAATAGTGATGAATGGAATAAGAAATAACAATAAATAAAATATGAAGACATCAAGTGAAACTAGACTAAGTGTCAAGTGTAGGGAAATGAAAAACAACATGCATAAAACCCAGTCAAGAAAATACCAATATTATATGCTGACTCTCTAATGCATACTTGTCGGATTCTATGCATCCCACTCTACATAGGTCCGGTGCAAGCCCTTATTGTTCTCCACTTGATAGGGTTAAATCCCTCATTATGCAACTAATCCTACTATGATGACTACTATGAGATTTAGATAAACTGTGAGTATTAGCCCATGCCTCGATAATTTCGGAGGTCAATCTCTATCCACAGATAATTTCGAAAACTATTTCACTCACACCTTGGAGTTTTCGAGAATACCCCACACTGCAAGCTATGGCGCCTCATCACATGAATACCCCATGAGTGTCGCCTCGATCCTGATAATTCAGAGATCAATCCCACACCGCAGGTAATTCTGGAGACTATTTCACTCACACCTCGATAATTTCGGAGATTATCTCACACCGTTGGCCATACTGAGGTCCATAACCCATGTTCTCATTTCATCATATCACCATCTAGTGCATGTCCTTATCTTGTTAGGTTAATTAATTATTTAATAGATTGCGAATCTCTTAGGGTTGGTGTACCCTACCGAACTTAACTCAACTGAACAACAACCAAAATCTCAATCGCCGGTAGTTAGGGCCCCACTCAATCTCTAAAGACTCATAACTCAACCATCAATACCAAACTTTCAATAAAACTCATAAATCCATCGTCAAAACTTTATCGACAAAAATTCAAATCCATTTAATGTACTCGTGAAATTCCAGAATTTAAATAAAAATATTAAATCCATTAAATAGCAGAAATCATATTTTTAAGTCGTAGAATATCACGAAACATCAATTTCTTTGAAAATCACATATATCTCTCTTTATAAGGTCATAGGAATGTAATTTAAATTCTATTATAAACAAAATATAACTTTCTGTAGAATACTGTAATCTGTAGCAAAATGTCATTTAAAAATAGTAGATTAATAACCCACAATATCGAAGAACCAATCGTTTAAAGAAAACATCAGAAAACTCAAGAAACCCATCAGCCAGAACAATGACAGTTGACAGTCGAAAATAGCCTGTCGACTGTCCTGCGAAAATTCGAAACTCAAGAATCGACAGTCGACTGTCGACTTCAGTTCAAAGACGAAGCGGGCAATTATTATTGCAAAAAATCCAAAATTCAATAACTGACAGTCGGCTGTCGACTTTAGTTTGGTTGACTGTCAATTATAACAGGTTGTAGTTTTGAAATCCTGTGCATGTTTTAACTGATACACGGTTATACTTTATAAAATGACAATTTTGTAAAAACCAACATCCTGAGACGATCAAATATGACTTGTAGAACATATAGGAGTTTATAAAACATATGAAAATCACATTAAGATCACAAAGAGTGATTTTTGACGAAAGGAATTGTATGTGTCAATAAGTAATTGTTATATTTCGTTTTAAAAGTATTGAATTATATTATACAAGAAATACAATCACACTTGTAGTGTACTCTTCACAATTACATATGGCACGAACGCGGGGTAATCTTGAAGAAGGAGCGAGTAGTAGACTCCCAAGTAACCAAGGCAGGGGGCCACAAACTTGTTACCGACGACCTCCGGTTAGTAGTGATCGTGGTGGTGGACAAAGACATTGAAATGTAAGATGAAGTTTTCTTTATTCGTTCATTTTGATTTTGCTATAATAAAATGATACATTGTTAAATTAATGTTTATTGTTGTGTAGATCTTACCTAATTCATCTTCTTAGGCAAATGAGTCGGGCCCGTCTTCTTCAGCAAATGAGCCGGGCCCGTCTTCATTAATTTATGTTCCACCGGTGGGTCCCGGTCCTCTTGACCCAAGGTTCTTGACCTTGCAATCGCAACATCGTTTAAAAGCCGTGTGAGACGGACAATCAAAGGAGTGTACTTTTTGGGGGCACGCCACCTTGCCTATGCATCCATGTATTCACGAGTTGTTACGAGATTGTGGGTTGTACTACATCAGTTTGATGAGTTTAATTAAGGCCGATCATCCTCTTCTAACCACCCTTCTTGAGAGATAGCGTCCAGAAATGAACAGTTTTCACTTGCTAGTATGAGAGATGTCTGTTACGCTACTGGATGCTGTAGTGATCACAGATCTTCCCATCAATGGACAGGTTGTCACTGGGACGATGAACTTCAATCTAGAGTTTATAATCCTAGAATATCTCAGCGTTCAGATGGATCCTAAGGCAATTATTAGAAAGTCTCTTCGGTTGAAATGGTTAAAGGATACTTTCACCGAAAAGTTGAATGTTGATGCCAATGACTTCAAATTCGGGTGCTATTGTAGGGCATACATAATGTCATTGTTTGGAGGAGTCATGTTCTCGAACTCAACTGGTACCTCTATGCCTCTAATGTACTTACTTCTAATCACAGATCTTCAGAAAGTTGGGACGTACAGTTAGGGTAGTGAGGCATTGGCTACAATATATAGGAGTTTATGCAACTGGGCTCTTGGCCCGGATCAGATGAATGTGTGGATACTTTTGCTACAAGTCTAGAGTTTTGAAAGCATAGATGTTGATAGGCCTTGTATCAGTAGACAATCATCAAAGTTATTACATGTTCCCGATGACCCACACATGTTACCTCCACAAGGTGTATATTGGTCTGGGTCCCTCACATCGTTGTTTGACATACTACATGGACGAGTTGGATACATTGATGGATGTCTATGTCAAGTGGGAGCCTTTTACGAATGATCGTTTAGCGAGATTGTCACCTATTTGCACGGCTAGTCGTGGGCTATGGTTGACAAGAGAACCTCTTGTCAACTTCGGGATAGTGGAGTTCTATTTCGTCGATAGAGTACTTTGACAATTTGGCATCCTTCAGAATATTCTGGTAGGACAACCATTTAATACTGAATTATATGGTGTTACCAGTATGGGTCGACAACCGGGTCACTATTAGGCCGCTTGTTTTTGTTTACGAACCCACATTGACACATAGGATGCGCATCATTTTGATCACATTATTGTCAATATTCTCCCTTTCGATGCCACCTTACATGGACTGTATATGATGTGGTACCGGAGAATGACTCAGCTTTATATATCTTCGACATCCCAAATGCCAGCGGGTGTATAAGTATTGATTTGGCGACGAGCCGCGGATCCAGCTGATGAACATTCTGTTCATTTACCGATGTTCCAATCGAAGGAAACATTGATTCGGAATCTCGTAAGTTTTATTTTATATCTATTCATTTCACATGTACATCCCTACTTCATTTACCAACATAAATCTCAAGTATGTGATGAATTTTATTACAATATTTTTTTGTTTGAGTGTAGATGGCCCAAACATGAATTTAGGTGAAAAAATGCGCTCGTGTGTTAAAGAGCAATGTTGCCGACTAGTGAAAGTGTTTGCACGGAAAATGGTTCAGTCGTGTCGGGTACAAGCTGACCTCGTTGGCGAATGAGCTAGATTGGATGCTATATTATCGGGTTCGGAAACAAAACAAGTCGTCGAAAGAAAATGGCCACAAGAGCTCCATATCGTCAGAGAGTATTAGAATAACAACGAGGAAAGTAGGGGCACGTCGATGAGCCACAAGAAGATGAAGATGATCACATTCCCCTTTCGGGATTAACTCAAGCAACTCCAAAGCGTTCGAAATGGACCAGGAAACCCCCAAACTTGTTCATCCCGGATCCTTGAACTTTTATCTTTAATGTTTAGTATATTTGAAAGTTATATTTTGTTTAATGGTAAGAATTAAGATGAAAAAAGAATTAAGACGATAAAATTTATATTTGAAAGTTATATTTTGTTGGCTAATTGACGACGGGTAGCAAAGTAAGAATTAAGACGATAAAAGATCATTTCCACATTCGCAATTACGGGTAAACTACGCACATCTTTCAAGACTGAGTTGAAAGCTTCTGATAAGTTTGTAGTCATTATGCCATATTGTCGATCTCCATCTGCATAAAGAGTCCATTTCTCAACTAGTTTTTCTTTCAACCAAGTAACCGCTTCCACATTGACAGTTTCCAGCTCAGCGAGTTTGCTATGAAACTTTTTGGGTTGGTTTTGACATGCTACAATTTTTGTTTTTTTCCTCATAGCCTTGCTACCAAATTTTTTGAAGAAATTTGTAGCGAAATGTCGCAAACAATAATGATGATATGCATTTGGTTCATTTCATACTCCGTTTTGTGATTCCATAACGACCAAAATACCTGCATGACGATCAGAGATAACACATAACCCAAACCGATCGGTGATAAAAAATGAGTGCAGCTCATGAACCATGTCCATGTATATACACTCTCTCCATCTACTATTGCAAAGGCTAATGGAAATAAGCTATCGTTCGTGTCCGGTGAAACAACAATTAACAAACAACCCTAATATTTTTCATACAAGTGTGTTCCATCAGCACTAATAACTGGTCTTCATGACTTGAACCCTTCAATCGAAACACCAAATGCTCAAAACACTTCTTTGAATGTTTCATCTTCGGGACCAAACTCATACTTATCCCAATGGACAACGGTTCGTGGATTTACTGCTTATATTGCTGATAGAAGATAAGGAAACTTAGTATATGCTTCTTCAATAGAACCGAACAACCTCTCAATAGCTTTTTGTTTTGCAATTCAAGCCTTCCTATACAAAAAATGATAATTAAATTGTGGTTTGACTATCTCAATAATAGCTTGTAGTGTTATTCATATCTCAGTCTTTACAACATTCACAACCAAATTGCATACAAGTTTAGTGTCAACTTTACGATGGTCTTGATTCAAAGTGAGATTCAGACATGTATGCGGCCCTACTATTTTCTTCACCACGAAATTTTTCCCACCATTTGCAACGATTGCACGTAATCTCTACGGGCAACCGCCTTCACTTATGACTGGAGGGATTTGCACAATCTCCTCAATGATACGTTTCTTAGGTGCCAATTTACATTTCACGGTATATAGGGTTGGTGTAGATTTCAATGTGACAAATTTCCGATGTTTCTTGATGGAGTATAGCTTCACCGTCTGCTAGAACGATTCTTTACTTTGAAACTCTTGTCCAATGTACAATTCATCTACGTTGGATGAATCAGATTACTCTTATAGAACATAATTTACTCTCGCACTTTGTGTCAACTCCTTGGTAACACGAACATTAACATTATCATAGCCATCATTAATGTTCACGTCATTATCGTTCTCCTTATTTATATTAACATTTGCATATTCATCTTCTTCCACTTCGTCACCATTTTCTAAACTCTCATCCTTCATCGTCTGTTTCTTCATCTTCTTCATCATTCTCTAATAATTCGCTGTTAACGGTAGCACTTCAAATATTCCAAATACATTGTCATTTTGAATAATCATGAACCAAACTAGGTTGACGTGATAACTCAAATCTGTAGGATCTGGGCTTGTTGTATTTGTGAACGTATCTTCGTATGGGAATGGTGGGATTGCACGTGATGTTTGAACTGGGTTAGAACTTATCTCATGTGTCGGTACTTCTCGTACGAAGCTTGAACTAGGATTAGCATGTGGCTGAGCATTAATAATTTGGATTTGTTGATTATATAAGTTCAATGCAGACCAACTATAATTCAGATCAAGTGTCCTAGCAATCATGGGCTTTAGAGTATTATCATTTCCTACAAACACAGTCACAAAATATTAACCTTCACATTTTTCCGCTGCATAACGAGCTAAAACTTTAACATTCCATTGATCTTTATCCTAATTAATAACCTCATAAATTTTTTCGACTAGTTCTACCATTGTAATTGTACGAGGTGCCCAAATTATTTCAGGATCAACGACACTATAACAACAACCTAGTTTTGCGTCACCAATAATTTCACCCCCAAAATAAAACCAATTATGAATATCGTAATTCATATCTATACATATTTATACAAAAATGGGTCATTATCTAATTACAAACTAAACCTACCCAAGTGCATACGATAAAAGGTTATACAAGTTATATCCTTAAATCAATGATCGGGAAGATTGAACAATTATGAGCGTGGAGAAGACCTCTTTAAACTTTCTCGAATTCAACAAAATTGAGGATCTTGAATGATGGATTTAGAATTTTTAGAGTGGGAGTATAGAGGGTTATGAGTGATGAGGTGAATCAAAAGATATTTCGGAGGAATTTTGTGGGTGATGGGTCGAATTTGAGATATAGGATTTTGGGTTTCAGAGTTGGGAGAGTGGATGGAGAGAGAGAGAGAGAGAGAGCAGTGAAGAGGAGAATGTGCTAGCGAGTCTGGTATTAAAAAATTTCCAAACGACACTCGCTGTTTCAAACAACGAGTGTGGTACAAACACAATCGCTATCTGAGACAGCGAGTGTTCGCCTGATTTTTTTTCTCGAGTTTCTTGCCAAGTTGTGCAGAAAGCAATAAGCCTACACTCGCTATCTCAGAAAGCGGGGATCGTTTCACCAAACTCACTATCTGAGTTAGCAAGTATGTCACTTAGGTAAATAATTTTGAAACTGGGTCAGTTTGGTAAATATTTTCAAAACGTTGGTCATTTTGGAATCAATTCGAATACCATGAGTTCAATACCACGATAACAGTTCGATCCAGAATGAACGGTCCGGATCAATTACTTTTATGAAATAGAAAACCACTTTCAAGGTTCCATAGTGGAATGATTGGTGTAAATTAAATTAAGGAGTCCTTATTTCAAAAGAAATAATTAATAATTAATTTGTCAAAGGGTTAGATGTGAAATGTCGGCAAAGCACTGAGGTTGAAGAATGGTAATATATGTGTTAATTAAGATTAGGGTCGGTGCTTTCACCATAATTAATTATTATCTTGTTATATTACTATATGGTTTTAGTGTTTGAAAGCATCACACTAAGTACGTACTAGACTCCTAAATTAATTTAAACTTGTTTCTTTTTCTTTTTTGTTTTCTAATCATTTTTTAGGACATGGTTCTTTGCCAATGACAAGGTGAACCACCTAGGGGGTTGGCATCTTTAATTTGATGTCTGATTAATTGTTAATTTTTCCCATCTTTTTGGACACTTACATAACTCTAACAGGTAGTATTGTTTATAGTTCTAAAATTAAACTTTTATTATATGTTAGAAAAGAAACATATAGGTTAGGTTATGATAAGTTCCCGAGTGTTGTCTATAAAAGGATTGTTAACATCGTGAAAACTAGTGTCTAATTTTTCTGCCTTTTTATTGTTCTCGTGCAGTTTCTTTCCTTCATTTTGGTTATCAATCTGAATGCAACTCATTTGTTACGTGGAATCCTTCCAAAGTTATCAATCTGAATGCAACTCATTTGTTACGTGGAATCCTTCCAAATTAACATCGCTATTAGGTCAGTCGTATGATTTTTGTTGCAAAATGATTCAGCTGTGATCTAAGCTACTCTCACACATTTCGCTCACTCCCCTTAGTCCCTAGGGCCAAGAACCTTTGTTAGAGCATCCACCATCGCTGCTGCTGCAAAATTTAGCATTTAGCAAATAGCTTTCAACGTCGAGTGCTGCAGTCGTTTTAAACCACATTTGGAATAGTGGAAATAATTTAAAAATAAGACAGAAGAACATTTTCAGTCCAACCTTTTTTTTAATGAAAAAATTGCAAGTCGGAAGATCATCTTCCGTTCGACGATATATTTTTTTAAAGCTACTTTCGGGCTGGACGGAAGATCTTCTTTAGTCCGAGCAAATTTTTTTTTTTGATTATTTTAAATTATTTAAACGACATTTTCGTAATTTTTGGAATGACAATTTGGAAAAGTTGCCGGACGGAAGATCTTCCGTCCAAGCATTTTTTTAAAACTTTTTTTTATTTATTTAAATGACATTTTCATAACTTTTGATTTTTGATTTTCTTAAAAAAACTTGACGAAAGATTATCTTCTGCCCGTCCATATTAAAAATAAAAAATTTAATCATACATATTAAAAATATAATAATAATTTAATCATACGGGAGATCTTTTTTCGTCTTCTATATTTAGCAAAGTTTCAAAACCGTTGCTATATATAGAAAAGTATTGTTCCTTCTATTTCTATAGTTTGGGTTTTGTAGCAAACAATAGTGGGGATTCATTTGCTAAAAGATGCAAAATATGAGTTTCCTGCAAACTGACAATGGATGCTCCTAAGTCTTTTAAGAGAGTTAAGTTAAATAATCCTTAATATGTTACAGTTCACGCCCTTTGTTTTATTCCATGTAGATTATAATGGAAGAAGATCTTAGTGTCATTGGTAAATCTACCAATATATACAACATATACAACACGCGTACATAACTAATATAAATACTAATATAAAGGAGATTTCAGGCAACGTCAGAGTTTTTATTTTTATTTTTAAAAATTATTAAAACGTGCATCGCACGTGTAAATTACTAGTAATAATATTATAATGGGAGAAGACCTTAGTGCCATTTGTTAATCTATCAACGCGTGCAATGCATGTGCGTATATATAATTATTATAAAGAAGGTCTTAGGTTCAAACATAAACTATAATTCTGAATTTTTATTTTTAAAAAAACTATATTTATTAAGACGTGCATCGCACGTGTAAATCTCTAATCTATAATATCTTATCTCTATCTCTAATCTTTAATCTCTAATCTCTAGTATTATAATGGGAGAAGGCCTTAATGTCATTTGTAAATCTATCAGCGCGTGTACCACATGTGCATAACTATTATAAAGGAGTTCTTAGGTTCAAACCCAAACTACGTCTGAATTTTTACTTTTAAAAAACTATATTTATTAAGACGTGCATCACACATGTAAATTACTAGTATATATATATGGGAAGAGATGTATGAGCTACTAGCTCATTTAGTATATGAACGATTGATTACATGACATGCATGTGATTAAGAAATCCTAAAATTGTTAGTTGCCCAATTCATCACATGCATGTCAACTTATCAATTGCTCATCTATCTAACTTATCGATCTAATATTGTAATGGGAGAGTTGAGATTGTGTAACCAAACAAATATGTGCATTGTAACCAAATAAACACGTCATCGCCCGTGCATAACTAATATAAATAAGGTCTCAGGTTCAAGGTCAGACCACGTTGAAGTTTTTACTTTTAAAAATATATAATTATTAAGGCATACCTCGCACGTGCAAATTACTAGTAATAATATTATAATGAGAGAGTTGGGATTTGTAACCAAACAAACTAGTACAATACATGTTCAAACTAAATCCAACAATTATAAATGTGCACCGCACGTGTAGCCTAAATCAAAACATTCATCGTCTACTCTGCATCTATTCTTCTCCCTCATTGTTTCTTTCTTTCCATCTTGCACCGCCGGCACCGTTGCCATTCCCCAACCGCCGCTCCATCGACCCTGCAGCTTCCCCACGCTGCACCGCACTGCCACCCCTCTCTATCTAATTCCACCCCCCCCCCCCCCCCCCCCCCCCCCCCCCAATGCGCGGTCGCCGGCTCCTTCACCACATTATTCACTGCTTTTTTTGGCTTATGTTTATAGGAAGGGACTATCGTCGAGAGGCCTAAAGAGGGAAAAAAGTAAGGGACTATATAATGGAAATTGTTGTGGCTTAATTGCTAATTATTTTTCTTTATTTTCAGAACAAATTTTTGAGATAGTTTTATATTTTGGTGGTTAAATGTTGTACTATTTCTTTTTTTATTTGATATATATTCATTTAATTTGATGATTATACTTTTTGGAGGCAAGTATCGCAAGTGCATTATACTAGTTTATTAAATGAGCTAGTTGCTTATATGTGTGTGTGCAACTATGTGTGTGTGTGTGTTTATTCAATTTGTGTTGAGCTTAATTTGACTCATTTTTAGCCAATGTTTCTACTAACATTAAGAGGTGGTTGCCATTTTTGGTGAATCAAGGTCAAGTGTCTCAACAAAGATTTGTCAAGATTTCAGACTTACTCTTCAAAATATCAAGATGTTGGGCATAAAAATCTGAGTTCAATATGAAGTTGGGCATAAAAATCTTAGGGTTTCAATTAACAAATTAGGCACAAAAATCTGAATTCCCCATATGAAACATGTGCAGAAAAAATATAGTGAATGTATTCGATTATGAACTTTTGTGTATTCGATCTGCATGTTTCATATATAACTAGTTGAACTCAGATTTTTATGCCTAACTTATGAATGAGGATCAAGAATTCAGAAAACATATTGTAGTAATTCAAACAGAGTCGATGTTGTTTGGTAGGTGTCAGTGATAAATGATGATATTCCGACTGCCCCACAGCTCAACTTGTACTTCAATAACTCGAAAAACGAGTGTTTTTGTCGACTATACATGTGTACGTGTTAAGAGCAAGGACCCTGACTCTTCTGTCTTGGCTGACAGTTCAGTGTCGAATTCCTCCCCATCTAGTCCTTCTCCTCGTGCATCTCCAGTCACTCTTTATCGGCCTAATATTGCTTTCCTTTTTAAGGATCGTAAAGTTTTTACGAACCTTGTATCCAACCTTCGCCGGGCCTCTGTCAAGGCTCACCCCCGACCTGTCTCAGTGGTTCCGTCATTGTTCGGGAAGTTGGGTAAATTTCCTGACTGGTTTAAATCCTATTCCTAGTATCTTTCGTGGTCTCGTAGTGCGAGGGAGACTGCTCCACACTCCCGCACTTCTGACCCCCCTGTGCATCCTGACAGAGCTATTATTGATTTTAAGGCCCCTTCTCTATACTATATCTATCCTTGTGCTTTGAAGTTCACTAATCCCTTATGTTCTGCGATCTCGTTTCATCATCCTGGCTGCCTATACTCTTGGTATCAACTTTTAGGGGCTCAGTCATGGCTCTATCAGGTCCTGAGGGCTTTCAAACTCTTCTTGCTCTCCCTTCCCCTCAAGTATTCTATTAGTCCTGATGTCCCTTCATTTTCCCTTTGGGCCGGCACCACCATGTCCATCCAATCTATCTCTTCGGCTGCTCCCAGCAATCACACTTCCCCCCCGTCGCCCATCTCTGTACATGTTTCTTTATCTGACCTTGAGGCGTTTTCGCCCCCTTCTGCTAGGACTGCCCATTCCCCTGTCAAGCGCGGTTACAAAAAGAAAGTTTTCGATCTTTCGAAGGTTCGAGTGAGCGCTCGCCTTCTTGCGAGGAAAGCAGGCTCCGTGCCAGCTTTTCAGCTAGGGCACAGTTGAGTATCGCCTGCTCGTTGACATCCCCGGTGTTAGCAGTGCCTTACCGCCGTTTCGCCACTAGAGTCCCTCTAGACTGCTAGTGGAGTTGGATGTCGTCGTGGAGGGAGTTTTATCCGCCAGTTTTCTTGGATCGGTTGCTTAGATCCAGCTCCTCTTTCGGGTTCGGAATTCTGATGTTGGTCTCCTTTGTGCTCGAGTCTCTGGGCATTTGCTTCGCTCTCTGGTATCGGGATGGTGATTCTTGCCGTGATTTTGCCCTCTGTGTTGATGCTTGTTATTGTATTTCTTTTTTATTCGTTTATTTCTGTTTTACCTCTTGTAAAACCCTTGATGCTTGTTTGTATTATTACTGTTTTATTGATTAATATATTTTTTGATGGCTGGAGCCTTTTGGCTCTATCCGATTCATCAAAAAAAATACATGTGTACGTGTTTCATAATTGTACATGCAAAACTAAACTTAGCTTGACGATCAACATGTGTACCGTATGTATAAATTCTTTGCTTCGTGTCATTTAAGAGTATCATTTTGCTCAAATTTCATTGAGGAGAAACAGATAATAAAGTAAGCATGTGAAATATGTGTGGAATGCCTCATATATATTGTGTATCTGCCTACGAAACATGAATGTGGATATGCCAGTACAAACACAATGTAATACAACTCAATCCAACCGAAGTGGATCTGCAAGTGAACTAGGTGTTAGGATCGTGAGAAAAACAACAGAGATAAATTTGAGAAGAAAACAACACAAATATTATTTCTCAATCTCAAAAGATTTACAAAAAAAACTCTCAATACTTTATAAGCTCTCTGTGGCTATCAATCTCTTTAGTTGAGTGTATCTTCAAATGAAGAAAATAGTGAGAATTTATAGGAGGGGAAGAGACACCATGCTTTCGAAGAGACACGATGCTTCGGAAGAGACACCATGCTTCGGAAGAGACACCATGCTTGCACCAAACGTTGTCATGCATCAGCATGCACCAAACGTTGCATGCATGAGTGCATGCTCTTTTGTGGCGGGACCTACAATTCTCCCCCTCACGCCACATCTGCACCAATCGTCATCTCTCATCCATTCCAGTTATGTCTCTGCATAACTCTAGTTTCTCCCGAGACACAATCTTTGTCAACATGTCTGCTGGATTCTCCTTCGTGTGGATCTTCATCAGTTTCAACAATTGTTGATCCATCACCTCGCGTATCCAGTGATAGCGAATATCAATATGTTTTGTTCGGGAATGGTACATTGAATTCTTGCTCAAATCCAGAGCACTCTGACTGTCACAATGTACCTTGTAGTCATTCTGCTTGATCCCGAGTTCTTGTAGAAATCGCTTTAACCACAACATCTCCTTGCCAGCTTCAGCGGCAGCAATGTACTCTGCTTCTGTCGTAGATAGTGCAACGCACTTCTGCAACCTTGACTGCCATGACACAGCTCCCCCCTGCAAAAGTGTAGATAAAACCAGAAGTCGATTTTCTACCATCAAGATCTCCGGCCATATCTGCATCTGTATAGCCTTCCAAAACCGGATCAGCTCCCCCGTAACACAAACATATCTTTGAAGTACCTTTAAGATACCTGAGAATCCACTTAACAGCCTCCCAATGCTCATTTCCTGGATTGGAGAGAAATCTACTTGCCACACCCACTGCATGTGCAATATCCGGCCTCGTACACACCATTGCATACATCAGACTTCCAACCGCTGAAGAATAAGGCACAACTTCCATTTCCTCGATCTCTTTCCTGGATAAGGGACACGAACTCTTGCTCAACTTGAAATGATTAGCCAGTGAGATGCTAACTGGCTTGGCACCCTCCATGTTGAATCGCTTGATCACCCGTTCAACATATTTCTCTTGAGATAACCACAATCTTCGGGCCTTTCTGTCTCGAGAGATGTTCATACCTAAAATCTGCTGAGCTGGCCCAAGGTCCTTCATATCAAAGACCTTAGAGAGTTCTATCTTCAGCTGTCTGATCTTCACTGCATCTTGTCCGACGACCAACATGTCATCGACATATAGTAACAGTGCAATGAAATTTCCATCAGGGGACCTTTGAATGTAGACGCATTGATCTGCAGCAGTCCTCTTGTAGCCTTGACTCACTATGAATGAATCAAACTTCTTGTACCATTGCCTTGGTGCTTGCTTGAGGCCATACAAACTCTTCTTCAGCTTACATACGAGATTCTCTTTTCCTGGAACCTCGTATCCCTCTGGCTGCTCCATGTAAATTTCTTCATGCAGATCACCGTGAAGAAATGCAGTCTTCACATCCATTTGTTCAAGCTCCAAGTCTAGGCTAGCTGCTAATCCGAGCATGACTCGGATTGAAGTCATCTTTACAACTGGAGAAAAAATCTCACCAAAATCGATGCCTTTCTTCTGAAGGAATCCTTTGACCACTAGCCGAGCTTTGTGCTTCACCACCTTTCCGCTGCCATCTTTCTTGAGCTTGAATACCCACTTGTTCTTTAGTACCTTCTTCCCTCCTGGAAGCTTAACCAAATCATAGGTTTGGTTCTTCTCTAAAGAGTCCATCTCATCCCGCATAGCGTGCAGCCAGTTGTCTTTGCCTGGATGAGACAATGCTTCCTGAAAATTCTCTGGCTCCCCTTCATCAGTAAGAAGAATGTACTCTGATTCTGGATATTTAGTAGACGGAACATGGCCTCTTTCAGATCTACGTAGCTGAGGCTCACTCGTCTCAGGCGGTGTATCATTATCTTGTACTGGTTCTGCAGCTGTGAAAGGTTGCGGCTCCCCAGGCTCATCAATCCCTTCTTCCTCCTCCTCTGGTTCTGCTTCTAGTTCTTGATCAGACACATCATCATCTGCGGCAGCTTGTACTGGTACTGTATCTGGAACAAAGTCCTGAGTACTGATAGGACTTTCAGCAATTGTAGGCTTTTCAGTGTCCCCATATGTCTGATTTTCATGGAACACCACGTCTCTACTTCTGATGGGCTTCTTCGTCTTTAGATCCCATAGCTTGTATCCAAACTCCTCGTCTCCATAGCCTATGAAAATGCATGGAGTGGTTCTCGTATCGAGCTTCTGCCTGAGCTCCTTTGAGACATGTGCATAAGCCAGACATCCAAATGTCCTCAGGTGAGAGTAGGAGGGGTTTTTGCCGGTCCATTTCTTCTCCGGGATGTTGAAATTCAGCGGGACTGATGGAGAACGATTGATCAAGTAGCAGGCGGTGCGAACAGCTTCTCCCCAAAATGGCTTTGGCAGCTTTGCTGTGCTGAGCATACTTCTGACTCTTTCCATGATTGTTCGGTTCATTCTTTCTGCTACCCTATTGTGTTGCGGGGTACGTGGAACCGTCTTCTCGTGCCGAATGCCCTGACTCTTGCAATAGGCATCAAAACTCCTGGATGTATACTTGCCTCCATTATCTGAGCGAAGGCACTTCAGCTTCTTCCCCGTTTCACGCTCTACCATGGCATGAAATGATTTGAAGATTTCCAAGACCTGATCTTTTGTCTTCAGAAAATACACCCACACCTTCCGAGAAGCATCATCAATAAATGTCAGAAAGTATTTGTTACCGCCTAGCGACTCCACCTCCATGGGACCGCAAACATCAGAATGTATCAGACTGAGCAACTCTGCTCTCCTTGTCGAAGAGGAACTAAAAGAGACTCTTCACTGCTTGCCAAATAAACAGCTGCTGCAAGGTTGAAGCTCTGCATTCTTGGTAATGGAGATAAGATTTTCCTTCATCAAGGTTGATAAACCTTTCTCACTCATGTGAGCGAGTCTCTGGTGCCACAGTTTCTGCGAAGCTTCATGTTCAACAATATTGAGACTCTCCACATTGATCTTCACATGAGTCTTGTACAAAGTGCTGCAGAGATGTCCACGAGCGATCACCATTACACCTTTCAGCATCCTCCACGAGCCATTGCAAAAACGGTTATCATAGCCCTTTTCATCTAGGGCTCTCACCGAAAGAAGATTTTGTCGAAGTTCAGGTACATGGCGAACATCTTGCAGTGTGATTGTGCACCCGGTATCAGTCTGCATCCGAACGTCACCAATTCCGACAATCTTAGCAAAGCTAGAATTGCCCATCCTCACCAAGCCAAAGTCTCCAGCTTTGTACGTCGTGAAGATGTCCTTTCGAGGAGTGGCATGGCAAGATGCTACAGTATCTACCACCCATTCTACGCCCTGATTCGACACATGGAGGCATGTCTCATCCTCATGAGAGCAAAGAGCCACATCTTCTAGTACTGTGACTTGTGCATCTCCTTCTTTCTTTGGTTGTGACCTTCCCTGACCGCCTTGCTTTTGTAACTTCTAACAATTTCTTTTCATGTGGCCTGGTTTGCCACAGTGATGGCAGTTGTATGCAGGCCTCCTCCCATCACTTGATTTGCCTCTCGATCTGCCTCTGCTTTGGCTCCTGCCTCTCCACCTGCCTCGATCTTCCTCTCGCTGTCTCCCACGGACTTCTGTGACGCAGGTTTGTGCTTCTGTGCCAACGTCCTTTCTCTGAGCTTCCTCATTGAATAGGGCATCCTTAACCATAGACATGGTAAGATTGCCAGTCGAAGCCGAGTTGCTGAGGGAGACCACCAATGTCTCCCAACTGTCTGGAAGAGAGCTGAGAAGTAGAAGTGCCTGTAACTCATCTTCAAGTGGTAACTCCACTGAAGATAGCTGATTCACCAGGCTCTGAAACTCGCTGGTGTGTTCTGCTACAGAAGTTCCTCCCTGTAGCTTCAGGTTCACCAACCGTCTCATCAGCAGGGCCTTATTTCGAGCTGTCTTGGCCTGGTACATATCCGCCAGCTTCTTCCAAAGGGCAAAAGCATCCGTCTCCTGGGCAACATGATGGAAGACACTATGATCGATCCACTGTCGAATCTGACCGATTGTTTTCCTGTTCATCTTCTTCCAGTCTGCCTCATTGGTAGCTTCAGGTCTCTCTCCCTTCTCCTCAATAGGATCAAAGAGATCTTTACAACTTAGGAGATCTTCCATCCGAGGTCTCCAAAGTGTATAGTTGGTGGCAGTAAGCTTGATCATGACTCCAAATGATGATGATGATATTGATTCCTCCATCGACATCTTGATCTGCAAAGGCTTTTGGCACTCAACAACTCAACCTCGCTCTGATACCACTTGTTAGGATCGTGAGAAAAACAACAGAGATAAATTTGAGAAGAAAACAACACAAATATTATTTCTCAATCTCAAAAGATTTACAAAAAAAACTCTCAATACTTTATAAGCTCTCTGTGGCTATCAATCTCTATTTTTCTCTTCAGTTGAGTGTATCTTCAAATGAAGAAAATAGTGAGAATTTATAGGAGGGGAAGAGACACCATGCTTTCGAAGAGACACCATGCTTCGGAAAAGACACCATGCTTCGGAAGAGACACCATGCTTCGGAAAAGACACCATGCTTCGGAAGAGACACCATGCTTGCACCAAACGTTGTCATGCATCAGCATGCACCAAACGTTGCATGCATGAGTGCATGCTCTTTTGTGGCGGGACCTACACTAGGACCGACACCAACCGGACATTGCCAAATGGCAACCCTACTTGGGCCTTATCTCTAATCTCTAATAATCTCTAATCTCTAATCTCTAACAATATACTTAATCTACTGCTATTAATGGGAGAGTTTATCACTTTGTCACTTTGAGTTTGTAACCAAATAAATAATTTTTAAATATTTTTTTGTCACAAATAAAATACATACGTTGCACGTGCAACTCTAACTCTATTTATTAACACGTGCATCACACGTGTAAATCGAAGTTTTTTTTTCCTTCACCAAACAAATAATTTAAAATTTTTTTTGTCACAAATCAAATACGTACGTTGCACGTGCAAATCCAAATCTATTTTGTAACACATCACTGTACGTACAATTCAAGTTTTTTCCTTCAAAAAATTTAAAAAATTGCGTGCTTTTTAAAGTTTTTTGCGTTCAACTGCAACTTTTTTAAAGTTTAAGGCATTCATCACATGTGCAGATTAATACCGACTTACATGTATCGCACGTTCAACTCCAATTTTTTATTAATACATAATAACTATTATAATGGAAGAGTTGGAGTTGTAAATCTACCTACTTACGTGCAACACACGTGCAACTCTAACTCTCCCATTATACTCTTCACATTTACTTTTTAAAATATATGATCCTATTTATTAAGATATGCATCACACGTGTAAATCAGAGTTCTTATTTTAAATTTTTAAATAAATTAATACGTGCATTGCACGTGTATATTACTAGTAATAATATTATAATGGGAGAAGGCCTTAGTGTCATTTGTCAATTTGTCATTCTACCAACATATGCAACGCACGTACATAACTAATATAAAGGAGGTTTCCAGTTCAAATCCTCCCTACGTCAGAGTTTTTATTTTTATTTTTTGAAATTATTAAAACATGCACCGCACGTGTAAATTACTAGTGATATTATAATGAGAAAAGACTTTAATGTCATTTGTAAATCTATCAACGCGTGCGCATAACTAATATGGAGGAGATCTTAGGTTCAAGTCCTTACTACGTCAAATTTTTTACTTTAATTTTTTAAATATAGTAAATGTGCATCAAACGTGTAAATTACTATCTATCTATCTATCTATTTATAATATAATACATAATAACTATTATAATGGAAGAGTTGGAGTTGTAAATCTACCTATTTATGTCCCACACGTGCAACTCCAACTCTCCCATTGTAGTCTTCACATTTACTTTTAAAAATACATAATCATATTTATTACGACATGCATTGCACGTGTAAATCAGAGTTCTTTTTTTAATTTTTTTTAAAAATTAATACGTGCATCGCATGTGTATATTACTATAATAATCTCTAATATTATAATGGGAGAAGGCCTTAGTGTCATTTGTCATTCTACCAACATGTGCAACGCACGTACATAACTAATGTAAAGGAGGTTTCCGTTTCAAATCCTTCCTACGTCAGAGTTTTTATTTTTATTTTTTGAAATTATTAAAACGTGCATCACTCGTATAAATTACTAGTGTCATATGTAAATCTACCAACCCGTGTGACGTACGTACATAACTAATATGAATGAAGTTTCAGGTTCGAGTCCTCGCTAGCCAGAGTTTTTATTTTAGACAAAAAAATAATTAGTATAAAAATGTGCATCACACGTATAAATTATCTAATCTCTAATATTATAATGAGAGAGTTGGGGACCTGGGGTTGTTAATTGTAAATTGATCAATGCATGTGACGCACGTACATAACTAATATGAATAAGGTTTGAGGTTCGAGTCCTCACTACATCAGAGTTTTTATTTTAAAAAAAATATCAGGACGAGCATCGCACGTGTAAATTACTAGTGTAATATCTCTAACATTATAATGTGAGAAGACCTTAGTATCATTTGTCAATCTACCAATCCGGGCATTGCATGTGCATAACTAATATGAAGGAGGTCTCAGGTTCGAGTCCTCACTACGTCTTATTTTTTACTTTAATTTTTTTAATATATTAAATGTGCATCACACGTGTAAATTACTATCTATCCATCTATAATATAATATATAATCTACTACATTAATGGAAGAGTTAGAGTTGTAAATCTACCTACTTACGTGCAACTCCAACTCTCCCATTACAGCCTTCACATTTACTTTAAAAAATATATAATCATATTTATTAAGATATGCATCACACGTTTAAATCAGTACGTGCATCACACGTGTATATTACTAGTAATATTATAATGGGAGAAGGCCTTAGGGTCAATCTATCAATGCGTGTAACACACGTACATAACTAATATAAAAGAGGATTCAGCTTCGAGTCCTTACTACGTCAATTTTTATTTTAATTTTTTTTATTAAGACATGCATTGTCCGTGTATAACTGATATAAAAGAGGTCTCAGGTTCGAGGCTAGACTACGTTGAAATTTTTTATTTAAAAAAAAATATATTTATTAAGACGTGCATCACACATGTAAATTATTATTATTAGTAAATAGTAGTTTGTGTTCACAGGCTCTGTTTTTACTTGGTCGGCCTTCAGGCCCAAAATTCTGAAAAGGCCGGCCTACTTTCAAAGCCCAAAAATGAACAACTAAAGGTAAAATAATTTGTACAACGAACAACCGAAAATGATTATTTTTTGGACTACATAGTTTGAGAAATGCTAAAAGACCCCTGTATTTTTTGAAATAATTATTTTTTAACGATTAGCAAGAAAATGATGTTGGATTGTTGATTGCGGAGATTCATATCGGGGCTCTCCACATATCTACCGTGAGTGTAATATGTGTACAGATCACACAGCCATGAGGGGAGAGCATGCTATGTCCTACTTTCTTTATTTTGCCATGAGGGCATGAGGGGAAAGCATGCATGATGTAATAACAAGTAGGCAGTAACAATGTTTTTGTGACATGAGTAAGTATTAAAAAAACATAAATTTATAAACCTAAAACATGCTTCAGTTACAGTTAAGATATATGAATGAAACCTTTTTAAATGGAAACCAACATTTTCTTTAAAGAAATCCCCCTCTTTAGTTGATATGCCAAAAAGAAATACAAATCTTTATCATTCCATTTTTTGAACCTCACCGACAACCAACACCTCCACCTACAGCCACCACCACCACCACGCTCACTCCCCCCTCCCCCGAACCTCCAAAGTGTGAATGATTGCACAAATGTCATCAAAAGAAGAGAAATTAAAACTTGTATCCATGTGCTGAAGTGTAGTGATCGATCGTAAGATGTAAGGGCTATCCAAAAAGAATTTTTTTTTGTTATACTAATTGTAGTACTAGTAGTACGTACTAATACTTTTTATGAGAGAACGATACATAATGAAATCACATGATTCAATAAAAAGTGATATATTAAACGTAGAAATAGCAATACATATACAAATTAGAACAAATGGCACTTATGATGTAAGAATCTTCATATCATCTTTAAAATTGTGCTCTTTAATTACATGATCCTTCTGATTTCGAGTTCAAGGGAATTATTATGCAAGGGGCTAGCTAGACCCAGAGGGTTATTGGAAAAAGAAATGACATGTCACCTGAGCAAGCCCTCTTTCAGTTGTTGACAATATGACTATAAGTGTGGATTTGTGGACAATTTTTGTCCCCATCATTTCTTGAAAATTTTGCCGCACTGCCCCACTTTTTGAAAATATTTAGCGATATGTCCTACTTCCCAAAACAATTAGCGATATGCCCTTATTTAGGACACGTCAGCAAGAAACGTTATTGGGAAAAACGGCATAGGTTATTTCCATGCCGTTCTTCCCAATAACGGCATCTGTTTGAAAAAAAAATTGCATGCCGTTATTTGGAATAACGACATCAGTATATTTGTCTTACAAGTGTGAATCTTCTAAGTTTAAAAAGTTCTAAGTGTGAAAAAAACTTATAAACAATGCCGTTATCCTGAATAACGGCATTCGAATGCCTGATGCCATTATTGGAGATAACGGCATCAGTTATATATCAATATGCACTCTTGCCGTTGTTTGGAAACAGAAAGAATTGATAAAAAGTAAAAAAAAAAAAAAAAAAAAAAAAAAATTATAACTGATGCCGTTATTCCGAATAACGGCATCAGTTATAATTTTTTTTTTTTTTTTTTTTACTTATTCATCAGAGAGGATGAATAATAAGTTACTTTTTCATTAAAAAAATTTACAACTGATGCCGTTATTCCAAATAACGGCATCAGTATTGAGAATGCCGTTATTTGAAATAACGGCATCTGTTATAAGGTTTTTCATACTTGCAATTTTTTCTCTAAGTGTAGACTACAAGCTCTCGAAAAACAAAACAACCTATGCCGTTATTCCAAATAACGGCATGCAATTTTTTTTCCAAACAGATGCCGTTATTGGGAAGAACGGCATGGAAATAACCTATGCCGTTTTTCCCAATAACGTTTCTTGCTGACGTGTCCTAAATAAGGGCATATCGCTAATTGTTTTGGAAAGTGAGGCAGATCGCTAAATATTTTCAAAAAGTGGGGCAGTGCGGCAAAATCTTCTCATTTCTTTACCATGTGAACAAACAGTTGGGACTCTCAAAATTCAATCTCCCTATAATGGGAGTTATATAGTGGTGTTCTTCTTTCTTGAATGAAGTTAAACATATGGCTTGCTGTATATGATAAGCATATATTCTTAAAGGTATCTGAGATTGAACCTAGTTAACAATAAACATTGATTGGGGAAACCATAATATTTAATTTTATAGCAGGTATTTGGTTGAAATGCAACTGTTGTTGCATGCTATTAATTACTGAAAATTGCTACACATATATCAAATCCTATTTTAAACTTACCCCAAGTGCTAAAAGACAAATATTTATCTTTAAAAAATGATTAATTTAATAAAACATTGTCTTTTAGTATTTGGGATAAGTTGGAGGTAGGATTTTGGGTATGTATTGTTGGAATTAATTTTTGCAGTTTTCCGGACCGGATTCCGACAGGCTCTGGCCACCGGCGGCGCCGGAAAATGAGTGGATTGCGATCCTCTCGACGAGTACTATTCCGTAGTATACTCACTTGCCAAAAACGAATTCCGTATGAATGAAAAATGTTGGTCCAAAGTTGGGTACTTGAAAGGTACTAACTTGGCAACTTGGAGAAAATGGATAGTCCCATATCGAAAATTGGAAAAGATTTTTTCTAGTATATATACTAGAAAACTGAACTAAAGGGCGTGGCCCGGGGGTTACCACTAACGTGTATGGAGAGAGGACTTAGCCAAAATGACAAATACACACGCGCGCCCCCCGGCTCGGTTTGGTCTGGCTTAATTTTTTTTTCCCAGACAAAAACTCTTCCCCTACTGAACTGAAAAGGCTTTTTAGATTCAGTAACTGGTACCCATTACTCTGTAACAGCAGAGTAATGGCTCACCAGTTATGAATCTGAAGAGTCCCCATTACTCTGTTGTTATAGAGTAATGGTATCTGAACAGTCTCCAGTCTCCAATTTTTTCTCTATAAATCCAGACAGAGTCTTTTATACAGGTAGAGAATTTTTTTTTGTTCTTCTTCTTCTTCTTCTCCTCTGTGTCAGTGTCAACTGAGAGTACATCACAGACAACGGTTCGCTGAATCTCTGAAGCAAGGGTGCTGCGCTCTTCAGAGAAGGTACAGTTGTATCCTGGGAAGCAATTCGCCGGTAATCGTCACACTACGGGGCGAATTCTGCTTTAAGGACAGAGATTATCAGTCTCGACTCTGTGCAAATTCTTTAACTTACTGTTTTCTTCTCTGTATTTCATTTCTTCGCAATTTCTGTTGGGATTTTTATATTATTTATATATTCGAGTTCTAACATGTATAGCATTCCTCATTAATTCATAGGGAATATACGGTTGTAGTTGTAGCCCCTAAGAGAATATCAGCATATTGTAACTCTTTTCAAGTATAAGTAAACCGGATGACTTAATTGTAATTGCAACTCTTATTTCTTATTTCTTACTAAACTTGCAAGAAAGGAGAGAATCATACTAAAGTAAGAGAAGAACCGCGATATATAGTCACGCTTCAAGAAGATGGCTCACCTGTTTCGAAGAAGAATAATTGGGGGAAGAAGAGTGTAAAATTGTTTGGACCAAAAAGAGAGCACGATTGGCTGCTTCTAGAAACAAATTAGTAATGTTGGATTTGGGTCTATCCAAGGTGTAAGCTTGGAATCCCTAATGCACTAACAATATATATCTTATTGAAGTAATTATATGTAACGCCCCGTCCCAATACTCAGACAATTTTTATTATTTTTAGAAAACAAACTAATACTTATAGTACAATTGCCCACCACAGGCTGCCTCTCAAAATGTGGTTAACCAATTAGGTGACTCTTGATCATAGGCAATTATATTTATATTATTTTAATATAGTAATATTCCCGTTATGGGACAATCTGAAACTCTTCTCGCAATCAAAACCCGCTGTCGCAATTCCCGTGCACACCTCCCTAGGTGCCACGTCACCCCTTTCAAAGACAACACCTGTCTTTCACCTCACACCCTGGGTGGGCCCACACCTAAATGCTGACATCACATGACGTCAACCCACTACAAACCACAGCAGCACGACTGTTCTTCACGTGTGGGCCCCCCTCTTTAGACAAATATAATTACCAATATGCCATTCTCAACTTATATATATATATATATATATATATATATATATATATATATATATATGTAGGGGATCCTTCAGTTACGCACTCCTCTTTACGCACTCCTCCTACGCACTCCTTCTCAGCCTTTGAATTTTGATCCTCATCAGTGATCAAAATCCTCTGGCTCTCCTTCTCAGCCGCTCTCATAGTTACTAAAGAAGGGGGCATGAAAGTCATTTCCCCACCTTTTTACTCTATCGCGTCCTCCCTCAGCTCTCTCTATCTCCCGCTCTCTTTTCTCTCCTTCTCCAAACCCCATTCGAAAGCAAACCCTAGCTTCCTCGATTCCACATCCAAGGCTGCCGCTTGAAATCCAGCTCTCAAATCGCAACTACCCGCGCCTATCTTCTCTCTCCCCGATCTCAACACTCCTGATTGAAACCCTAACTCGTCGATTCAAAGACGATCGAAACCCTAATTCTTGCTGCCGAAGCTTTGGGAAGCGACGTCCTTTCAAAACTACTCGATGTATCTTCTCCTACATTTGAAATCCCCCAAATCTCCCAAAACCCAAACAAACACACCTGATCGAAACCCTAACTCCACCTTTCTTCTCCACCCCGACATTTCTTTGTCACTTCGAATTCGACAACAACCCCTACCTCCATCTCCTCCTTCTCTGACGATTCCAACCCCCGACGCCTATATCGAAACCCTATATCCAAATCGATCCCATAAAGCGACCACAATCATCAGGTAATTTATTTGAGTTACTTATTTTTAATTCATGTTTTTGTGGCTAGTTGTGTGGTGTGTATTGTGAAAAAAGATTGTGGGTTTAAACCTATGGGTTTTATTAGTATGCAAAGAAGAAAAAAATCCCTCAAATTTATTGAGTTTTGGTCTAAATTGAAGGTGTACCAAAAATTATGCGAGAATATGTTAATTTTTAGCATCCATGATTTTTTTTCCAACAAGGTTATAACATGTTGGATGATTGTTAGGAGAAGATTAAAATAATCAAACTCCCACTTCAGCATAACATTTGTTACATTCCTCATTTCGTACACATTTCCATTGACCTTGTTCTTTTGGTTTGATAATAGGTACGGAGGCAGATAAAATGACCTATAATATCGGTGACCCTTTTTTGAGAGTACAAGAAGGTAATTTTGTTCCGGAAGTTGACGATCATTTAAAACCACATGTAGGTATGACATTTGATACCTTGGCAGAAGCCGAGAATTTTTATGCGAGTTATGCCAATTGCGGGGGTTTTCAAATGCGTAAGTGTTCAAATAAACTAAAGGATGGCAAGATCGTGGAAAAAACATATGTTTGTAATAAAGAGGGGTTGTCAATTAGTAAGAATACATCTAGAAAGGGAACTACATCTAGAACAGCTTGCAACGCTTTGGTTCGTGTGAAACTAAATAAAGAATCAAACTCATGGTTTTTTTATTCATTTCACGAAGTACACAATCATGTTTTTACTTCCCCCGGTAGAAGGCATTTGTTACTGCGAAACCGTAGTGTATCAAATTCTGTTAAAGCAGTAATTGGAAAACTTACAAAAGCTAATATTCCTACTTGTAAACAAATGCTTTTTTTTGAAAGTTCTAGTGGAGGTCATAATAGAGTTGGATTCACCGACACCGATGTTTACAATCATGAGAGAGACATGAGGGAGGCTATGAAAGGTCATGATGGACAAATGTTGATTGATTTTTTCAAATGGCAACAAGAAAGAGATCCCTCCTTTTATTATGATTTCGAAGTGGACGAGTTTGATCGATTGACTCAATGTATTTGGGTAGATGGGGTTGCTAGGAGGAACTATGAAGAGTTTGGTGATGTTGTTTCTTTTGATGCAACCCATAGTACGAATCGCTATGGGATGCTATTTGTTCCATTTGTTGGAATAAATCATCATTGGCAATCGGTATTCCTATGTTCTGGGTTCATTCTGAATGAGAAGGCTTGTTCATTTGTGTGGTTATTTGAAAAATGGTTAGGAGTAATGAAACATGCTCCATTTGGTATGGTGACAGATGAAGATCGTGGGATAGGTGCTGCAATCAAAATAGTTTTTCCTACAATTCGGCATAGGTATTGCATATGGCATATCCTAGACAAGATACCAACAGAGGTGCCCCAATTGAATCAAAATAGTCAGTTTATGGATGCTTTTAAGGATAATATTTATAATTCATATGATTCTTTTGGTTTTGAAGAAAGATGGAAATCATTGGTTATTCAGTATGGGGCGGAAAATAATAAATGGTTGAATGAAAAATTTATTATTCGTGAGAAATGGGCCCCCGTCTATCATAGAAGTCATTTTTGGGACGGTATGTCAAGTAGCCAACGAAGCGAAGGGATGAATTCATTCTTGAAGCTCCATACTCAAAAGAAATACTCACTACATGAATTTGCCGTAATCTTCGAGAGAGTCTTAAGAAGGCAAAGAGAAGAAGAACTTAAAGAAAATCATCGTACATTAGAAAAGAAACCAAAATTGAAGACCGAGTGGCCTTTGGAGGAACAAATGGCACAAGTCTATACATTGGTAATGTTCTACACTTTCCAAAAGGAAATTCAAGCAAGCTTAATGTATAATGTAACTCTGTTCATAGAGGATGAGAATGAGCCGAATATATTATACTTAGTGAAGAAGTGTGGAAAATCAGATAATGACATAGTGGCTACTTATTCGAAAAGTAATCAAATGGCTACTTGTTCATGCAAGTTGTTTGAATTCATGGGTATTCCTTGCAAGCATATTTTTGCATATCTCAAGTACTTGAATCATAATGAACTACCAAAGCAATATATTTTAAGAAGATGGACCCGAGATGTAATAAAAAGAAGCATGGCAAGTGGAGGCACTTGTGAGAATTTTGGTTATCGCTTTTGTGAGTTGAGTAATCTAGCAAAACAACAAGTTGATATTGGAATAGCTTCTAATGAAGGCTACGAATTCATGCGTGAGAAAATGTTCCAAAATATCAAAGACTTCCATCTTATGCAACCCGGAATAAGTGGAGAAGCATGTAAAGAACAAATGAAATTGTCTCAAGTTGAAGTGAAGGAGCCAGTACAATGCACAACAAAAGGAAGGCCCTGTGGGAAGAGAATGAAGCCTACAAGAGAGAAAAAAAGAGGAAAACCCCGAAAGTGTAATACTTGCAGTTTGCGTGACCAAGAACACGATTCAAGGAATTGCCCAATCAAATTTGTTAGGTTAAATTTCTATATTTAAGTTGAATTTGAATTTATTCTTCTAAATATTGTGTTTTAGAAAGGGGAAAAAGTGTTTTTTACCAACTACCTCTTACCGTCAACTTTTTAGAGGGAAAAATGTCGAAGAAGAAAGTTCAGAAGAAGGAACATCTGATGATATAGATTATTGAGGTACCTTATCATGCATTTATTCATTTACTTACAATATTCACCATTCATTTGTTCAAACATTTTCTGATCAGCAAGTTTAATGACTTTGCAGGTAATGAAAGAGAATGCAGCTATTGGACAACTATGTAAATCTTATTATTAGATCAGGGAAGTATTTGACTAGATGATTCTTATTTAGAAAGTTGGTCCCTTGTTTTGGTGTGTGTGAAAGTAGGCAGTGATGACAATCTACTAATACATCCACTGATATGAATGGGGCTTGTAGGGGAACTATTTCTGCTCTGTCAAATCTTATTTACAAATTCATGATGGTGGCACTAAAGCCATTTTCCAACATTTTACACTAGCTTCAGTTACGCACTCCTCTTTGTGCACTCCTTCTCAGCCTTTGGATTTTGATCCTCATCATGATCAAAATCCACTGGCTGTCCGTCTCAGCTAATCTCATAGTTACAATTGTCGGGGGCACTAAATTCGTGTGTGAACCTGATGGCAAAAGAGAGTGCGCCACCTGAGGGCTGTCATTTTCCCTCTACTTCTTCCTTCAAATGTTTGAACAATGTGATTATTTATATTTTTGAACTAGTTGGCATGGCATTGCAATGCAGCCCTAGTTTTAGTTATATGTTCTGAGCCTACTTTGTTTTACTCCTATTATCGATTATTTATTTTTAGTTATATGTTTTTGAACTAGTTGGCATGTCCTTCAGATTATTGATTATTTTTTGGTGAATCACTTTGTTCAGAAATTCAAGAGAAGAACAAGAAGGATGTTAGTGGAGAACCCGAGAGCCTACAAGAGAAGGCTGAAGACTGCTTGCGAGAGGGCGAAGAGGAAACTCTCTTCAACTGTCAATTTTTGACCCATTGAGAATGTTTCGACTGCCAGGAGGTTTAAATGTGTTGTAGTGTGTTGGTCATGTATGGATTGTAATGGAAATAATGGAAGTTGAAAGTTAAAACTAGTTTGTGGTTACAATTGTGTTTTTAATCCTTCTGTATAATCTCCAATTGGTTTCTGTTGTTTTCGGCAATTGGTGTACACATTGGATGGTGGTTGGTGGTGTTCAGTTTGTGTTATTCTGAGCTTACACATTTTTAACTTCATGTTTAGTTTCTGTTGTTCTGAGTTTACACATTTTGAAATTCATGTTCAGTTTGTAATGTTCTGAGCTTACACATTTTGAACTTCATGTTCAGTTTCTGTTGTTCTGAGTTTACACATTTTGAAATTCATGTTCAGTTTGTATTGTTCTGAGCTTACACATTTTGAACTTCATGATCAGTTTCTGCTGTTCTGAGCTTACACATTTTGAACTTCATGATCAGTTTTTGTTGTTCCGAGCTTACACATTTTGAGCTTCATGTTCAGTTTCTGTTGTTCTGAGCTTATACATTTTGAACTCCATGTTCAGTTTCTGTTGTTCTGAGCTTACACATTTTGAACTTCATGTTCAGTTTCTGTTGTTCTGAGCTTACACATTTTGAGCTTCATGTTCAGTTTGTGTTGTTCTGAGCTTACACATTTTGAGCTTCATGTTCAGTTTCTTTGTTCTGAGCTTACACATTTTGAACTTCATGTTAAGTTTATGTTGTTCAGAGCTTACACATTTGGAGCTTCCTGTTCAGTTTCTGTTGTTCTCAGCTTACACATTTTGAACTTCATGTTCAGTTTCTGTTGTTCTGAGCTTACACATTTTGAGCTTCATGTTCAGTTTCTGTTGTTCTGAGCTAACACATTTTGAAATTCATGTTCAGTTTGTGTTGTTCTGAGCTTACACATTTTGAGCTTCATGTTCAGTTTCTGTTGTTCCGAGCTTACACATTTTCAAATTCATGTTCAGTTTGTGTTGTTCTGAGCTTACACATTTTGAGCTTCATGATCAGTTTCTGTTGTTCTGAGCTTACACATTTTGAACTTCATGTTCAGTTTCTTTGTTCTGAGCTTACACATTTTGAACTTCATGTTCAGTTTATGTTGTTCAGAGCTTACACATTTTGAGCTTCCTATTCAGTTTCTGTTGTTCTCAGCTTACACATTTTGAATTTCATGTTCAGTTTCTGTTCGTTTGTGACATTGATGTTGCTGCTGCTGCTGCTTTGAAACCCTCTTTTAGTATGAATGCATTTTGCGCCATTTTTTTTTACATACATTGTAAGCTACTTAACATACATACAAGAGTATCGCAAAAAATGAAGGACAAGTGTGTGAGCTCCACATTGTGAGAACTCGGTATTACAAAAAGAAAATGCTTTCTGTAATGATTTGAAAGAACTAATACACATAGTTAATAAATACATACTTAAATACCGTAATGTACATGAATTCAAAAGCTAACTTATACTTTGAAAGAATATGAACATTGTTTGTTTACAAAGATGTTTTCAAAATTGCAAGTCTACAATTAACCAGAAATTAAAAAAGAACTGCTGCTGCTGCTGCTTGTACTGCTGCTACCTGGAATATGTGCTTCTCAACTTATCAACTCCTAGTTGCTGCCAGTTCTCCTACCAACCTTTAACAAAATTAAAAAGCATAAGATTGAAGTATGATTAATTAAACTGACCCAAACATAATTAAAAAAGTCAAAAAACTTAGTAGGCTCAGAACACACTATTCACACTAGGGCCGCACTGCAGTGCCATGCCAACTAGTTCAAATGCATAATAATCCCTCATCAGTTAATTAAGTAATCAAGCATCAGCTTAACTGCATAAATTCACCCTCCATCAATTTTATAATCACGCATCACTTCAAATGCATAAATACACCCTTCAACATTAGTGAGAGAGCGGGAGAAGGAGAGCTGCCCAATCAAGATCATGAACCCATATTGGGGATCCTTTAGTTACGCACTCCGCTTTGCACACTCCTCCTATGCACTCCTTCTCAGCCTTTGGATTTTGATCCTCATCAATGATCAAAATCCACCGCCTCTCCTTCTCAGCCGCTCTCATAGTTACAAAAGATGGGGGCACTAAAGCCATTTCCCCACCTTTTACTCAATCTGCCCAATCAAGATCATGAACATATATCGGGTGGATGTGGAAGAATATGCATAAAAACCATATGCTCGAAAATCTAACTAGAGTTGCCCTCAAGTAACCCAAATCAAATGAGTTTTCAGATAATAAGGTGTGTCATCACTGCCTATACCAACACCAAAACATATAAAAAGACAAAACCACAAAATGCATAAATGGGAATGAAGAAATACTTCCCATTTCGGCAGCAGGAGAAGATGGGAATCAAATTGGGGGATATGGGGGATTTCGAAAGCCCATATCCAGATGCGTCGAGTAGTTTCGAAAGCACGTCACTTCCCAAAGCTTCGGCAGCAGGAGTTAGGGTTTCGATCGTCTTCGAATCGACGAGTTAGGGTTTCCATTAGGAGTGTTGAGATCGGGGAGAGAGAAGATAGGCGAGGGTAGTTGCGATTTGAGAGCAGGATTTGAAGCGGCAGCCTTGGATGTGGAATCGAGGAAGCTAGGGTTTGCTTTCGAATGGGGTTTGGAGAAGGAGAGAAAAGAGAGTGGGAGATAGAGAGAGCAGAGGGAGGACACGATAGAGTAAAAAGGTGGGGAAATGACTTTCGTGCCCCCATCTTTAGTAACTATGAGAGCGGCTGAGAAGGAGAGCCAGAGGATTTTGATCATTGATGAGGATCAAAATCCAAAGGCTGAGAAGGAGTGCGTAGGAAGAGTGCGTAAAGAGGAGTGTGTAACTGAAGGATCCCATATATATATATATATATATATATTATACTCTTCGAAATTACGGGGTATTACATATACCCCACATTTAGAAATCAGCGTCCTCGCTGAGTACGGGGCATGCCATCTAGCACAAGATCCTTCTTTCTAGCCGATGTGGCTCGTCCTCGATCCCGAAGATCAGTGACTCACAACACCGCAGATCATACTCGATCCTGGAGATCAGTGACTCTCAACACCGCGGATCATACCGAGGCCCTTTTACACACCCGGTGTCAAAAGTCGGCTCTGATACCATTTGTAACACCCCGCCCCAATACTCAGACAATTTTTATTATTTTTAGAAGACAAACTAATACTTATAGTATAACTGCCCATCATACGCTGCATCTCAAAAGGTGGTTAACCGATTAGGTGATTCTTGATCATAGGCAGTTATATTTATATTATTTTAATCTAGTAATATTCCCGATATAGGACAATCTCAAACTCTTCTCGCAATCGAAACCCGTTGTCTCAATTCCTGTGCACACCTCCCTAGGTGTCACGTCACCCCTTTTAAAGACAGTACCTATCTTTCACCTCACACCCCGGGTGGGCCCCCACCTAAATGCTGACGTCACATGACGTTAGCCCACTACAAACCACAGCAGCACGACTGTTCTTCACGTGTGCCCCCCCCTCTTTAGACAATTATAATTACCAATATGCCATTCTCAACTTATATATATATATATATATATATATATATATATATATATATATATTATACTCTTCGAAATTATGAGGTATTACAATATCCTTTTGTACGGGTAGTATAGTGCCCACAACACCCACAAAAGTGTTGATGCATCAATAAAAAGATTCAACCACAAACGCTAGATCTCAACAAGAATATAATGATATGCAAAGATAACCAATACTTCTTACTCAAGAAATATAAAGATATAATGAGATCTCTCTATAATCTCTCTCTCACGGCACTCGACATAAGAAGTTCTCTCAGTTATGTACTTCTCAAATCCTAGGATTATATATATATATATATATATATATATATATATATATATATATATATATATATATATATATATATATTTATTTATTTATAACCCCAAAGTAAACTCTAATAAATAAACACAAATAGTCAAATACGGCCTAAAAGGATCCAAACTCGCGACCCAATTCTATATCATGTGTCCAATGTGGTCGAATGCACAAGAGGTGCTATTGACTGCAATAAAGTCCACCAAGTCAGAGAGAAGCCTCGGTCGACTGCACTCAGCAAATATAATAGTCAACTGTCAAATTCGCTCTGCTGCTTCTCCTACTTGTTGTTGTGCTTTTTTCTGCACTTCGTGTCACTTGCCACTTCGTGTCTTCTCATTCTTCAAACTCTTGTGCTAGTATATTAGGTCCACATATCCTAACAATCTTCCACTTGTACCAAATACACAAAACTTTAAAATAATTGTTTTTTTGTTTTTTATTGTTGTTGTTGTTTTGCATTACCTCTGCCAGCCTCCCACTCCTTATGAAAGAATGAGTACCCCTCACTCACATGAAGTGCACCCCCCGCCCTTCCACCAAGTGGAGTGCACAAACACTCCACATAGCCTCGTGAATGATGTTCCCCACCGTTTATCGCATAGAGAATGAATAACAGAGAAATACTCTCTTCTTTCCATCGTGTTAGATTCTGTGTCATAAGACTCCCTTACTCGCACAATCTTCGCTAACAGTGGACATGGTTCACAATCTCTCAGGGCTAAGGCACCATTTGCAATCGAAGCCTCTATGGATGACACCTCCATGATATCCGCAGATAGCAAATGTAACACCCCATAAAATTGGAAATGATAATTTTGCCCTTGTGCGTTACGCACGTATATTTTGTACCGTTACTGGTAATATTTGTAACGTGTTTTCATTAAGCATTGTGATTTCTGACTATTTATGCATTTCCTGTATATTTTATCCTATTTAAATCAACTAAAATATTAAATTTTCAATCTCTGAGTTTTACGTGCTTTTTACGTGTTTTTGATGCACGTATCGATTATGTGTTTTCACCGCTACGTGTAATATTTTCTGTGTCTTTAAATTATTTATTTTATATATTCAAATCTATTTTATAAAACAAAAATTCATTTTTCTTGCATTTTTGATCTAAATAATTTTACACGTGTAATGCACGTGTTTTCTATGTACGTAGTGATTACATCGTGAAATATATAAAATTAGTAAATATATTTTTCTTATGTTGTTTTTGTTAATATTTTAATAATTTTCCATTTGATAAAGTTGATTTCGCATTTTTGATATTTTACGTACGACGCACGTATTTCGGTACGCATATGTGAGCGTATTCGTTTTCAAAATAAAATTTTGGAGTGTGTGAATTTATTTGTGCATAAAAAATTATAATTTTTAATTAGATTAATTTTTACATACATATTATATATAACCTACGTTTTAATTTAAATAAAAATAATTAATTGAAGGAATTGAGACAATCGCGCCGGATTTACCGGTGTATTTTCCCTGGCGTTTTACCAATCGCGCCGGAGTAGGATAAAACCAGGATAGGGTCGCAAAAATGTATAGTTATACACCGGCGGCCTCTAAAAAATGCCGGTAAATTATAATATTCACCGGCATTTTTATAAAAACACGCCGGTGAATAGAAAGCGGAAATATACCCCACAAATCCTCTCACATTCACCGGCGTTTATTAATAAAAACGCCGGTGAATATACAGGGATTAATTCCCCAATCCTGCCGCGAAACCCTTAGCACATTTCGTTTTTTTTTACCAAACCCTAAGTTTCCCCGCGCCGTCGCCATTGGGCCTCCTTCCCTTCCTCGACAACTCCTCCGTCGACATCGCCATTGGGCCTCCTTCCCTTCCTCGACCCCCGCTCAGTCATTTCTCTCTCATCGCAAGTACTCTCTCTCTCTCTCTCGCGCTCTCTCTCTCTACTTCTTGATTTTGTGATGGTAATGGTTTGATTGTAATGGTGCGATTTTGTGATGGTAATGGTGCGATTGATTCTGTGATGTTTATGTTTGTGGGAATTTTGGGTGGTAATGGTTTGATACTCAATTTAGGGGAGATCTTGATTTAGGGATAGCTAGCTTCGTTTGTGATACTCAATTTTGGGTGGTAATGGTTTGATACTCAATTTTGGGTGGTAATGGTGCGATTGATTCTGTGATGTTTATGTTTGTGATAGCTAGCTTCGTTGATTTTATTTTCATCAACTGAAACTTTAGCATGATGGTTCAAGAGGCTTGTTGGTTCTTCTTGGTTCTTGTTGATTATCAGCTGAAAATTTAGCAAAATCCGAGCATGAACGTAAATTAATAAACTAGCATTGGTTCATGTTGGTTCTTCTTGTTGATTATCGGCTAAGCTAGCTTCTTGTTGGTTCTTCTTGTTGATTTTCGGCTAGGCTAGCTTCTTGTTGATTCTTGTTGAAGCTAGTGTTTTTGGTGAACATAGCATGGTTTGGGTAATTCCATCCCAACTAAATCATTGATGTTTCTGGCTCCAAAAGAAACCTGCACAAGGTTTGTTCTACCAATTCTTGTACAGATTTTGGGAATTCTGAAGTTTTTAGATCCAGGATCACAAATTTTTATTAGGCTGTGATTGGATTGTTTAGTGACTGTCAACAAGTGTTCTTAATTGGGCTGTGATTAGAAAGAGACGAGTTGGAGTGGAGATCTGGAAACCCATATAGAGACATCTCGTTCATAATAATTTATTATTATTGTTGTTCTTGTCGCTCTTGCTGTTGTTGCTGATGTCTCTTTATGTGCGTTTGCTGAAGAGAAAGCAGGGATGAGAGAGAGATGAGGAAAATGCCGCTATGTTAGCCTGGTGTATCCTCATTCTCTACCATTCCTCTTTCTGGCTTCTATATTTGGTTTCTTTCCATGATGACAGTTCCTTAAAACTACACTTGATATGAGCCCTATTCTTATTTTTTTTCAATAAAAATGGGAGTTTTGGTGATCCAACAAACATGTACCCGCATACTTCCAAATGGCATTTTCTTTAGAAAGTCGGGCTCCAAAGAATCGATCTATGACTAGAATCTCCATTCAAAGCCCAATCAAAATTTGTCATCCTGGATCTAAAATCTTCTTTGAGCCACAAACATCAATGGTTTAGTTGGGATGCAGAATTAATAGAGAAACATATATGCTTAGATACTGGAAATTTTCATTTTCTTTTACTGTTAAAGAAGCTGAATTCATGCATCTGATTGTCATCTTAGCATGATTTTTTTACCAAAATGGGTTAACTGTCAACTAAGGATGCTGTATGTATACCAAAATCCTCCAAATCTGTACAAGAATTGGGCTGAACAAACCTTGTGCAAGTTTCTTTTGGAGCCACAAACAACAATGGTTTAGTTGGGATGAAGAATTAATAGACAAACATATATGCTTAGATACTGGAAATTTTCATTTTCTTTTACTGTTAAAGAAGCTGAATTCATGCATCTGATTGTCATCTTAGCATGATTTTTTTACCAAAATGGGTTAACTGTCAACTATGAATGCTGTATATATACTAAAATCCTCCAAATCTGTACAAGAATTGGGCTGAACAAACCTTGTGCAGGTTTCTTTTGGAGACACAAACATCAATGGTTTAGTTGGGATGAAGAATTAATAGACAAACATATATGCTTAGATACTGGAAATTTTCATTTTCTTTTACTGTTAAAGAAGCTGAATTCATGCATCTGATTGTCATCTTAGCCTGATTTTTTACCAAAATGGGTTAACTGTCAGCTAAGGATGCGGTATGTATACCAAAATGCTCCAAATCTGTACAAGAAATGGGCTGAACAAACCTTGTGCGGGTTTCTTTTGGAGCCACAAACATCAATGATTTAGTTGGGATGAAGAATTAATAGACAAACATATATGTTTAGATACTGGAAATTTTTATTTTCTTTTACTGTTAAAAAAGCTGAATTCATGCATCTGATTGTCATCTTAGCATGATTTTTTTACCAAAATGGGTTAATTGTCAACTAAGGATGCTGTATGTATACCAAAATCCTCCAAATCTGTACAAGAATTGGGCTGAACAAACCTTGTGCGGGTTTCTTTTGGAGCCACAAACATCAATGGTTTAGTTGGGATGAAGAATTAATAGACAAACATATATGCTTAGATACTGGAAATTTTCATTTTCTTTTACTGTTAAAGAAGCTGAATTCATGCATCTGATTGTCATCTTAGCATGATTTTTTTTACCAAAATGGGTTAACTGTCAACTAAGGATGCTGTATGTATACCAAAATCCTCCAAATATGTACAAGAAATGGGCTGAACAAATCTTGTGCAGGTTTCTTTTGGAGCCACAAACATCAATGATTTAGTTGGGATGAAGAATTAATAGACAAACATATATGCTTAGATACTGGAAATTTTCATTTTCTTTTACTGTTAAAGAAAATGAATTCATGCATCTGATTGTCATCTTAGCATGATTTTTTTTACCAAAATGGGTTAATTGTCAACTAAGGATGCTGTATGTATACCAAAATCCTCCAAATATGTACAAGAATTGGGCTGAACAAACCTTGTGCAGGTTTCTTTTGGAGCCACAAACATCAATGATTTAGTTGGGATGAAGAATTAATAGACAAACATACAATGATTTCTTTTGGAGCCACAAACATCTGAGTGCTGCATGTTTTTTTAAATTTTTTTTAAAAAAATTATATACCTACACCGGCGTTTTTACAAACGCCGGTATAGCTTCCAAACAAAATTACAGCTCCTACGGCGGCGTTTGTATAACGCCGATGAATGTATATCAGCTGAAAAATATGGCACTTAGAAATACCCATACACTGGCGTTTTTACGGCCGCCGGTGTATACACAAGATTTACCGGCGGCATGAAAAAATGCCGGTGTAGACCCATAGTATTCCGCGACGCTCGCTTCGGTGGCATTTGGACCGACGGTTTTAAAAATGCCGGTGAATGTTTCACCGGCGTTTTAAATGCCAGTGTAAATTAGAAAAAACGCCGGTAAATCCAGCGTGTGTTGTAGTCGAAGAGTGTGCACTTGTGCACTACACGTGCACGTGTATCTAGGAGAGAGAATAGGGGGCTGGTTTTGGAGATGAAAGGCCGGGGGGGGGGGGAGGGGGGTAGAGAAATCAAGAGGTGTGTGGGGATTAATTATTTAAGTGGATAATTAATAGATTAATTACATTAATGTTTAATTAAACCCCCTTATACAATGTCTCTAAACCCTTCACTTTTCCTCATCCCTCCTCCTTCGTCACCTCTGCCGAAAGCTATTCCCATCAGCCACTCCCATCCATCCAGCACATGTCCATGCTTCTCCATTCATTCATCAAAGATTGTTTGTGTGTATATATATATACACACACACACACAAACATTCATCCATCCACCTTCTCATCTTCACATCATATATATATAGATTCATTCATCCACCTTCTCATCTTCACATCATATATATATATATATATATATATATATTAAGCAAGCCTATATATATATACAAATATAGAATTATATATATAGGTATATAGATGAAGTTTTGAAGTGGTGAAGTGATCTTGCTGTGCTTGGCCGAGAAATGGATTAGGGAGTTTTCTTGCGCGCGGATTTCGAGGAGGCGAAGCAGAGTTTCTAGGAGCTCTCACTCTAGGAGTGCAAATTGCAAGAAATCAACATTTCTTGGATGGGTGATGCTTTATGCTTTCTAAATTATTGAGTAGTGTATGTGTAGATTATCTTAAAAATTGAATTGCTATTGTAGAATTGTTTAGTTGCTCTCATGATTTGTGATATGTGTGCTAGTAAACACTCTAAAATTTATGTAGAGTGCATGTTGATTAAGATAGACTTGAAAGAATTAAAATTGTATTATTTTGGCATATGAATTGTTTACTTGTGTTTCACTCTTGAAGAGTAAAAATTTTATGAACCTATTCACTAAGAGAAAAATTATCGTATTATTATTTGACATGAAAATTAGATTTATTGAGTAAAATTGACATTTTGCAAGATTTAGCGAAAATTGGGTTATTCTTTACAAGGTGAAAATTTTCAATTGTGTGAAGCTATTATTGCACTAGAATTTATTTTACTGTTCTCAGATAATTTTTGGAGTGCGTGAGTTCACGTATTTTGAGTTGTGAATTGGTTTTCCCGATGCGTAGGATTTTAACAGAGAGTACTAAAGGAGCGGCGAGCATATAAAACCTATTTTTGACATCCCTACTATGGGCGCTCTTGGCCCTGTGGCTTGGCGTTGGGCTGTTTCCTTACTGGTTCTGGGTTCGAGCCTTTGGCTTCTCTAACATTGGGTTTGAGTATTATTTTCTTTGACTTTGGGTCTTAAAACAATTTTTTGAGTTGGGCTTCTCTGACATTGAGTTTGAGTATTATGTTCTCTGACTTTGGGGTTTAAAATATTTTTTGAAGAGTTGGCTTCTCTAACTTTGGGTGTGAGTATTATGTTTCTCTGACTTTGGGACTTAAAAACATTTTTTGAGAGCTTTGGCTTCTCTGACTTCGGGTTTGAGCATTATGTTCTCTGACATTGGAGTCTAAAAACATTTTAGAGCTTGGCTTCTCTGACTTGGTTTAAGTATTTGTGTTCTCTGATTTGGGTTTGAGTATTTAAATTCTCTAACTTGATTTTTGAATTATGAGAAGATTAAAGGTTTTTGACAATGCAATTGACTTTTCTCCTAAGTGAGATTTATTAATTATTTTGGTTGAGTAAGAATACTCGATGTGAAAATTTTTATGTAAACTTAATTTTCTAATGAAACTTAAAGTAATATTCATGTGAATTGATTTCTCTTGATGAAATTATACACTTATTTGATTTAAGAAATATTTGAAGTGAGTTGAGACATTGTATGAGCTTAAATTTGTTAATAAGATTTCATGTGATGAATGTATGTTCTTGAAAAGGATTATTTGCTTCTAACAATTATGAATGGATAAATGAATCATGAGTAGTATTAAAATGAGACATTGTGAATAAGAGTTAAGATAAGACATTGATCATTTGTGAATAAGTTGATGATATTTAAGTTTAAGACATGTTTATTGAAGGTTATGTGTACCCATGGATTCTTGTACATGAAAGTTTATGATTTAGAGTTAGTAAGACCTTGGGTACTGACATTGTTGGAATAAAAAGAGTTGAGATATATTTTGAGATATGGCCATGGAGCTATCTCGTATTTTTGTTGATTAAGTCCGGTAGGAGGTAAAACTAACTCTAGGTATGAAAATTTATTCATGTCTTGAACTTATGGATTAGGCACATAAGTGAAGATGTAGTAAACCTGGGCGAACGTAAGTGGGGCACTCTATATAGTCGGGCGGTGGATTCCGGAACTATAGACCCAGTCAGGCGGAGGATTCCGGGACTGTGGTTGCTTCGTGGGAGACGGGTTTTTTTTTAAATCTGGAACTATACATAGTCGGGCGAATAGTTTGCCGTACTCTAATGTATATACGTATATCGGGGCTAGAGGGGCACTTGCGGGATGATTCACACGATGAGGAGTCTGTTATAACAGTCGGGCAATGGACTCCGGGACTGGGATCCGTACTAGTGGAATGATCTAAACCTTGTTTTATTACTGGGTAGTTGTCATGGCGAGGGATCGAACCCTTTAATATGAAGTACGTAGGTGCTTGCCCTCGGACCTTGTAGAATGGGATGCATAGAATCCGAACAAGTATGCATTAGTGTCATCCTAGTATAAAATATCTGCATTAGGCATTAAGTCATCGCATACACTCACATGTTTAGTGTAGTCACATTTAATACTTTTTTGCATTCAAATATTGTGGTATGTTAAAGTATTGAGATCGTTATATGTACGGCATAGAGAGGATGATCGAGTATAACATTTTCGTCAGTTATAAGTAACTGATGTGCCCACAGCTTATTATGCAGGAATTGAATTTCTAATGAAGAAGTAAAGTGGATATGATGATGTTACATTTGAAAGATGTTGCAAGTTGTATATTATTTTCATTGTTGTAATTCATTTTATTTTCCGCTGTGTACAAATTGTAAAGAACTCTGATGTATGATGAAAAGTTTAAATTTTCTTGTAAAATTGTACGAAGTGAAGTGTAAAGATTCTGTGGAATCTCAAATTCGGTCTTATTTGGAATTCGGGGCGTTACCGATGGTATCAGAGCTACGCTTCATAATTAGTACAAATTTATAAGGAACGACACCCTAGAGTGGACATTAGAGTGTGAGTTCAGTTTATAGAGATTTAAATATAAGTGATTTACATTTGTGTTGCTCTATACACTGATGATTTCTCTTTCCTTTTCCTACTGGATGGCTGGAGTCGTGAATGAAGTAGTTATTGAACCTTTATTCATGATACTCTCCTCGTATACATTGCTGTGAGATTGTATGTGAGCACATTTTCTCTGGGTATCAGAGTGGCACAATGGAAGCGTGGTTGGTTGAACCTACACTCATGATACATTACATGTAGACACACTTCCCTTTCAAATTATTTTTCGTGGATTTTCATCCTAGTATTTTTCAACATTTAATATTTTCAAATAAATATTTTCTTATATTATTAAATTTATTGAATATGTATTATTTTGTCTATATTACTTAGTCTTGATCTTTTTGAATTTGTTTTATCGGTCTTTCAATCTTAAGGTTTTGTCCTTCGTGTTTATATGTCACTTAATATTTATCCGTCTACATTGTTATTACTTTACGTATTTTATTAAATTAATATTGCAACTATTATTTTCTTCATTTATTATTATATTTTGAATTTTCTTATGAAATTTTCTTATGTGCGTTCATTTTATATGATTTGATTTTGGAATCCTATATTTTCCATTATCTTATATTATCTTATATATTTTAGTATATTTTTAATAAGATTGAAATATTCTACCCATATAAATATGACCAACCATTTTGTTTTATTATCTACATTCGATACTATCGTTATTGCGTATTATCCACTAATTTGTTTTGTTCACTTTTACTATTAATCGCTACTTATTAATTTTGTAGTTTTAGCTTCTTCAATATAAGACATACACTACATAATTATTGTTTTCATTTGTATTTTCATCTCGTGCATATGCTTCACACTATTTTCTTCTTAATATTATAAATCATTTTCATTTCTACAAATTATGTATATCCTATATTTAAGGTCTATTTTGATATTTTTCCATTGGAATTTCCTACTTCACTTACAATTATTTTTCATCCATTTTTATATCACTGATTTCAAACATAATACCATACTTTACTAAACACTCAATATCTAAGTATACATGGAAGATTATATCTTTCCATCTCCCATTTTGGTGCAACCTGATGTCGAGAGGAAAAATCTGCAACTAGATGTCAATGGAGGCAAACTGCAACTGGACGTCGGGGAGGCAAGGTCTGCAACCGAATGTCTAGAAGGCAAACTGCAATCGGATGTCACAGAGGAAATTCTGTAACTTGAGATCGTAGAGGCAAGTCTGCAGTTGGACACCAACGAGGCGAACCTACACCAGAAGGAGATTTTCTACTTTGATAACCCATATTTTGTTTTCAATAATAATTACTTACCCCTATTCTATTTTTGTACTAGCTTATACTATTTTAAAACCCAGTATTATATTGTTTATACTGATTTCTATATCTGTCTTATTTTGCATATTTAGTACTTAATCTCAACTATCCTGCTGTTTTTTTTTATTTTAAAATTTTGATTCTTTTCGTGAGTAAGTATTTCACATAACTTCATCATATTTTGCTATTAACTAATCTTAGATTTGGTGGCTACTCACCTAACAAAAATAAAGTTTTTATTTATACTTTTTCTTCAATTCGTAAGTTATTTATATATGATTAATTTTCGCACTATTTCAATAATATGTTATTACATATTCTACTATGATGTTTTGTTTTACTCCTACAAACTATTTATAATTTTCATGTCATAATATTGGTGGTCTCACTCTATAATTTTTACGCCTATATACATATATAAATTTTGTATGTTGGTTTTTCTTGCTCTACTTGATAATTCGAAAGTATTTCGATGCATGCCTTCTATATCTTTAATTTTCAAATCGTATGTATAATTATTATAGTTACTTTACAAATTATTTTATGATATTAATTTGTTTATACTTTTAACTAAAATTTCATCCTCATTTATTTTTTGAAATTGTTATCCAGTAGTTTTTTTTTAAATTGCCAATTCAATTTTTGTCATACAGTATCAATCCAGTTTTGCGTTTTTATTATTCTATCACTATTTACTTTGAAAGATTTTGACTACTAAACCTACTTATAAATTATCTATTGACTATGTTTTTCTTTATTGCATTGTTTTCCAAACCATTCCACAAATTAATGACTTAATTGATTTTTTCTTTTATCTAATGGTTCATCTAATATTATTTTTGTATGAAAATTTCTCTCAATCTATCCTCTTTTGTCACATTTATTTTCTTACGCTATTTTCCTAGTTTTATTGTTCCATTCTTATAAAATTCTGATACTCTTAGTTTTCTTAGATATAGAGTTTGCCATATTTTTCCTCATTGCTTATTTTTATACTACATTTATTTTCTGGATGTTTACAGTTTTCTATAGACAATAAGAATTTTTTTGCGTGTACAAAATACAACCTTTACCATAGCGAGTTCCGGGGACGAAACTATTCTAGGGGGAGGGGACAGTGTAACACCCCGCAAAATTAGAAATGACAATTTTGCTCTTGTGTGTTATGCACGTAGATTTTATACCGTTACTGGTAATATTTGTAACATATTTTCATTACGCATTGTGATTTTTGACTATTTATGCATTCCTTGTATATTTTATCCTATTTAAATCAACTAAAATATTAAATTTTCAATCTCTGGGTTTTACGTGTTTTTGATGCACGTATCGATTATGTGTTTCCACCGCTACGTGTAATATTTTCTATGTGTTTAAATTATTTATTTTATGTATTCAAATCTATTTTATAAAATAAAAATTTATTTTTCTTGCATTTTTAATCTAAATAATTTTACACGTATAATGCACGTGTTTTTTCATATACGTAGTGATTATATTGTGAAATATATAAAATTAGTAAATATATTTTCTTATGTTGTTTTTGATTATATTTTAATAATTTTCCATCTGATAAAGTTGATTTCATATTTTTGATATTTTACGTACGACGCACGTATTTCGGTACGCGTATGTGAGCGTATTCGTTTTCAAAATAAAATTTTGGAGTGTGTGAATTTATTTGTGCATGAAAAATTATAATTTTTAATTAGATTAATTTTTACATACATATTATATATATATAACCTACGTTTTAATTTAAATAAAAATAATTAATTGAAGGAAGAGTGTGCACTACACGTGCATATATATCTAGGAGAGAGAAGAGGGGGCCGGTTTTGGAGATGAAAGGCCAGGGGGGGTTAGAGAAATTAAGAGGTGAGTGGGGATTAATTGTTTAAGTGGATAATTAATAGATTAATTACATTAATGTTTAATTAAACCCCCTTATATAATGTCTCTAAACCCTTCAATTTTCCTCATCCCTTCTCCTTCGTCACCTCTGCCGAAAGCTATTCCCATCAGCCACTCCCATCCATCCAGCACATGTCCATGCTTCTCCATTCATTCATCAAAGATCATGTGCTTCTCCATTCATTCATCAAAGATTGTTTGTGTATATATATGTATATATATATATATATATATATATATATATATACAAATATAGAGGGTAAAAAGGATATGAGCAACTTGCTCATTTAGTAAATGAGCAATTGATTATGTGGCATGCATGTGATACATTGGACAACTAACTCATTTAATGATTTTTCAATCACATGTATGCCACATCATCAATTGCTTATTTACTAAATGAGCAAGTTGCTCATACCCCTTTTTCCCAATATAGAAGTATATATATAGGTATATAGATAAAGTTTTGAAGTGGTGAAGTGATCTTGCTGTGCTTGGCCGAGAAATGGATTGGGTAGTTTTCTTGCGCGCAGATTTCGAGGAGGCGAAGCGGAGTTTGTAGGAGCTCTCACTCTAGGAGTGCAAATTGCAAGAAATCAACATTTCTTGGGTGGGTGATCCATTATGCGTTCTAAATTATTGAGTATTGTATGTGTAGATTATCTTAAAAATTGAATTGCTATTGTAGAATTGTCTAGTTGCTCTCATGATTTGTGATATGTGTGCTAGTAAATACTCTAAAATTTATGTAGAGTGCATGTTGATTAAGATAGACTTGAAAGAATTAAAATTGTATTATTTTGGCATATGAATTGTTGACTTGTATTTCACTCTTGAAAAGTAAAAATTTTATGAACCTATTCACCAAGAGAAAAATTATCGTATTATTATTTGACATGAAAAATAGATTTATTGAAAATTGGGTTATTCTTTACAAGATTTAGCGAAAATCGACATTTTGCAAGATTTAGCAAAAATTGGGTTATTCTTTACACGGTGAAAAATTTAAATTGTGTGAAGCTATTATTGCACTAGAATTTATTTTACTGTTCTCAGATAATTTTTGGAGTGCGTGAGTTCGCATATTTTGAGTTGTGAATTGGTTTGCCCGAAGCATAGGATTTTAACAGAGAGTACTAGAGAAGCAGCGAGCATATAAAACCTATTTTTGACATCCCTACTGTGGGCGCTCTTGGCCCTGTGGCTTGGCGTTGGGCTGTTTCCTTACTGGTTCTGGGTTCGAGCCTTTGGCTTCTCTAACATTGGGTTTGAGTATTATTTTCTTTGACTTTGGGTCTTAAAACAATTTTTTGAGTTGGGCTTCTCTGACATTGAGTTTGAGTATTATGTTCTCTGACTTTGGGGTTTAAAATATTTTTTGAAGAGTTGGCTTCTCTAACTTTGGGTGTGAGTATTATGTTTCTCTGACTTTGGGACTTAAAAACATTTTTTGAGAGCTTTGGCTTCTCTGACTTCGGGTTTGAGCATTATGTTCTCTGACATTGGAGTCTAAAAACATTTTAGAGCTTGGCTTCTCTGACTTGGTTTAAGTATTTGTGTTCTCTGATTTGGGTTTGAGTATTTAAATTCTCTGACTTGATTTTTGAATTATGAGAAGATTAAAGGTTTTTGACAATGCAATTGACTTTTCTCCTAAGTGAGATTTATTAATTATTTTGGTTGAGTAAGAATACTCGATGTGAAAATTTTTATGTAAACTTAATTTTCTAATGAAACTTAAAGTAATATTCATGTGAATTGATTTCTCTTGATGAAATTATACACTTATTTGATTTAAGAAATATTTGAAGTGAGTTGAGACATTGTATGAGCTTAAATTTGTTAATAAGATTTCATGTGATGAATGTATGTTCTTGAAAAGGATTATTTGCTTCTAACAATTATGAATGGATAAATGAATCATGAGTAGTATTAAAATGAGACATTGTGAATAAGAGTTAAGATAAGACATTGATCATTTGTGAATAAGTTGAAGATATTTAAGTTTAAGACATGTTTATTGAAGGTTATGTGTACCCATGGATTCTTGTACATGAAAGTTTATGATTTAGAGTTAGTAAGACCTTAGGTACCGACATTGTTGGAATAAAAAGAGTTGAGATATATTTTGAGATATGGCCATGGAGCTATCTCGTATTTTTGTTGATTAAGTCCGGTAGGAGGTAAAACTAACTCTAGGTATGAAAATTTATTCATGTCTTGAACTTATGGATTAGGCACATAAGTGAAGATGTAGCAAACCTGGGCAAATGTAAATGGGGCACTCTATATAGTCGGGCGGTGGATTCCACGACTATGGTTGCTTCGTGGGAGATGAGCTTTTATTTTAAATCCGGGACTATGCATAGTCGGACGGATAATTTGCCGTACTCCAATGTATATATGTATACCGGGGATAGAGGGGCACTTGCGAGATGATTCGCACGACGAGGAGTCTGTTATAACAGTCGGGCGGTGGACTCCCGGATTGAGATCCGTACTAGTGGAATGATCTGAACCTTGCTTTATTACTGGGTAGTTATCATGGCGAGAGATCGAACCCTTTAATGATGAGTACATAGGTGCTTGAACGGACCTATGTAGAATGGGATGCATACAATCTGAACAAGTATGCATTAGTGTCATCCTAGTATAAAATATCTGCATTAGGCATTAAGGCATCGCATATACTTACATGTTTAGTGTAGTCACATTTAACACTTTATTTGCATTCAAATATTGTGGTTGTTAAAGTATTGAGATCGTTATATGTACAGCATTGAGAGGATGGCCGAGTATAACATTTTCGTCAGTTGTAAGTAACTGACGTGCCCACAGCTTATTATGCAGAAATTGAATTTCTTATGAAGAAGTAAAGTGGATATGATGCTGTTACATGTTAAAGATGTTGCAAGTTGTATATTATTTTCATTGTTGTAATTCATTTTATTTTTCGCTGTGTACAAATTGTAAAGAACTCTGATGTATGTTGAAAAGTTTAAATTTCCTTGTAAAATTATACGAAGTGAAATGTAAAGATCCTGAATCTCGAATTCGGTCTTATTTGGAATTCGGGGCGTTACAGCAAAACACCACTTACAGCCTCACGATAACCAACTCGGCCATACTCATCGACATCACCACAAATATCGATACCAATGCTCTCAACATCACAAGATCAGCTTGAAGTTTCTGTTATATCACAAAAAATCCCTCACTTTAACAAAAACTCTTGCTTTCTTCTTGGATCATTCTCACCATGGCTATCAACTCCTACTAAATGTGCAACCCCTGCTTCTGCCCCACAACTCTTAGATCTCGGCCATCCCCTACACAGGCTACGTTTCGATTCTGGCTGAGAGTCAACTGAAGTAGAAGGACACACATCATCTTTAAGCAAATACAATGATCTGTTATGCTTCCCACTTACTACAACATCTGAACCTGTAGTTATACACCACTTTCTACTACCAAATGTAGTCGACAAACCCTCTTTGTTGAGGCTTCCCGTCAAGATAAGATTTTCTCTCCAGTTTGGGTCATGTCTCGTCTCTTCCTAGACAATCTCTTTCCTATCACTGGCTTTCGAACAGTTCCAGATCCAATCACAGGGCACCATTGACCGTTACCCACGATCACATCTCCGAAGAACGCTCTGTGTAGGCTTCAAACACATCTTTCCTCGAAGTGCAATGAAAAAAGCACCTGAATAAATGCACCAGTCTCGTGTGTCCAACTCCACCATTGCTGATAGACATAACCCGTCACCAGTTGTATCCTTGGTCACCACATTGGCTTACTTTGATGGTTTTTGCTTCTTCTTCATAAGAGTCTTATAATTACTCATCATGTGACCCCACTTGTGGCAATACCAACACTTAGATCCACCACCATTGTCGTTGTCTTTAGACCCACTATCAGACTCACTTTCCTGATTCTTCCCCTTTTGACTTCCCTTTATCTCCTAGGTCTCTCAACTGAAAGTGTGGAATTGATAGAAGATGTTAAAGAATCTTTGTTCCTCTTCCTTCTCACCTCCTCGTTCATGAATCTGTCATAGTCCCTGTAATAATTTATTCCACCGTACCATAACTGTCGGGTAGAGCAGATAGAAGTAACAATGCTTATCCTCTCTCTAAAACTTTAACACTGAGCTTCCAACTGGTTGTATACCATACAATAATTGTTCATATCTTCCACTATTGAACCCCTTTCTCCCAGCTTCATGTCAACCAATTTCTTCAAATAAAGAATTTGATTCGATGCCGATGGTTTCTCACACACACACACACACACACACACACACACACACACACACACACACACACACACATATATATATAAGAGTCTCCATCCTTCGTGGTCTTTGCATTCGAGATGTGAAATACTGCTTTCCTACTAAACGTTAACTATATATATATATATATATATATATATATATATATATATATATATATATATATATATATATATGTAAGAATCTCCATCCTTTGTGGTCTTTGCATTCGAGATGTGAAATACTGCTTTCCTACTAAACATTAACTAAATCACCAAAGCACCTTCTGATCCAAACGTTTTCATGCCACCAAGATATTCATATCCTTGTATACACCTTTTGACATCTCATCAAACAACGGACCATCCATATCTTTCTGACAGTGATACGCCACCATCTAGATCTTCCACATTGCGAAATCACTTTCAACGAATCTCTCGAATTTTGACTTGCTACAGACCATCACGTAACCCTAAGCTCTGATACCACTTTGTAGTGCTCAAAATGCCCACAAAGATCTTGATGCACCAATGACAAGATTTCACCACAACCATAAGATATCATAAACAAAAGAACAAAATGATATACATAGATAACCAATATTTTTTACTCAAGAAATACAAAGATACAATGAGATTTCTCTCTAATTTCTTTTCCATATTTGACTGCACTAGGCATAAGAAGTTCTCTCAGTTATGTACTTCTCAAAACCGAGGATTTACATCTATATTTATAGCCCTAAGTAAACTCTAAAAGATAAACACAAATATAACCCAAAAGGATTCAAACCCGCGACTCAAATCTGTATCCTGCGCCCGATGCGGTCAACTGCACAAGAGGTGTAGTCGACTGCAATAAATCTCACCAAATCAGAGAGAAGCCCCTATCGAATGCGCTCCTTACGGTCGACTGCACTCAGTAGATATGACAATCGACTATCAAATATGCTCTGCTACTAATGTTTGATGTTGTGCTTATTATTGCACTTTGTGTCATGTTACTGCTTATTTTGGTGTAGGAGCGAACATATAGTGAGTTATATTTGATGGAAACTACTAAAAACCAGACCTTTGATCTTTGCCGTGAAATGTAGTTAGAGCTCCTGAGATCGAATCTAGATCGTTGATGCGGCCGATGGACCTACAAAAAGTCTCAAACACCGTGGTTTGGCCATGTCGACAGACCCTCCAACGCTCAAGTCAGATCCAGAGAAAGAAAAAGAGTGTGAGAGAAACTGTTGATTACCTTCTGACTGAAGAGGAAGGGGGGGGGGGTACTTATAGGCCTGAGAAACTGTATAGGAGATTGATATAAATTCATTGGATCGACTATGAATTCCTTATCTCCTATTCGAATCTCTCCCTCAGGAGATAAGTTCTCTGTTTAGGGATAAAAGATTTGACTAATAGTCCTCATGAGCTGGGTCTTTCTTAGTGGACTTAATCTGTCACTTTTTATGGGCTTGTAAGAGGCTCATGTGTTGTAGAGGGGTCTGGAGAAGGCCGGACCTGTTAAAAAGGTCGCTATGACTAATCTACATGTAGAAGTTTTGAGATATGTGCTGAAATCATCGAGCCTTGATTTGCTGAGATTTTTGCCATTATCATAAGCCCCCTCACACCCGAAAAAACAGTTTTCTTGGCTTTGGGGAGTAGTTGCCTTATTTTTGAATTCTGGAATACAATCTTAGCTTTCATGGTGCTTGGAGATACTCAGAACTGATCAGTGGCTTCTGAAGGTGGCAAATATTTTCTTGGATGTGTCTGGAATTTTCCATATTTTTCGGATTTTTTTGAACTTTTCTGGATTTTTTAATAATTCTTCCAATTTAAAAACAACTTTTTTAAATTTATAATTAATAAGCCTAATTTTAAATTATTTTTCGGGAATTTTAATTAATTTTCCAAATTTTTATAAAATTTTTATTTTTTAATTAACTTTTCGAATTTAAAATAAATTTATGGGATTTTTCTTGAATAATCAAAATTTGACACGCTTCTTAAAGTGATCAAAGTCGTTGATCATCCCTGGGCTCGCCCACTGAGTGGAGTGAGTGGTTGTTGAGGCGTCGAGCGATGTGGCACGATCTGAAGTGCTGGTCTCGCTCGCTGAGTGAGATCAGGCGGCTATGAATTGAGTGGAGCTTTGGGGAAGAAAGTAGGCGACATGGATCTATCTGAGGCGTCCATCACACTGGAGCCCAATTATCTGGACGATCTGACAGTTGCTGTTCTTTTTCGGAGCCTCCTAGCTTGGTTGACAATTTGCCAAGCTATGGCTATTTCCTCTTGGCAGAACTATAGGATAGCTTCGTCGCAGAGCTATAGGCACTCCTTTCTCGCCGAGCTACTGATTCTGTCGAGCTTTGGAGCTTGTTGTCAAGATACGATGCTCCTCTCATCGAGCTATGAAGGTGGCGATCGAACGATGAAGTTTTTGCGCTATGGACTCTTGATCTTGGGCGTTGAGCTATGAGGTGGTGTTTCTGAGCTATAAGCTTTGTGCTGAGCTATGGCATTTGCATCGCAGCCGAGCTATGAGCTTCTTAAATTTCTCACCAAGTCGTCGAGCTATGAGTTTCCCTTGTCGAGCTATAAAGTGGTGGCAGTCGAGCTATGAGCGATTATGGCCATCTCGCCGAGCCATGGAGATGGAGCGTTGTCGTGTTATAAATCCATCAATTCAAAAAGTTAAACTCTGTTTTGTGCGAGCTACAGGGCTTTGTTGCCTCATCGACCTATGGGGCCAGTTGTGGTCGAGCTATGGGAAAGCAGTCGAGCCATGAAGATTTCAAGCCGTCGTCGATCTATGAGGCTTCTTTGCTGCCGAGCTACGAGCGAATTGTCAAGCTATTGGTCGAGCTATGGAGTTCTTGCTGTTTTATCGAGCTATGAGGCTTCTGTGCTGCCGAGCTATGAGCGAATTGTCGAGCTATAGTCATAAGTCATGGAGCTTCGAGACTTGGGCGTGCCACTGTTGTGCAATCTAGATGATCTAAATAAATAGATAAACTAGACACAAATTAAAACCTCGCAAGTGTACGAATCGTTTATAGAAGCGTAGCAATAGCAAGGGTCGATCCCACAGAGATTGTAGAAATTAACTTACTAATCAATAGAAAATGTGAGAATGATAAAGAGTTGTTCTAAAGGTCTAAAAGAAATGAAAAGATTAAGATATACTGAATCACAAATATTTATTAAGTAGTTGGGTTTAGATCTCCACCGATAGTCAATAATGCTAAGTTACCTTCTGAACTTCTTCATATAACTCATGTTTGTTCTCTTCAAGGGCATGGTATCTACTCCTTAAAGTAATGTTTCCCTAAGCCAAGAATTAGGCATGGTATCTACTCTAATTCGTTTTTTTCATTAAGTATTTAGCATGGTATCTACTAAGTTGCACTTAAAGAAAACATAAGAACAGTGGAAACGAACAAACACTCAAGGTTCTAGAAATTGGTATCAGATCTAGATCCCTTAAGTTGATTAAACCAAGAATCCCTAAGGATTCCCTTGTTACAAGTTATGAACACGAGATACGGGTCGTCTCAATATGCTCATATAACAGATTCAGATAGATGGTAATGCAAACTTGATATTCTCAAGTTCTGTATGTCAGTCGACTGGCTGTCACCTCAGTTGACTACTCTCAGAACTTGAGAACAAGTTTGATTATCATCAATCTATACCAATTCAATCAGATTCAATCAATAAGTAAAGTAGAAGGATTCAGAAGAATATAACACTACATAACTACGGCTTCAATCTACCCAACTATGAAATTAGTTCCACATAATGATACTTTTATTGATCAACAAGTTCGAATACATGGTTAACATAAAAGAATTAGAAAGAGAAGGAATAAACTGATGTAGTTCGGCTAGATGACTCGGCTGGCTGTCACACAGTCGATCGGCCGTTCCTTTCCTTATGCTTGATCTCCTCTCTCCTTCTTCAATGCTGATACCGTACTGCTCTTCACTTGATGATTCAGAAAGTTGTGTGATTTTGTGATTCGGGAGCCTCCGCGTATATCTATATCCAGAATAATGCTTCTTGGTTGGTATTTATAGAACACGGCTAGAGAATTAGGGTTTGCACTCTTCTTTTTATAGAAAAGTCATTTTCTTTTATTTATTTCCTCCCTTGTTGCTCTGCGTGTTATTTCTTTCTCTTTTCTTTTATTCTTCCTTTTCTGTTCTGATTTGGATTAGATTTGGACGAATCTTCAAATATCTTATCTTTCTACTCTGCCGCCTACCAGTCGACTTGTCAGCGAACCAGTCAACTGTGCCGAGACTTCTGAAGATTTCATAATTGATCATACAAGTCGACTGTGCTTTGGAATAAGTCGACTGCAACGAGCGGCTGTGGAAAATCAACTTCTCTGTCCAGTCGACTGCTGTGGGGAACCAGTCGACCGATGATCTGCAGTTTTCTGTGTATCATCCTGAATCTGCTTCGTTTCTGCGTTTTAGGCTGTTCCCTATGGAAAAGAGAAAATAAGAGTTAAATACCACATATAGAGCTTTTAAATGTCTAATTGCATTAAGATTATTGCTCCTAAATGTGGATAATATTGTGTTCATCAAATACCCCCAAACTTAGATTTTGCTTATCCTCAAGCAAAAAGTGAACTTATGAACAAGGGGAAAATAATAGTACTCTCAACCAAGAATTTTTTATTATGTGAGCATCAGCATATTAAACTATTAACAATTTCAGATAAAGTAAAATTAAACATACCCACTTTCTCTAGTGCAATTGTTTAGTCATAATCCCCAAACCCAATCATATTTGTCATGCAATTAATTTTAATTATAGTATGTAACAACTCCATCTGTGATTATCCCTTTTCTCCACTACAAACTGAGTAGCAAACTAGAGTTTTTTTTTTTTTTTTTTTAAGTCTCTTCTCTAAAGTTGTCACTTGCCTTTTTACGCGAATGCAAAACATTTGTGATGAATCCACCCGGTTACTCAGCAAGTCACAAACTTTAAAGTGCTTTGCATACTCATATTTCAAGTTGCCGTTTGACGTAAAGGTAAACATTGGTGATGAATACCCCTAGTTACTAAGCACCCAAAACATTGGAGTAGATTGACTTTATTCAGATATATATATATATATATTTTATCACTCTATTTACTTAAACTCAATTTAGGACTAGATCTAAAGGGAATAATCACCAGAAAAAGTATCACATTTGTTTATTATGTATAATCGCATGACTCATATAATTTTGTAAGGCATTATGAAACTCAACAATCCTAAAGTAAATAAGTATCCTTACTATTACTTTATAAGAAATTGTTTATCCTAAAAAAAATTTCAAAAGACTCCAAATATAACTAACTAATACTTCAAAAGACTCCAAATATAACTAACTAATACCCCCAAACTTAGATGGAACATTGTCCTCAATGTTCGCGCAAAGCTTAAAATATAGGCATGTGTTACCATCTAGTAAGAAGGAGAGACTAAAAATAAAAAAATGAATAACGAAAAGAAAATGAAAGGAAAGTGTAAATACTCCCCTGAAAATTGGGTTGCCTCCCAATAAGCGCTGTGTTTTCTGTCTTCAGCTAGACTTGATGAGGTCATGCCATGTATTGAATGGTTTGAAGATTCACATCTTCCTCTTGCGGTTCTATGCTCATCTCTATGTATGGCTTCGCTCTATGCCCGTTCACCTTAAATGTTTGATTCTTCTCTTTGCTATGAACCTCCAATGCACCATGTGGAAAGACTCTTGTGACAATGTATGGCCCATACCATCTTGACATGAGCTTGCTTGGAAAAAGTCTTAATCTTGAGTTGTATATCAGTACCTTCTGTCCTTCATAAAACTCCTTCCTTGCTAGCTGTTTGTCATGGTACAACTTGGTCCTTTCCTTGTACAATTTTGCATTTTCATATGCGTCGTGCCTCAACTCTTCAAGCTCATTTAGTTGAAATCTTCTTTTGTCACCTGCTTGTTTCATATCAAAATTGAACCTTTTAATGGCCCAATAAGCTTTGTGTTCCAACTCCACTGGTAGATGACAGGCTTTTCCAAAAACCAAACGGTATGGTGACATGCCGATGGGTGTTTTGTAAGCTGTTCGGTAGGCCCATAATGCATCATTCAAGCGCAGCGACCAATCCTTCCTCCTTGTGTTGACTGTCTTTTCCAAAATGCTCTTGATTTCTCTGTTGCTAATCTCCACCTGCCCACTAGTTTGAGGGTGATATGGGGTGCCCACTCTATGTGTGATACCATATTTCTTCATCAAAGAAGCAAATGGAAAGTTATTGAAGTGGCTCCCTCCATCACTAATTATTGCCCGTGGTGTACCAAACCTAGTAAAAATGTTCTCCTGCAAAAACTTGACAACAACTTTGTGATCATTAGTTTTTGAGGGGACAGCCTCGACCCATTTAGACACATAATCCACACCCACAAGAATATATAAATAACCAAATGAGTTAGGAAAGGGACCCATGAAGTCGATTCCCCAAACGTCAAAAAGCTCGATTACTTGGATGTTTTGCAGTGGCATCTGATTTCTAGAAGAGATGTTGCCTGTCCTTTGGCATTTGTCACAAGTCCTGCAAAAAGAAAAAGCATCTTTGAATACTTTAGGCCAATAAAATCCAGATTGTAATACCTTGAGTGCTGTTCTTTTTGGTCCAAAATGTCCTCCACATGCGTATTGGTGGTAATGTTGTAGAATACTTATTTGCTCTTCTTCTGCCACACATCTTCTTATAATTTGATCAGGGCAAAATTTGAACAAATAAGGATCATCCCAATAATAGTGCTTGCACATAGCCACCAGTCTCTTTCTTTCTTGACTTGTCATACCTGGAGGGAAAACATGAGCAGTGAGATAATTTACAATATCTGCAAACCATGGAAAATATGAGCAGTGAGATACCAGTCGACTGGTCCTGTTACCAGTCGACTGTCCCGGTGATATGTTTATTTCAAATAGGTGTTCATCCGGGAAATTTTCATTAAGTGGGAGAATTCTTTCTTCCTCATGCAGTAGTCTGGACATGTGATCTGCCACAACATTGTCACTTCCTTTCTTGTCTCTAATCTCAAGATCGAATTCTTGAAGCAACAGCACCGATCTGATCAACCTAGGCTTAGCATCCTTTTTGGCAAACAAATATCTCAAAGCAGCATGGTCAGTGAAAACAATAACTTTAGAACCAATTAAATATGATCTAAACTTCTCTACAGCAAAAATAACAGCTAACATTTCTTTTTCAGTAGTGGAATAATTTAGCTGTGCATCGTTTAAAGTTCGAGAAGCATAGTAAATAACATGGGGTGTCTTATTGATTCTTTGACCTAAAACAGCCCCTAAAGCATAATCACTTGCATCACACATGAGCTCGAAAGGATGGCTCCAATCTGGTGCCATGACAATAGGTGCAGAAATGAGAAGATTTTTCAATGTAATAAAAGCATTTGTGCACTCTTCTGTCCATGCAAACTCAACATCCTTAGTCAACAAGTCACAAAGGGGTTTGGAGATTTTTGAGAAATCTTTTATAAATCTTCTATAGAACCCTGCATGTCCAAGAAAACTCCTAACACCCTTGACTGTAGTGGGAGGGGGTAGTTTTGATATTATATCGATTTTCGCTTTGTCTACCTCTATGCCTCTTTTTGACACCACATGTCCTAAGACAATACCTTGTTGTACCATAAAATGGCACTTTTCCCAATTCAGCACTAAATTGCATTCTTCACATTTTTTAAGCACAAGCTGCAAATGGTTAAGGCATTCATCAAAACAAGTGTAACGCCCCGAATCCCAAATTACTGAATTCGAGATGTTCTACAGGATCTTTTCGCTTCCTTCACATACAATTTTACAAGGAATTTTAAAACTTTTCTTTTTCATCAGAGTTTACAACACATTACATTTGAATTTACACAGCGGAAGCAAAATATACAACATTTACATAAATGAACAACAACATGATAAACTCTTTATGCATCCATTCTTCTTTACATGTAATTTATCCTGCATACAAAACTGTGGGTACGTCAGTTTATTCAACCGACGATAATTATACATGGCCATCCTCTCTATGCCAGAAACAGTATAATGAATCTCATTTCTTAGCAAAATCACAATCTTGTTCAATAATAAGCATGTAAAATCAAGGGAACTTTTAGAGATGTCGTGTCGTGATTGTGCACTTAATCCTTAATGCAATTATTTAATTAACACATGACACTAATGCACACTTGTTCGAATTCTATGCATCCCATACTACATAGGTTCGAGGGCAAGCCTCTTAATCGTTCTTCATTTTTGTAGGGTTCAATCCCCCGCCATGACTTACTCTACTTCTGTAAATTCAATGAGTATCTTAGATGATTCTATGAGTACAAGCATGTATCCTGGCCCCTGGAGTAGAATTTCGCGCCATGTCTTGACTCGTCAAGCATGCATTCTGCGACAATTCAGCCTCCTCCCTGAACACACTCCTCTTGCAGTCACTAAAACATCCCACAAGCGTGACTAGAGTCCGATCATTACTGAGTTGTGCCCGCGCCATGTCTTGACGCATCAAGCATGCATTCTGCGGCCCACACACCCGCACCGTACCCTAGCTCTCATACTCATGTTTTTCTCTCACCTTCATCACCTCCACACTATGTATTAAAGTTACATTAGAATCATGAATAATCAAGCTCTAGAGTTAGCCTCTCCATCAACCGGACTTATCATTTCATTTCACTTGACCAACCTGGTCTATTTCTCAATATCATTTCATTTCACTGCCGGGGAGACTTAGCTACTCCTTCGTTCAATTTCAAATTCACAATATCCAATTGAGCACCATCAGCTCATGATTTCATTTTAGAGTCTCACAGACTTTCTCATCATGATTTAGCATTTCATAATTATTCATTTAATTCTCAATTCTCATTTACGATTCATTTCACATATTTCATACAGTCATAAAGAGAGTCCATCACTTACATCATGAGGTTCACAATTACCAATCAGTAAATAACATGAATTCAAATATATCCAAAAGTCCACTCTGTACAGTCGACCTGGAAGGACACCAGTCGACTCATACAGTCACGTACAGCATCATTCATAATAACTCGGGATAGTCGACTGTTGTACACAACCAGTCGCCTGTCCCACAACTTTTCATGTTCACAATATTGTCCTCATGACAGTCGACTGTTCATCCATCAGTCGTCTATCCTAGGATTTCAACAGCATAATTTCTAAGTCCAGATCAGTCGACTTGCTACACGCATTCGGTCGACTAGACAGATCCATTTTCAATTTAAAGAGATTATTTACAGTTCTTACATGCACTTGCATCATGATGTCAATTTTCAACACGCATAAGGTCATATTTCATAAGCAGAGTCTCTTATTGTTCAGTAATCTCACAACATGAATTCTCACTTTACTAGTATGCTCTTTCTTTAGGAAAAATATTTTAAACATGCATTCGTACATATTCATAACTTTCTTACAAAGATAAAGATATATCTCTCGAATTATCATGCTGAGTCTACATAAAAGAATATCTTAGTTCACGAAACCTCCAAACAGGTCATACTCAAAGTACGGTACCAGTCGGCTGACTCATATGGCAGTCGACTGTGCCGATAGTTATAAATTACCATTAGTTCTTTGCCATTCATTTATTTGCCTTCCCTCCATCATATGTGTCATAGGGAAAAAATATACATCTAACAATCACACCATCATGTCTACTCACACACATGTTCATCAGTACATTATAAGAAATATTGTCTCGTACCAGTCGGCTGGCTCATGTGGCAGTCGATTGTACCGACAATCTCGTTCTCAACATTAATAGCATGTTCAAGCAATTTCTACGGCAATCAATTCCCTTCTTATAACATGGTATCAATCATAACAATTATAGTATTATCCCTACATTAGAAGTCCTGAGAAACACCCACCTTTTATGAAGAAAAATAACGAAATCCCACAAATCCTTCAATATAGCGCAGCACTTCTTGCTCCTTTGTTCCACACCGGGCTCCTCAGCAATGTTGCTTGCCTCCACAGAAAACTCCCACACAACTCACAGATACTCTCTATAATCTCAGGAAATTTTAGTGTAAAAGAGAATAGGGGATAGTAGGGGGTATTTATACTAGAAGATAAATAGAATGAAGGGTTGAGATCTATTAGGGAGTTGAAGAAACAAGGGCTGAGATTAAGTCGGAAGTTTAGAAACTACCCACACCTCAAAAATGTAACTACCCATGATCTAACCCATCACTCCACAATCCGGTCAAGAAGTGTGCTCATTGCACGTGTACATAAAGTGCACGTGTAAGCACAAGTCACACTACAAATTTGTACATTAAAATACTCGGGAATAAAATAGAGTAAGAAATGCTACATTACAAGTTGTAGAAAATAATAAGAGGGTTTAAATTCATGGGCTTAAAACCAATTTGGGCCAAACTAGTAGAAATAAATAAGTAAATTAACATTTGGGCTTTAGGGAAAAATACTTTATAAAAACAATGTTCTTATTCATCATGTTGAAAAATAATAGCCAATAATATTGCACAAGTATACTATACAAAAATGAATAATCTTTCATATATAAAAAAAGTCAGGGTATTACAACAAGATCCAAAAATGCTAAAATCATCCATAAATACCTCGATGAACCTTTCCACCATGTCTGAAAATATACTCATCATGCACCTCTGAAATGTAGCTGGTGCATTGCACAATCCAAAGGGCATCCTCCTGTATGCAAAAGTACCAAAAGGACATGTAAAAGTGGTTTTTTCTTGATCTTCTGGAGCAATAGCAATTTGATTATAGCCACTATAACCATCTAAAAAGCAATAATGACTATATCCTGCTAATCTTTCTAACATTTGATCAATAAAAGGAAGAGGGAAGTGATCTTTCCTGGTTTCGTTATTCAGCTTCCTGTAGTCTATGCATACCCTCCATCCTGTAGTCACTCTAGTAGGGATAAGCTCATTTTCTTCATTCTTCACCACTGTGACTCCACTTTTCTTAGGCACTACATGTATAGGACTCACCCACTTGCTATCTGAGATTGGGTAAATGATTCCAACATCTAGTAGCTTCAAAATCTCTGCTCTTACCACTTCCTTCATGTTTGGATTAAGCCTTCTCTGTGCTTCCCTGCTTGGTTTTGCGTTGTCTTCAAGAAGTATTCTATGCATGCATTTGGATGGACTTATTCCCTTGATATCTGCAATGGTCCATCCTATTGCACCTTTGTGTTCTCGTAGTACCCTCAGCAAATTATCTTCTTCCTGTGCACTCAGGTTCGCAGCAATTATCACAGGTAGCGTTTGGTTCTCGCCCAAGTATGCATGCTTCAAATGGTCGGGTAGCTGCTTAAGCTCTTCGTCTGGAAGTCTCGGTGCAGTCGACTGGTTCTGTCCACCAGTCGACTTGTCTGCAGAAACAAAAATGTCATCAGTCACCAATTTTTCAAATACAGGTGCAAAGTTACCTGAGTATGACTTTGGAGTTTCAAGGTGATGTACTGTCTCTACAATCCCCCAGTCATCGTATTCCTGTTCAACATTAGATAAAGTTAGAGATTGTGTAATTGTGGCTTGTAGTGGTTCGACGCTATGCACCTGAAATGTTTGATCAACAATCTCTTGAACCACATCAACATTATAGCATTCATGATCATCATGTGGTAATTTAAGCGTATCAAACATTTTAAACTCAACTTTTTCTCTGTTTATCTTCATACTTATAGTACCCTTTTTAACACAAATTTTTATATCAGCTGTACTCATAAAGGGCCTACCTAGGATAATCGGTAGGGATGATGGCATTGAAGATTCTTCCATATCTAACACAACAAAATCAGCAGGCAAAATAAAATCGTTTACCTGAACTAGGACATCTTCCAAAATACCTCTAGGTCTTTTGATGCTACGATCTGCCAACTGCAAAGTGATGGATGTTGGTTTAAGTTCCCCCAATCCTAGCTTTTCATAAACAGAGTAAGGAAGAAGATTGATGCTTGCCCCCAAGTCTAGCAGTGCCTTTTCAAAGAAGTGCTCACCAACCCTGCAAGGAATGGTAAAACTACCTGGGTCCTTCAATTTAGGAGGTAGTTTTCTTAATAATACAGCGCTCACTTCCTCTGTCAAAGCCACATCCTCCTTAACCTGAAATGTTCTTTTGTGAGTACAACAGTCCTTCAAAAATTTGGCATAAGAAGGAATTTGTTTAATAGCATCAAGTAAGGGGATATTAATTTCTATCTTTCTGAGAGTTTCAAAGATGTCAAATAAATGTTGTTCTTTCTTTTGCTTGACTAACCTTTGAGGGAATGGTGGCACAACTGTTCTTTCTTTTTCACTTACCTTGTTGGAACCCAAAACTTTTGATGGTTGTGTTTCTGCTTCTTCTGTGTGTGTTCCAACTTTGTTGTCAATTATTTTACCATTTCTTAATGTTGTCACTGCCTTGAGCTGTTCTTGGTCTCCAGGGTTTGGTATAGTTTGTGATGGGAGTTCACCTGCCTTTCGTTCGCTTAATTCTTTCGCAATTTGACCAGTTTGCATTTCCAACTTCTGAATTGCCTGCCCTTGTTGGTTGCTTGTTTGATGTTGTTGTTGGAGCAATTGAAGAACGGTGGGTTCAAAATCCAACTTCTTCTGTTCTTGAACTGGCCTATCAAACCCACTTCCCATTTGGAAGTTCCGTGCATGTCCTTGTGTGAATTGAGTCCCTTGATTATTCTGATTATTGCTCCAGGAGAAGTTTGGATGGTTCCTCCACCCTGGGTTGTATGTGTTCGAGAAGGGATAGTTCTTTTGTGGAAACACTCCTCGACCTACATAGTTTGCATGCTCCAGATCTGTGAAAGAAGATATGGGACATGTATCAGTGGTATGATCTACATGAGAACAAATTGCACAAATTTCGTTTGTTTGATTTTTAACTCCACCCATCATCGACATTGCATTAACAAGCATATCAATTTTCTTATTCATGTTTACCATTTCTAATTGAATGTTATTGCCATTAGAAATTTTGTAAACTCCCTGTTTTTTGGAAGGGCCCCTCCTTGTTGAGAATTGTTGTGAATTCTCGCTGAGTTCTTCAAATAGTTCAATGGCCTCTTCACCGCTTTTCCTCATTAAGATCCCGTTGCAAGCTGAATCCACAATTGCCTTGTTAGTATCATTTAAACCTTCATAAAATGCTTGTACCTGATCATCTTTAGGCATGTTGTGTGTAGGACATTTGAGAAGTTTGTTCTTGAAATCCTTCCATGCTTCGAAGAATAAATCTCCATCTTTTTGTTGGAAGAGTTGAATCTCCCTTTTCAGCTGTTTGGTCTTTTGGGCTGGAAAGAATTCTTTCAAGAATTTTGTCGCCAATTGCTCCCATGAGTTTATTGATCCTGGTTCCAAAGAATTATACCATAGTTTAGCGTTAAGTTTTTAGGAAAAAGGAAACAAGATTAACCTGATTTGTTCAGGGGTAAGCCCTTGGACCTTTGTGTCCTGCAAAGATCGAAGAAATCTTGTAGATGGAGATGAGGCTCTTCATCTGGCTTGCCACTAAAGTGGGGAACCATGCTAAGTAATTGAGGAGATAGATGCATGTTTCCTGTGACATTAGGCTGATACGCAATGCAGGAAGGTTGCTCGATATTCTTAGGCGTGAACTTGTCCTGCATTGGCAATCGATTTGGCATTTCCTCACCCATTGCTGTATGTGAACTGGGTCTCTGAGCAGTCGACTGGTTTGTAGAGACAGTCGACTGGTTTGCTGCAACCAGCTTACCTAGTCTGTGCAAAGTGCGTTCTGTTTCTGCGTCAATAGGTAGTAGTTCTGGACGAAGTGATCTCCTTCCGTGCATCCACAAAAATCCTGTAACCTAAAAGAAAAATACTTATTAATAAAATTAAAAGAAAGAAAATAAAAACTTTCTACTGATCTGTAAGTTAAAATACTAGACAATCCCCGGCAACGGCGCCAAAAACTTGTTGTGCAATCTAGATGATCTAAATAAATAGATAAACTAGACACAAATTAAAACCTCGCAAGTGTACGAATCGTTTATAGAAGCGTAGCAATAGCAAGGATCGATCCCACAGAGATTGTAGAAATTAACTTACTAATCAATAGAAAATGTGAGAATGATAAAGAGTTGTTCTAAAGGTCTAAAAAAAATGAAAAGATTAAGATATACTGAATCACAAATATTTATTAAGTAGTTGGGTTTAGATCTCCACCGATAGTCAATAATGCTAAGTTACCTTCTGAACTTCTTCTTATAACTCATGTTTGTTCTCTTCAAGGGCATGGTATCTACTCCTTAAAGTAATGTTTCCCTAAGCCAAGAATTAGGCATGGTATCTACTCTAATTCGTTTCTTTCATTAAGTATTTAGCATGGTATCTACTAAGTTGCACTTAAAGAAAACATAAGAACAGTGAAAACGAACAAACACTCAAGGTTCTAGAAATTGGTATCAGATCTAGATTCCTTAAGTTGATTAAACCAAGAACCCCTAAGGATTCCCTTGTTACTAGTTATGAACACGAGATACGGGTCGTCTCAATATGCTCATATAACAGATTCAGATAGATGGTAATGCAAACTTGATATTCTCAAGTTCTGTATGTCAGTCGACTGGCTGTCACCTCAGTCGACTGCTCTCAGAACTTGAGAACAAGTTTGATTATCATCAATCTATACCAATTCAATCAGATTCAATCAATAAGTAAATTAGAAGGATTCAGAAGAATATAGCACTACATAACTACGGCTTCAATCTACCCAACTATGAAATTAGTTCCACATAATGATACTTTTATTGATCAACAAGTTCAAATACATGGCTAACATAAAAGAATTAGAAAGAGAAGGAATAAACTGATGTAGTTCGGCTAGATGACTCGGCTGGCTGTCACACAGTCGATCGGCCGTTCCTTTCCTTATGCTTGATCTCCTCTCTCCTTCTTCAATGCTGATACCGTACTGCTCTTCACTTGATGATTCAGAAAGTTGTGTGATTTTGTGATTCGGGAGCCTCTGCGTATATCTATATCCAGAATAATGCTTCTTGGTTGGTATTTATAGAACACGACTAGAGAATTAGGGTTTGCACTCTTCTTTTTATAGAAAAGTCATTTTCTTTTATTTATTTTCTCCCTTGTTGCTCTGCGTGTTATTTCTTTCTCTTTTCTTCTATTCTTCCTTTTCTGTTCTGATTTGGATTAGATTTGGACGAATCTTCAAATATCTTATCTTTCAACTTTGCCGCCTACCAGTCGACTTGTCAGCGAACCAGTCGACTGTGCCGAGACTTCTGAAGATTTCATAATTGATCATACAAGTCGACTGTGCTTTGGAATAAGTCGACTGCAACGAGCGGCTGTGGAAAATCAACTTCTCTGTCCAGTCGACTGCTGTGGGGAACCAGTCGACCGATGATCTGCAGTTTTCTGTGTATCATCTTGAATCTGCTTCGTTTCTCCGTTTTAGGCTGTTCCCTATGGAAAAGAGAAAATAAGAGTTAAATACCACATATAGAGCTTTTAAATATCTAATTGCATTAAGATTATTGCTCCTAAATGTGGATAATATTGTGTTCATCAGCTACATCTTGGTCAGCAGAGCTTTCGAGCTTTATTCAGAGTTGGGTTTTTTCTTGGAGAAGAAGGGTTTTTTGGAAAAGAAATTATAAAGAAGGAGTTGTTTTATGGGTTTGGATTTCGGGTTGAGGAACTTATACCCGCAACCCATTGGATCCTATACTTGGATTATTTGTTTCTTTTCTTTTGAACTTTGTTTGCGGGTTTGGTTTGGAAACCCGACTCGATCATGATGCAACCTGGGCTTTCTTCATTTCATTTATTCAAAAAATATAACTCCTTACTTGTTTGGAATTTTTCAAAATTTTGGAGCTTGAATGTTACAAGGAGCTTGGGTTGTGATTGATTATTTCTTTGGAGCTTTCAACCCGTTTGATTTCGATGCCCTCATTTGCTTGAGTTTTGCAGCTCTTTTGATTATTCGTTGCTTCTCGTGCTTGTCAACTCGTTTTGTGGGATAAGCGCCTCGTCGCTGACCAAGGGCCGTTTCGTTTACCTATATCGTTGGATTGCTCTTTCATCGAACAAACATTTTTTTGTTCGCTTGTTTTGTCAACTGAGCGTTTCACCATTAGACTGGTGTTCCGTTGGTCTGCAAGCTAAATGCTTTTACCATTGAATCTTGCATATGTAGCTGACTTGCTGTTTGATCTCAGCATGTTTGTTAAGACAACTCAGAGATGGAGTTGGTCGTAGATCTTGCCGTTTGTGCCCAGCAAGTGTGTAGAGAACTCTACGACAGAGTCAGATGTTTGGACTTACTGTTTGTGCTCAGCAAGTTTGTAGAGATAACTCTTGGACGGAGTTGGGTGTTGAGCTTGTTGTTTGTTCCCAACAACTTTGTAGAGAAAACTCTTGGACAGAATTGAGTGTTGAACTTATTGTTTGTTCCCAACAAGTTTATGAAGTGGCAACTCTCAGACAGGGCTAATGTTAGAACTGCCCGTCCAGCAAGTTTGAACAGAGTTAGGTATTGAACTTGTTGTTTATTCCCAACAAGTTTGCAGAGACAACTCTTGGACAGAGTTGGGTGTTGAACGTTAAACTTGCTGTTTGTGCCCAGCAAGTTAGTTGTGGATTCTGTGACGGAGTTGGATGTTTGAACTTGCTATTTGCACCCAGCAAGTTTGTAGAGACAACTCCGAGGTGGAGTTAGTCGTAGTGCTTGCCGTTTGATCCCGGTGAGTTTATAGTGACAATCATTAGATGGAGTTGGTTGTAGAGCTCACCGTTTGATCCCAGCGAGTTTATAATGACAACTTTGGTGCAGTGTTAAATGTTGAACTTTTTGTTTGCGCCCATCAAGTTTTGTGGAGACATCCCCGTGATGGAGTTGGAACTTGTTGTTTGATCCCAGCAAGTTAATAGAAAACTCTATGAAGGAGTTGAATGTGAACTTGCCATTTGAACCCAGCGAGTTGAAAAGACAACTTCGAGGAAACTTTAGTCATTGTGCTTGCCGTATGATCCCAACAAGTTTAATAGAGATAACTCGTAGCGAAGTTGAATGTAGAGCTTGCTGTTTGATCTCGACAAGTTAATAAAGCTCTTTGACAGAGTTAGACGTTGAACTTGTCATTTTTGATGGAACTGAGATGAGACCCAGGAACACAGATTGGTGTGCGTATCGATCGAAAAAGCTTAAATGATTTAATACGTGATCTAACCCTTTATAGCAGAATCTAGGGTTCATGAATTATACCTGCGATGAGAAGAAGACGATAGTTTCTAGCAACCTCGAGCCGTCTGCGTGTAATACCCCGATTTTCCTAATATATGAAGATCATTTTTTATATGGAATGCATGTGTAACATTGTTGGCCATTATTTACTTTCATGATGAATAAGAGCACTGTTTTATAAATTACTTTATCCTAAAGCTCAAATATTATTTTACATATTTACTTCTATAAAATAACTATTTGGTCCAACTGATTTTAAGCCCATGGATTTAAACCCTTTTATTCTACAACTTGTAATGTGTTACATCCTTTTTATTTATTATTTAATGTACAAATTTTTGTAGGGTGTTTTGTGTGTGCACGTGCATTCTATGTACACGTGCATAAGCACACAAGCTTAGCCGGATGGGGTAGAGTAGTGGGGGTGAGTTGTGGGTGGTTATTTAAGGTGTGGGTAGTTTCCATAACCCCCTTATCAATCTTAGCCCTTGATCCTCCAACTCCCTAGTGCATCCTAATCCTCCATTCCACCTATATTCTAGTATAAATACCTCCTCTTATTCTCTATTTCTTTTACACTAGATTAATATTATAAGAGAGGTATTTGTGAGAGTTGTGTGTGGGAGTTTTTTTGTGGAGGCCGAGGAGTACTCTGAAGGATTCGGTGTGGAACAAGGAGCGAGGAGCAAGAAGTGCTGCACCACATTGAGGAACTTTGCTGGATTCGATTACTTCATCAAATAAGGTGGGTGTTTCTCAGGACTTCTAATGTAGAAAACATGCCGTAAATATAATGTTTGTTACTGTGCTCTTGAGGAGTAAGATAGTACGTAATAGAAATGCTTGAGTATGTTTATGTTGATAATTATGGAGGACTAATAGTGTAGAAATGGCACGAAAAACAAAGATGAATTGGGTCGGTACAGTTGACTGTCGTGTAGACAAGTCGACTGCTACGAGACAATTATTTTGTGATGTGGTGATAAACATGTATGCAAATAGACATAACGGTGTGATTACTAAGTTTGTATTTCCCTATGACACATATGATGGAGGGAAGGTAAATGGATGAAAAAAACTAGCGATGATTAACAAACTTAAGAACTGTCGAAGCAGTCGACTGACACTGTGTTCAGCCGACTGGTGCTTCAATTTAATTATGATTATTTGGAAATTCCATGTAATGAGATATCCCATCATGTTGATCTAGTGTAATGACTTGAGAATTATATCTTCATCTTCGTAAGGAAGTTATGAATAAGTGTGAATGCATGTTTAAAAAAATATTCCCTCGAAGAAGAGATAACATTTAGTGACTTGAAATTTCATGTTTGCGATGTTACTGAACAATAAGAGACGCTGTGTTTATGAAACATGAATATATGTATATTGTAAATTGATATCATGATGCAAGTGCAAGTAAGAACTGTTAGATAATCCCTTAATTTGAAGTATGGATCTGTCCAGTCGACTGAATGCGCGTAGCAAGTTGACTGAGCTGAACGTAGAAATGAACTGCTAAAAACCCCAGGACAGACGACTGATGAGATAACAGTCGACCGTCACGAGGGTAACACTGTGAACATGAAAAGTTGCGGGACAGCCGACTGTCCAGGTGCAGCAGTCGACTCTCCCGAGTATTTATGAAGAATCTGATTTGACTGTACAAGTTGACTGGTCCTTTTCCAAGTCGACTGTACAGAGTGGATTTTGATATGATAGAAGTTTCATTTTGATTACTGTTAAAGAAAAGATTGTGACTGATGTTGTTAAAATTTATTTTTTGCTGCTGCATGAATGTATATGAAAGGAATCGTATTTTTGAATTGAGAAACTTACATGAAATGAGTCATGCTTGAATGAAGAATTACATGAATATGAAAATTAAGAACTTGTTATGCCGAGGCAATGAAAATGAATTCATGAGTTAGATTTGCTCAAACTGGAAATTGTGAATTTGAATTTGAAACGAAAGAGTAGCTAAGTCTCCCCCGGCAATGGAATTGAAATGAAATTGAAAAGAAGACCAAGGTCGGTCATGTATTGAAATGAATGAATAAGTCCGGTTTAGGGGGAGGCTAACTCTAGAGCTTTGATTTTATTCATGATTCTGTTAAATAAGGACTAGTACATAGTGGAGATGTGATGAAAGTAAGAGACAAACATTGAGTATGAGGGCTATTGGGTAATGGCGAGAGTGTATCCCAGGAATTCCCATGATAAGTCTGGGTGAGGATACTACTCCAGAGTACCGTCCCAGTGGCGACGCTCGTGGGATGTTTGAAGACTACGGGTGGTGTCATGTCTACGGTGAGAGCTGAATTACCACAGGATGTCTGCATGATGAGTCATGTCAGCGATGGGATTCCCTCCAGAGTGCCTAGACATGAGTCCGTAGGTCGGAAAATATCTAAGATACTTACCGTAATTACAGTAGTAGAGTAAGTCATGGCGAGGGATTGAACCCTATAAAAATGAAGAACGATTAAGAGGCTTGTCCTCGAACCTATGTAGTATGGGATGCATAGAATCCGAACAAGTGCGCATTAGTGTCATGTAAAAATTAAATAATTGCATTAAGGATTAAGTGCACAATCACGACACGACATCTTTAAGAGTTCCCTTTTGATTTACATGCTTATATTGAACAAGTTTGTGATTTGTTAAGAAATGAGATTCGTTATACTGTTTCTGGCATAGAGAGGATGGCCATGTATAATTATCGTCGGTTGAATAAACTGACGTACCCACAGTTTTGTATGCAGGATAAATTACATGTAAAGAGGAATGGATGCATAAAGATTTTATCATGTTGTTGTACATTTATGTAAATGTTGTATATTTTGCTTCCGCTGTGCAAATGTAAATGTAACATATGATGTAAACTTTGATGTAAAAAGAAAAGTTTGAAATTCCTTGTAAAATTGTACTCCAAGAAAGCGAAAAGATCCTGTAGAACATCTCGAATTCAGTGATTTGGGATTCGGGGCGTTACACTGCGACCCTAAGATCTTTTGCACGTATTCCTTCCTCGGGTTGGACGTCGTGTGGGCGACGGTCTACCAACCTTTCTTCTCCTTGGCTGACCTCTCTTTCTCTCCTTACGTGAATCACGAATTTAGAGAAAATTTCTTATCTCTGATAATGATAATGACGGCCAGAGAATAGAGGATATATATAAGGCTACGGCAGGGACCATGAGGAGAAATTAGGGTTAGGTCTCCTAACGAATCTGGATATCCCGTGTTCAGCCCGAACACACAACCCAGACCCATTAACAATAGCTCGGTCCACTAAGGAGCTATTGTTGCACTACCTTCCTAATCCCAAATTATATTTTTAGGCTCCTTTTATTATATGCTCGTTCAGCTCCCCATGTTAAGATATCGAATGTCCGTCGATCAAATTAAGTTACTGACAACTATATTGATCAACATCTTTTATCCTTAAGTAGTACCACTCAACTTTATTTGTCATGTCGGATGTAATCCACCTGCAGGGTTTACATGACAATCCTTATGAGCTCCTTAAGGGAACATCATCAACCCGACGTATCGGGACATGGATTCCTTTTACAATCAACAGTCCATCATACATACAATGCTATTACCCAATTCATAGAGGTTGTCGATCCATAATGAATCTCACTCTTTTATGAGTCAAAGTAATGCACACTGCATATACATGTCTGTTATTATATCTGGATTAAGAGCATAAGTATCCATAATAACAGAGGTGTTTGTTCTCTTTTGTAGTCAGTACAAAGAGAACAACCTCAAGTGGTCCTATTCAATACACACAAAGTGTATTAGTGTAAACCTATAGTCAAGATAGACTAATACCAGATTACACTACAACCTTTCCAATGGATTATCCAAGTCCGTCTAGGTTGTGAACTATTTATATATTCCATAGGGAACTGATAATATGATCTTCTGTGTGTCACCTCACACCATATTATCAACCTTATAGAATATCAGATACTTGCATTAATATTATAATAAACACAATATGCAAACATATGTCCATATGATTCTCATTCAAAAAAAATAAAGAAATAAAGTTAATACAAAAGTGATGCTTTCAGTATATAACCCTAACAATTTTCACCTAGCAAGTTTGGTAGAGATAACTCTAAGACAGTGTTCGATGTCGAGCTTATTGCATGAAAATGAGGAGTCATAGGAAGGACTCGAGCAAAGAGCGGTGTGTTATACTCGTTGTTTGAAGTCAACGAGTTGTTTATGGTGCTCGTGCGAAGAGAGCAGGGCGTTGAGCTTGTGCGAAAAGCAGGGCATTGAACTCGTTGTTTGGAGTCAACGAGTTTTTGATGGAGCTTTAGCGAAGAGCAAGACATTGAACTCATTGTTTGGAGGCAACGATTTTTTGATGGAGCTTGTGCGGAGAGTAAGGCATTGAACTCGTTGTTTGGAGCTAACGAGTTGCGCGATGGAGCTCGAGCAGAGAGCGAAGCATTGAACTCGTTGTTCGGAGCCAATGAGTTGTTAATGGAGCATGTGCAGAGAGTAAGGCGTTGAACTCATTGTTTGGAGCCAACGAGTTGCTAGATGGAGCTTGAGCAAAGAGCGGAGCGTTGAATTTATTGTTTGGAGCCAACAAGTTGTTGATGGATCTCGTGCAGGGAGCAGGGCGTTGAACTCATTGTTTGGAGCCAACGAGTTACTTGATAGGGCTCGAGCAGAGAGCGAAGGGCGTCGAGCTCATTGTTGATGGAGCTCAAGCGGTGAGCAGAGCGTTAAAGTTGATGGAGCTCGTGCAATGAGCAGAGCGTTGAACTTATTGTTTGGAGCCAACGAATTGTTGATGAAGCTCGTGCAGAGAGCATGTCGTTGAACTCGTTGTTTGAAGCCCAACGAGATACTTGATAGGGCTCGAGCGGAGAGCAGAAGGCATCGAACTCGTTGCTGATGGAGCTCAAGCGGTGAGCAGAGCGTTGAACTCATTGTTTAGATTTAGTGAGTTGTTGATGGAGCTTATGCAGTAAACGGAGCATTGAACTCATTGTTTGGAGTCAACGAGTTGCTTGATGGAGCTCGAGCAAAAACCGAAGCATTGAAGTCATTGTTTGGAGCCAAAAAGTTATTAATGGAGCTCGTGCAGAGAGCAGGACGTCGAATTTGTTGTTTGGAGTTGACGAGTTGTTGGCCGGGGGAACTCAAGTGGCGTGCAGAGAGCCGAACTCATTTTTAGAGCGAATGAGTTGTGGGTGTTCTGAGTCTTCTTAATATTGAAGTGAAGTCACTTGTGTTTGTTCAGCGTTGAGGTGATTCCATTATTCTCTTTGCTGACAAGTAGTTTTGTACAGATTAAGGTCCTCTGGACATTGAGCTTGCTTTCCTTCGGGATACGCGACGTTTGACAGAGTTGGGACTCATCCGTTTGCACGGTGCTTTATGTGTAACAGAATTGAAGCTTGCTCAGGTGAAGATGGTAGGAAAGATTTGGAGCTTGCCCGCCTAAGGGAGGCTTGTCTTGAATTTTATTGTCAAGAGTTGAGGCGACCCTGGGAAGCTACTAACTAGCGGGAGGCCTGTGAAGAGGATTTTGTCTCCCAGGCAGAGCATCCCCCTATTGTGTAGCTAGAAAGATGACTTTCAGGATAGTTTGTTGTACAGTGTTTGCAAGACTATTATAGCAAATCTTAAGCATTAAACATAGACTCATTGTAATTATGCGGTTGTAATGAGACTTGTGCTTTGTGAAAAAAGAAATCCTCTACATGCCGGTGTCTTGTCCCGTGATTCGTCGTCTTGGGGGTTAGCTAGTAGTATGAGCTGCTCTTGGAGGGTTGGACTTTAGACTTGTCGTTCTGTGTTTGTAAATATTTGTAGCGGTACTTGATCTGAACATATGGGTTTGCGATAGTTCTGTGACTTTTGATGAAATCTTTTCATATGTTTGATCCTTGTTGTGCAACTTTGTCGTTGAGATTGATGCGTCGTCGACTATGTTCTTTGTAGCTAAATAACAGGGTCTCAAGTCTGTTGCGTATAGCTAACGAATAATCGACGATGTGCGACGAAGTTTAGAACTTATCCGCTTTGTACTCAGCTAGTTGCAGGAGCAACTCTGAGGAAGAGTTATTTTTCAAACTTGCTGTATGGGTCCTCCGACAAATTGTGAGAGTCACATCGAATGGTGAGTTGAACTCTAATTGTTGCTTTTGCAAGTTTTACTGGAGTAACTGCAATCCACGATTTTGGACCTATAATCTGTTTTCAATGGATTTTAACTGGTTTCAGGAATAGATCGAATGGCGAGTTGAACTATAAACATGCTTGGTTGTAGGTTGCTAAAGTAACTCCGAGCCATGGGTATGGATTCCGAACTTGTTAGTTTAAGTATTAACTGGTTGCAGGAGCAGATCGAATGATGAGTTGAACTCTGGACTTGCTTTGTTGCAAGTTGCTTAAGTAACATCGAGCCATGGGTATGGACTCCGAACTTGTCGTCGATGGGCTAATGGATTGCAAGAGCAGATCGAATGGCGAAGCGAACTTTGAACTTGCTTTATTGCAAATTGCTAGAGTAACTTCGAGGCATGGGTATGGACTCTGACCCCATCTTATAAGGAGTTTCTAATGAGTTTTTAATGCTGTTTTTGTGTATAAGTTTGACACTCAACTCATTGTATGCATCCTTAGAGCTGTACGATAATTTTGCACAAAATAAATACAAAATTTTATTGGAAAATAAAACAAAGCGGCTGCTCTAGTGGCTGGCCGTTGTTACATGCAGTGACCGGTAGTGGAAGCGGTCTTTATTGAAAAGTAAAACTAAATGGCTGCTCTAGTGGCTGACCTTTATTACCAATTGAGAAAATTTGTTACTACTACTATGAGAGGACGTTTTAGAAGCCCTTGTTCAACTACATAAGGTTTCCTACTTTCTAAGTCCTTGCTGATATCTCCTTGCCCCTCCAGGTCTTCAAGTTGATGAGCCATTAGGCGAACAACTTGGTAGACCTTGCCTGAACTTGCATGTTTTTGAAACGAGTCTCCCATTATTTTGTATGGAGAATGAGAGATCTTCAGATTTGTCAGTGTGTTTAATCAGGAGTATTTCTTTTTGTTGAATGAGCGGAGTGGCTTTGGGTGGGGGATTCAGGTTTATTACTGTGTTATGATAAGAAACAGTTTGGACCTGGTGAGAGATGATTTGGTAGGTTTGGAAGTTCTTGGCAGGATTGTTTATGGAAGTGGCTTCAAACTTGTTTATAGTCTTAGAATTGTGACTGCTTTCTGGGGGTAACTCTATGGCATCGAGGGGGAGAATCGAGCCCCCCATTGTAGCGGTGTAGTACGCTCGTTCTGCATGTTGGCTCCTTACAACTTGGCCTATGCCTGATGTTATTGGAAACTTTATTTTCATGTGGTAGGCGGAAGCAACTACAGCTAGGCCTGGACGGCCAAATATTGCATTGTACAAGGCTTTGATGTCGACTACCATAAAGTCCAGTGTTTCCATTCGAGTTGTGGGAGCTTTTCCTGTTGCCACATCTAGTTTGACATTTCTTTCTATTTGAACGGGTACACCGGAGAATCCGTGGAGTGTATAATCGGCTGGCTTGAGTCAGTCTTGAGAGAGCTTTATGCCATTGAAAGTGTTCATGAAAATGATGTTTACTGAGTTGCCGTTGTTCACCAGGATGCGGCGTACCTCATGATTCAGCATGCAAATTTTTATGACCAATGCGTCCCAGTGAGGCATTTGGACACCTTCTAAATCCATGTCGGAGAAACATATCGGGAGGCCGGTGCTCTTGGCAGATGGGATGTTATCTATGGAGTTGACTTCCCTGGCGAAAGCTTTGTAGGAGGGGTTGGAATCACCCCCCATAGGGACTCTGTGAATGGAGTGGAGAATGACCATGTGTTCAGATTCTTGCAATTCACATGACCTTTCTTTATGCTTATTAGCCCTCCGGGCAGAGGGTTTTCAGCGTTTTTATCTTTCTGAATGAATTTGGAGTGATAGCCCCTGCAAATCAGGGCTTCTAGTTCTTCTTTAAGGGCTCCACAGTTATCAGTAGTGTGTCCATCATATCTATGAAATGCGTCATTGACATCTTGGGGGAGGACAGATTATTCTGTCCTTTTCAACTTCCATAAGGATGATTGATACGCTTGCATTGAAAGGAGTGAACTTGTTGAAACGTGGCGCTGGAGGTGGACGGCGTTGACCTGCGGCATCTTTCTGAAACTTTCTGGGTTCTTCCTCGCTTGTATACTTCTGTTTGTTCCTTGAAGATGAATCGTTCTTGCCTTGAGGATAAAGAGCTTCATTGACCTTGATATACTTGTCACTCGTTTCCATGAGCTCAATGAAATTTTTGGGTGAATTTTTTTCGAGGGAGGCTTTCAGGTCTTTGTTAGTGACATTGTGGCGGAAAGATGCAGCCGACACTGAAGAGTCCAAGGAGGAAAGCGACCTTGCTTTGGCTGTGAAGCGTTTGACAAAGTTTTTCAACAGTTCTCCATCTCTTTACTTCAATTCCAATAGGGAAGCACTTATTTTTTTAGCCTTGCAGCGAGTAACGAAGTGCGCAATGAAGAGCTCCTTAAGCTGGTTGAGAAAGAATATTGACTCTGGGGTTAGGCGCGAGTACCATTCCCTTGCTGATCTTTCAGTGTTGTAAGAAATGTTCGGCACATGAGCGCATCGATGGCTTTGTAAACCATCATGAGGGTCTTGAAACTCTTGATATGGTTAGACCTGGTCTGATTTCCCATCGTATGATTCAAATTGAGGAGCTTTGAAGTCCTTTGGAATGGGTGCATCGAGGAAGGTTTTGCTGAAAGGAGGTCGACTAGGGCGGTATGCCCTGTTGGAGCGGTTTCCCTCATTCTTCATCTGCTTTAGACGATCTTCTACATCTCGGATACGAAAAAGGACTTGGTCATTCTTTTCTTTGGATCCAGTTGAGTTGGCGGATCCTTCTTTGTGAGGCTGTCCCTGATCTTGACTACCTTGGATAGCCTTAAGTATTTCGAGCTTGAACTTATCCAATTCGGCCCTAGTGACTGGGGCATCTTTCCCTTTGTTTTGCTCGAGAAGCTTTCGACACTCATGAGTTGGGCTTCTTATTACGGTGCGCCCCATGTGAGAGGAGGATTGCCTTGATCTCTGTCTAGGAGAGTTACTTTTCGGTTTGCGTGACATTCTGAGCGGGAGGCCTCAGTTCTGGCATGCTTATCATCCAAGCAGATTCATAGATCAGTTCCTTATTATCTGACATTGATGATTTGACAGAGATCTCTAGATCCCCGGTGGCCTCGCGAGACCATTGAATCGGTTGAAGAATTATCGAATGAGATACAATCACACAAGATGGCTTTGTCGGAAGCCCCCCGGTGCCTCTCCGTTGAATGGAGCTTGACTAGGATGTCGGGGCGACTGTTGAGGAGAAATCAGATCTTCCACAGGAGGAGCTGGTTGACGAACAGAGTTGGTGCGATGGCTTGAGGCCGCCGCTCTACCTCTTAGTCTTGGTAGCATGACGATAAGTCTGATTTGTGTAGTTTTTCACAGATGGCGTCAATCTTTTGCTGCTTATTTTGGTGTGGGAGCAAACAAATAGTGAGTTATATTTAATGGAAACTACTAAAAACCAGACCTTTGATCTTTGCCATGAAATGCAATTAGAGCTCCTGAGATCGAATCTGGATTGTTGATTGAACACCGGCATCTGGATTTGATGGTTGCTGATGCGACCGATGGACCTGCAAAAAGCCTGAAACACTGGAGGTTGGCCCCAATGACAGTCCCTCCGACGCTCAAGTCAGAACCAGAGAGAGAAAAATAGTTTGAGAAGAAACTATTGATTACCTTCTGACTGAAGAGGCGGGGGGTTATTTATAGGCCTGAAAAACAGTACAGGAGATTGATATGAATCCTTTGGATCGACTATGAATTACTTATCTCCTATTCGAATCTCCCCCTTAAGAGATATGTTCTCGTGTTTGGGGATAAAAGATTTGACTAACAGCCCTCATGGACTGGGTCTCTCTTAGTGGGCCTAATCTGTCACTTTTTATGGGCTTGTAAGAGGCCCAAGTCTTGTAGAGGGGCCTGGAGAAGGCCTAAACCCGTTAAAGAGACCTATTATGACTAATTTGCCTGTAGAAACTTTGAGATCTGTGCTAAAATTGTAGGGCCCTGATTTGCTACGGTTTTTACCATTATCATGTCACTTGCCGCTTCGTGTATTCTCCTTCTTCAAACTTTTGTGCTAGTGTATTAGGTTCATAGATCCTAACAGGTAGTTTAGACTTTTACCTATTTTTGGCTCTTAAAGCTTATCTTTTTTCCTATTGTAAGGAAAACTGGAATATTGCAGAAAATGAGAAACCCTAGCCCTCTTTGATTTCTCTTTGATTCCTCTTTGAATATTGATTTTGGTTTTGGATAATTTTCATGGTATCTTAACATTCTCATTCTCCTGCTTTGTTTCTGCAGCTCAATCGCCACCGCCACCTACTGTCGTTGACGCTGCTGCTCTCTTCACCACTCGCGACCACTAACGACTCCACTCCGCCTCCTCCCGACCTAAAATGACATCATTTCGACCTTCGATGACTTTGACAGCACCCATCCCTATCTCGCCATCAGCATACTAATCAGATATGATCCTTCCTCGACTCTTCATCGACAAATTATTCGCTTCCTTCTTCACCACCACTGCCATCACTGGTTCTGATCGCCCTTTTTTTTCCTTTTTGATAACCCCAAATTAGATTCGTCCATCTTTTGTCTTCGTCACTTTCTAGGTTTTGTTGTATTCTGCAATTCGGGGGTTTCGTTAGACTTTGTAAAGTTTGGATTTTTTTTTTTTGCATTTGCAATGTCTAGTACTAGAGATAATTCACTTCAATCCATTAGTTTGAGGTTACATGAGACAAACTATTTTTATTGGAGTTATGTGATAAAAAATTTCTGAAAGACTAAAAGATGTGAGGTTATGTTTCTAGAACTGTGAGTAAACCCACAAATGATAAGGCAAAAAATTATGCAATCCTGCTAGATGATTGGGAAGTAGATAATTCAAAGATTATCACTTGGATAAACAACTCTTTTGAACACCCAATAAGTACCAAATTGGCGAAGTATGAAACAATGAAGGAGGTTTGGCTAAATTTTGCAAGACTTTATACACAGTCTAACTGTCAAACAATATAAGTTAAAATCCGATATTCGATCTCTTGAATAGAAAGACATGAGCATTCAAGAGTTCTATTCTACAATGACAGATCTTTGGGATCAATTGCCTCTTATAGAGTTGGCAGAACTACGAGCTTACGCTGCCTATATTGCTTGTAAAGAGAAACAACACCTGGTTCAATTTTTTATGGCACTTCGTGGTTTCATTTTGCATCGTGTCCCACTTCCTTCAATTGATTCAGTGGTCAGTGAGCCTTTAGCTGATGAAATACGTTTTAAGTTTCAAGTAGGAAAAGAAATTCTCCCGACACCAAATCCTTCTGTTTTGGCAGTCCCTTCTAGACCTTCTGCTCACTATAAGAATATAACTTATTCAAAGATTGAGATTAATGAGTTCAGCTTCTACAAGCAGAGGGGTCACTAGAAGGCTCAATGTCCGAAGCTATTGAAACGAGCACCACTACAACACTAGCAAAGGAAACAATTAAGGCCTCCACATCTTAGCAACCAATTGCAACCACGACCATATCGTCCCATACAATTTAGCACTACAACAGCTATACCACCATCAGACCTACCTGAATTTGGAGCCTCATCATCAAATTTTGCACTTGCAGCCCTTTCTGAGCAGCTTCAAAAGCTTAATGATACACAATCACATGTTATGTATGCATCTTCACCGATAGATCAGCTACCCTCTAGTTTTTCAGGTATGTCCTCCTCCACATGGGTTTTGGATTCTGGAGCTTCACACCATATGTCTCATGATACAAAATATTGTGTTTCTTTACATCCTACATCATTTGTGTCTGTCATGACTGTTGATGGTACTCTATACCATTAACATGAATTTTTTCCGTTGTCACACCTCATTTATCTCTTTATAATGTTTACCACATTCCTAAGTTACACTAAATCTTGTATTTGTTAGTCAGTTGAGTGATGCTAGTTACTCAGTGTCATTTTCTTCTACCTCTTGTCATATGCAGGATCCGCAGTCTCAGAAGCTGATTAGGACATGCAATAGAAGGGGGGGGGGGATTATATGTTTTGGATGAGTTGAGGTTACCTATAATTGCAGCTCCTAGTACTGACTTATCATCATTTCATTTATGTCCTTCATCCTCTAGTTTTTATTTATGACATTCACTTTCTTGTCATGTCTCAACTTTCCGGTTAAAATTCTTAGCTTTTACTTGAAGCTTAGGAAATGTGCAAATATATGATATTCTGATTGAATTGGTTGTAAACTTGCCAAATTTACTGCTTTGCCTTTTAATCCAAGTACTTCTTGTTCTAATGCACCATTTGATTTAGACCATTTGGATGTGTGGGGACCTTCTCCTATTATTACAGGTGGGGGGGGGGGGGGGGTGGTTCGATATTATGTTTCTTTCGTTGATGATCACACTAGTTTTTGTTGGGTTTATCTGATGAAACGTCATTCTGACTTCTGTAGCATTTATAAAAACTTTCGAACTCTTGTAAAAACTCAACATTCTGCTGTTATTAAGTGTTTTAGATGTGATTTGGGTGGTGAATATACTCGCAATAAATTTTGTGATTTGCTTACTTTAAATGTAACTATTCACTAGACTTCTTGTACATGTACTCTTGAACAAAATGGTGTTGCTGAACGAAAACATAGGCACATTGTTGAAACTGCTCATTCTCTTTTATTGTCATTTTTAGTTCCTAGTGAGTTTTAGGGAGAATCAGTTCTTGTTGCAGTCAATCTAATCAATTCACATTGTCCATCACTTTAGGTTTGTCATCTTTTGAAAAAATATATGGGCATGCTCCTGATTATTCCTCCATGAGAGTCTTTGGTTCTACTTGCTTTGTCCTTCGTCGACGCGTAAAGTTTACGAAATTATCGTTATGCTCTACCATTTGTGTGTTTCTTGGTTATGGTGAGGGGCAAAAGGAGTATCACTGTTTTGATCCAGCTTCGCAAAAACTATATGTATCTCATTATGTTTTGTTTCTTTAGCATATACCTTTCTTTTCTATTCCTGCTACTACTCATAACTTGACCAAATCTGATACCATTCATATTGATCATTTCTTTGACCATACAACCAACTTTTCTTTACTAGTTTCTTCTACTACTAGCTCATCTATTGCTCATATAGTTCTCTTTCCTCTTCATTATTCTCGCATGGCTCACATTGTTAGTTATAGAGATACTGGTACCTCGTAATGTGACGATCGTGATACTCTCCCTCCTCCTGCAGTCGCCCAAGCTCCACCTGAGATTATGGATTCTTCATCTTGTTATCCTCGGCACACTCGTAATTCTACTCACCTGCCAGATTTTGTTTACTATTATTCCACTTCTTTCTCTTCAATTTTAGCATTTATTCATTGTCTCTCTAATCCCTTATTGTAACACTCTAGAATTTTAAATAATTTTTTGAGATTAATAAATGAATTAAAATGACTTTTGGTGATTTAATAAATATTTTTCTGAAATATATTTTTTGCACGTGCAAAACATGTGCAAATATTTTCTTGGGAAGTTCAAAGTCAGAAAATTATTTTGGGAAAACCTAATATTTATTAGTAGGTATTACTTATGAGTTTTCTGGATTTTTCTGATATTTATTTGGCATATTTGCAAATATTACAAAAAGAGGGGTTTTTGTGCAAAATTACCACTTGGAGTAAAAACTTCAGAATTTCATTTTCTGGGCTGAGCATGATGGCTAGTCAACTTAGAGGTAAAGATTTTACTTTTTATTCTAATAGATTTGGTTTATTTCACAAATTTGTTAAAGAAGAGTATTTTTGCAAAATTGCCGCTTGGAGGCAAAAATTACAAAATTCGTTTTTCTGGGTTTGAAACTAGTGTCATCCAGATCTGGAGAGTTACTTTTGATTTTAAATCTAAATTGAATTGGTTAATCTAATTTCCTATTATAAGGATTTATATATGTAAAGATATATTCTAAAGGGAAATTTTGCAAAATCTTCTCAAAACCCTAGAAACCAGTTTTCAGCATGTTATAAGAGAGGTAGCAGCAGTCTCTTTGCTGCACTAAAACAAAAGATTTTCTTTATTATTAATTTCTCTGAGTTTCAAAGCGAGGATCTTGATTTTTTGCGAAGGGAGGAGCTTTTCTTATTCTTTTTATTATTTCGGTTGATTCTTCAATAAGGTGAGTGACATATGTTTACTTTCTTACTATTCTATGCATGTTTTATGTGATGATTTGTCTATTAGAGTGCATGATAGATGATGATATGATGATATAATGAATTATTGATGGATGGATGAATCAAGATTGAACCTTTCATAAAAACTATGGTATTGATGATTTAAAATTCTATATCGATGACTTGAGAATGTTAAGAACCTAATAGAAATCATGGGTATGTTGCTTTCTTTCATATTATTGCTGATTTGATTATATATAATGAGATTGTATGTTGTAAATTGCATAAAAGTGAATAAAGGAGGGTTCTTTATTGTGTATGTATATATATAATCTGTTTGAGGGTATTTCGATGAAAAGAACTTGACTAATGATTGCCGTAGATGCATATGATGAAGGGGTAAACTAATATAATCAGTTAGGGTACGTGTATAACAAGTTGCAAAGAGTTTTAAGTATCAAAAGATCAAGTTTTTGAAGTTTTTATAGGGTTTGATTTTCGGGTTTGTTGAACACAGCCGAAATTGCTTTTTGTGTGTTTTGTGATGTTTTCGATTGGATATTAATTTGTTTTGATACTGAGATTGAATTGAAACATTATACTACTCATATTTGATGGATTTTGATGCTTCTAACTGATGCAATTACACACACCTATACATATGTATTCATATTATCTGTTTTGAAGAAGTTTTATCGAAAAAATGATCTTTTATGAACTTAATGAGATTTTGATTTGATTTATAAACTTTAGGCAAGTTGTATTTGATCATCTCATGGTTTTTAAATTTACAATTCATGTTTTAAAAGAGTATAATCATGTATCAGTCGGAAAAGTGCACAATTTTGAAACTAGTTGAGTAGCAGCTAACGGTCGACCGACCCCATTTTGAACTAAGATGTGCGGTCGACCGTCATTTGAAAAATTGGATTTTCTGGCCTTGTGCAGTCGACCGTTGTTCTTTTGAATTGTTTTCGACATTCGACTGTCATCTGCTGTTTTTGATGATTTGTTTTCTTACTGTTTTCTTGAATGATTATTTCTTTATACTTATGGATTATTGATCTACTGTTTTAGATGATATTTTTACTACAGATTACTGTATTTTACAGAGAGTTACATTTTGATTATAATAGAATTTAAATTTGTATTCCTATGATTTTATAAAGTGAAATATATACAATTTTCGAAGGAATTGATGTTTTGTGATTTTCTACAACTTCAAAATATGAAACTCAGTTATTTAGTGGATTTAACATTTTATTTCAATCCTGGAAAATTGTGAGTATATTTGCATAAATTTGGATTTGTTTGATTAAAGGAGTTTTCGTAATATAAACGATTTGGTGATGGAATTAAGGGTTTTATTGAAGGGTTTTGTGTTGATATTCGAATTGTGAGTGTCTAGGAGTTGAGTGGGATTCCTGTAAACAGGCAGATGAGACTTTGTGGATTTTGACCAGTTGGGTCTTGGGGTTGTTTTATTGGAATTAAGTCTGGCAGGATACACTAACTCTAGAGAGGGGAGAATTTGTATTTTAATAATAACCAACCTAAGGACATGCACTAGTGGAGATGTGATAGAACTTGGGAAACGTAAGTATATGCTTTAGGAGTTAGTCCAATGAATGTGTTTCAGGACTGTGTGTTGTTTTGTCCCGAGAGGACAGTTGGTATGTTCGCGTGTCGAGGGTCGGCATGCCTATTCACGGAACATACGGTGCATTTGTGTGTCGAGGGTCGGCAAGCCTATTCGCCGGATGTACTGTGTATCTGCACATCGAGGGTCAGCAGGCCTATTCGTGGGGTACACGGCAGGGAGGTGATTCTCCAGTTTTTTTGAGCTATGCTTACATGATGCTTGCACATCAAGAGTTGTTAGGCCTATTCGCGGAGGAATCTGGATCTTGTTTCTATCACCGTAGTAGGATTAGTTGCATAACGAGGGATTAAACCCTATAAAGTGGAGAACAATAAGGGCTTGCACCGGACCTATGTAGTATGGAATACATAGAATCTGACAAGTATGCATTAGAGAGTGATCATATTGTATTTGTGTTTTCTTGACTTGGTTTTATGTATGTTTGTTTTCTGTTTTCCTACACTTGACACTTAGTCTAGTTTCACTTGATGTTTTCATGTTTTATTTATTGTTATTTCATATTCCATTCGTTACTACTGTTGGTATGTGTTGATTATGACTTTATTCTTTATATTTTATTTATGTTGCATTTCTTTTGATGTCACTCACACTGTTATGGTTGACCCCGTAGTTTTGGGGGTTAGGATTATCTCTGGCCTCATATTTTACAGGTAAGTACCTATAGCTTGGGATTTGGATGCATATGGTAGAATGAAAAAGTGGCTTCTGCAATTTGTAAAAGAATGTGTTGTAAAGGAAAGAATTGTACAAGGTATTTAATTTTTCGCTGTGCTTTGTAAAGAATTGATGTAATAAAACTTAAAAAATTCATCTGTGTTTGGCTATGTTTACTATTACATTGAGGTAGATGCTGGAAATTGTGCCACATATTTCTGAGATATTATATTAGAAATTCGAGGCGCTACAGAGATTCGTATCAGAGCATGCTTCAATAGTAATGATAAACATGGTCTAAAAATAAACCTAGGTGTGGACATTAGAGCGTGAGTACCTAGGTGTGGACATTAGAGTATGAGTATCACATAGAATTAAAACAAGATGTTATGGTTTGGGTTATGATTGAGGTTTTGCCATGGGGTATTGATGTGAATATGAATTGTATTGTGGTGCTCTAACTTTTCTGTCATTTTGCAGTATTCAGTATAATGGCAGGACCCAGGACCAGGAATGGTGAAAATGGTGATGGGGCTGGACTTGATATTGAGACTGAAATTGTCAGGGTATATAAGACCTTGAACACATTTATGGCAGCCAACATGACTCAGAATCAGAATTAGAATCAGAATCAAGGGGCTGGACCAGTGCTTGTTAATACTGATCCAATTAAGCAGGTTGAGTCCTTCAAGTGGATGAAGTCGCTTATTTTTTAGGGGTAGTCTGATCCAAATGAGGCTGATGATTGGGTTAGACAGATGGAGATGGTCTTCAAAGTCTTGGAAACCCAACATCCAATAAGTTGAAATTGGCTACAATGCAGTTAGAGAAGGATGCTGGCGTCTGGTGGCAGTCATTGAAGAGGACTTTTGGGGATGAACATGTGACTTTGGAGGCTTTTCTAGAGGAGTTCAGGGATCGTTTCTTTCCTCTGGATATTCAGGAGAAGAAGACAACGAAATTCTTGAATCTGCAGCAAGGCAGAATGTCAGTGCGCGAATATGAGACTAAGTTCGCCCAGCTGTCAAGGTATGCACCGGAGCTGATTGTTGATGAGGCGAACTAGGCCAAGAAATTCGAGCAGGGCTTGAGGCCAAATTTGAGATCGCGGATGATAGCATTGGGCATCAGAAGGTTTGATAAGATGGTCAGGAGAGCAGCTATGACAGAAGAAGATATGGATCAGTTCCATAAGAAGCAGGAGACCTGGAACAGGAATAAGAGGCCAGTAGCTAGTCATAGCGGGAAGAAGTTTCCAGTGAAGCAGGGCAAGTTCAGTACACCAGAGCAGAAGGCACCCTCAATTCAAGGAGTGACTTATTTCAACTGTGGAGAGGCAGACCACTATCAGTCAGCATGCACCAAGCCACTGAAGGCGCGGGCTTATTATTAGTATGGTCGTGAAGAGTATATCAGACCAAACTGTCCGTAGTTGAAGAAGGAAGGTGCAGGCGGAGGCAAATTTTAGAGGCAGTGACGAGTGTTCGCATTAACTGAGGAGGATGCGTGTAACTCAGAGGATGTGATCCAGGGTATGTAATAATTTTAAATTTATTTATTTGATGTATTAAGTAAAACATTGTTTAAGAATGAATTGGAAATTTGAGTATCATTCTTCATGTAACAGGATTTGTCTTGATTAATGGAATAAAAGAAAAAGTTTTATTTGATACTAGTTCTTCTCATACGTTTGTGTCGCCCAATTTTTCTAAAGTTTTAGGTGTGGAACCTAAGGTATTTCCAGGTAGAGTCTTGTTGGTGGCAACACCATCAGGAAAAAAATTGAATGCTGATCGATATTACGAGGGCTATGATATCGAGATCGGTGGGAGATTATTCGGCATTGATCTTATTGAACTACAAGTCATGAATGTGGATGTGATCGTGGGCATTGATTGGATGACAATATATGATGCCACAATTGAATGCAAGAAGAAAAAGGTGTTAGTGAAAGCACCAGGAGGTCCCGCAGTGACTTTTTAGGGAAAGAAGGACCCGAAAGTGGCTGCAATGGTATCTAAGTTGATCATTCCAGATGAAGTCAGAAGCATTCCAGTGGTCAGGGACTTTTTTACGGTATTCTTGGAAGATTTACCGGGATTGTCACCGTAGTGAGATGTTGAGTTCTGTATTAATGTTCAGCCGGGAAGTGCTCCGATTTTTTAGGCTCCGTACAGGATGGAACCTATAGAGCAGGATGAAGTTAAGAAACAGAGTGAAGAATTGCTGAGTAAGGGATTCATCAGTCCGAGTTATTCACCGTGGAGAGCACCAGTGTTGTTAGTGTAGAAGAAGGATGGGTCAATAAGGATGCGCATTGACTACCGAGAGTTGAACAGGGTAACTATTCAGAACAAGTATCCGCTTCCATGGATTGATGATCTGTTTGATAGGCTTCGGGGAGCAGCTGTATTTTCGAAGATTGATCTGCGGTCAGGGTATTATCAGGTTCGAGTTAAGGAGGAAGATTTGAGTAAAACAGCTTTCAGGATTCGTCATGGACTCTATGAGTTTTTGGTAATGCCATTCGAAGTGACGAATGCGCCGGCAATGTTCATGGATATGATGAATCGGATTTTGCGGCCATTTGTTGATTCCTTCATGGTGGTTTTCATTGATGATATTCTGGTATATTCGAAGTCAAAGGAAGAGCACTCTAAGAACTTGGCAGAGGTATTGAAGAAGTTATAGGAGCATAACTTGTATGCCAAGCTGTCTAAGTGTGAGTTTTGGAAGTTTGAGGTAGATTTCCTTGGTCATATCCTTTCTAAGGAGGGAGTGGCCACCGATCCTCAAAAGGTTGAAGCAGTGAAGAATTGGCCCAGGCCAATGATAGTAAAGGAAGTCAGGAGTTTCTTGGGTTTGGTTGGGTACTGCAGGAGATTCATTCAGGGCTATGCACAGATCACAGTTCCTTTGATAAGGCTAACTCGGAAGAATGTGGCGTTCACTTGGACTGATAAGTGTGAGGCAAGTTTTCTTGAGCTAAAGGAGAGGTTGACGACTGCACCTATCTTAGCTTTGCCATAAGCTAGGAAGGACTATGATATCTTCAGCGATGCATCACTCAGAGATTTGGGGTGCATCTTGATGCAAGAAGGAAAGGTTATTGCAAATGGTTCAAGATAGTTGCGTCCACATGAGAAGAACTATCTGACGCATGATATGGAATTAGCAGCTATTATCTTTGCCTTGAAGCAGTGGAGGCATTATGTATATGGAGAAAAGGTCAACATGTATACTGACCATAAGAGCCTGAAGTATATTTATCAGCAAAATGATCTAAATCTTTGCCAGAGAAGGTGGTTGGAAGTGTTGGAAGACATTCGTCCTGAGATCAAGTATCATCGAGGCAAGGCGAATGTGGTGGCCAATGGGCATAGTCGGAAGAGCAGTTTGTCGAGTTTGATCACTACTTAGAGAGAGTTGGCAGCAGAGTTTGATCAGGCAGGTATCGAGGTGGTATTGCAGGGTTTGGGAGCATCTTTTGATCAGTTGAGGTTGCAGCCTTCTTTGAGAGAGCAGATTATGGAGGGTCAGAAATCAGATGCAGAGATTCAGAGGATGTTGTAGCAGGTTTCTGAAGTCAAGTTATTAGATTTCCGTGTCCAAGATGGAGTCCTATGGATAGGCGAGAGTTTGTGTGTACCAGAGAATATAGATTTGAGAGAGAGTATCTTGCAGGAGGCACACAATACGTTGTTGTTAGTGCATCCTGGATGCACGAGAATGTACAAGGACATCAAATAACACTTTTGGTGGTCCGGTATGAAGAGGGATGTGGCAGACTTTGTGGCAAGGTGTCTAACTTGCCAGCAGATTAAAGCAGAGAATCAGAGGCCGAGAGGTTTGTTACAGCCATTTCCTATTCCAGAATGGAAGTGGGAGAATATCAGCATTGATTTCATCACAGGGTTGCCGAGGAGTCCGAAGGGCAATGACTCAATTTGGGTTATTGTGGACCGTTTGACTAAGTTAACTCACTTTTTGTCCATGAAGATTACTTGGTCGTTGGAGAAATTGGCAGAGTTGTATATTGATGAGATTGTGAGACTTCATAGAGTTCCTGTGTCGATTTTTTCTGACAGGGATGCGAGGTTCACATTGAGGTTTTGGAAGGGTTTGCAAGCAGCTTGGGGTACCAGAATCGATTTCAGTACTGCTTTCCATCTGCAGACCGATGGTCAGACTGAAAGGGTGAATCAGGTATTGGAGGATATGCTGATGGCTTGTGTTATGGATATTGGGGGCAGTTGGGAGAGGTAATTTGCATTGGTTAAGTTAGCTTATAACAACACTTACCATGCGAGTATCGGGATGGCTCTGTATGAAGCTCTATACGGGAGGAAGTGCAGAACACCTGTTTGTTGGTATGAAGTTGGTGTGAGCAGATGTTTGGGCCTGAGATTGTGCAGCGGAGATCTGAGAAGATCGAGATGATTCGTAAGAGGTTGGTCGAGGCTTAGAGTCGGCAGAAGAGTTATGCAGACACTTGATGAAGGGACTTGGAGTTTGAGGTTGGAGATGCAATTTTTCTCAAGGTGTCTCTGGCTAAAGGAGTGATCAGGTTTGGAAAGGGAGGCAAGTTGGTGCCAAGGTACTTTGGACCATACAGTATTTTGGGGCGGATTGGTAAAAAATCATATAAGTTGGAGCTACTGGAGGAATTGGCACAGGTGCATGATGTGTTCCATGTGTCGATGTTGAGGAAATATGTGCCGGATCAGAGTCATCAGTTGGCGAAAGTGCCTGAAGGTCTACAGCTAAACTTGAGTTACTTGGAGCGGCCTGTAGAGATTGTTGATCGTAGGGAGACGGTATTGAGGAATAAGGTGATACCTATGATCAAGGTATTGTGGAGGAACCAGCAGTTTGAAGAAACTACTTGGGAGCCGGAGGATCGCATGCAGAAGAATTTTCCTTAGCTTTTTGTATGATTGTATTCTTTTGGTTAAATTATATTCACTTGTAGGAGTGTATTCTTTAAGCTATATTTCTATTTATGTGATTGCATTTTCTTTTTGCTTATCTTGTTTGGTCCCTATTAGTAGTAGTTCTGAGAACAGAACTATTCTAAAGAGGGAATGATGTAACACCCTAGAATTTTAAATAATGTTTTGAGATTAATAAATGATTTAAAATACTTTTTGGTGATTTAATAAACATTTTTCTGAAATTTTTCTTTTTTGCACGTGCAAAACAGGTGCAAATATTTCCTTAGGAAGTTCAAAGTCAGAATTAATTTTGGGGAAACCTAATATTTATTAGTAGGTATTACTTATGAATTTTCGGGATTTTTCTGATATTTATTTGGCATATTTGCAAATATTACAAAATGAGGGGATTTGTGCAAAATTACCACTTGGAGTAAAAACTCCAGAATTTTATTTTCTGGGCTGAGCATGATGGCTAGCCAAAGTGTTTACTTTTTATTCTAATAGATTTGGTTTATTTCGTAAATTTGTTAAAGAAGGGAATTTTTGCAAAATTGCCACTTAGAGGCAAAAATTACAAAATTCATTTTTCTGGGTTTGAAACTAGTGCTGACCAGATCTGGAGAGTTACTTTTGATTTTAAATCTAAATTGAATTGGTTGATCTAATTTCCTAGTATAAGGATTTATATATGTAAAGATATATTCTAAAGGGATATTTTGCAAAATTTTCTAAAAACCCTAGAAACCAGATTTCGGCCTGTTATAAGAGAGGTAGCAGCCGTCTCTTTGCTGCACTAAAACAAAGGGTTTTCTTATTTATTAATTTCTTGGAGTTTCAAAGCGAGGATCTTGAATTTTTGTGAAGGGAGGAGCTTTTCTTATTCTCTTTATTGTTTCGGTTGATTCTTTAATAAGGTGAGTGACATATGTTTGCTTTCTTACTGTTCTATGCATGTTTTATGTGATGATTTGTCTATTAGAGTGCATGATAGATGATGGTATGATGATATAATGAATTATTGATGGATGGATGAATCAAGATTGAACCTTTCATGAAAACTATGCTATTGATGATTTAAAATTATATATAGATGACTTGAGAATGTTAAGAACCTAATAGAAATCATGGGTATGTTGCTTTCTTTCATATTATTGCTGATTTGATTATATATAATGAGATTTTATGATGTAAATTGCATAAAAATGAATAAAGGAGGGTTCTTTACTGTGTATGTATATATATAGAGTAAAAGGGATATGAGCAACTTGCTCATTTAATAAATGAGCAATTGATGAGGTGATTTGCATGTGATACATTGAGTATCTAATCACTTTTAGGATTTCCCAATCACATGCATGCCACCTCATCACTTGCTCATTTGCTAAATGAGCAAATTGCTCATACCCATTCTTCCTATATATATAATCTGTTTGAGGGTATTTCGATGAAAAGAACTTGACTAGTGATTGCCGTAGATACATATGATCAAGGGGTAAACTAATATAATCAGTTGGGGTATGTTTATAACAAGTTGCAAAGATTTTTAAGTATCAAAAGATCAAGCTTTTGAAGATTTTATAGGGTTTGATTTTCGGGTCTGTTGAGTACAACCGAAATTGCTTTTTTTGTGTTTGTGATGTTTTCGATTGGATCTTAATTTGTTTTGATACCGAGATTGAATTAAAACATTATACTATTCATATTTGATGGATTTTGATGCTTCTAACTGATGCAATTACACACATCTATACATATATATTCATATTATCTGTGTTGAAGAAGTTTTGTCGAAAAATTGATCTTTTATGAACTTGATGAGATTTTGATTTGTTTTATAAACTCCAGTATGTTAGGAAAGTTGTATTTGATCATCTCAGGATTTTTTAATTTACAATTTATGTTTTAAAAGAGTATAATCATGTATCAGTCGGAAAAGTGCACAATTTCGAAACTAGTAGAGTAGCTGCTAACGGTCGAACGACACCATTTCGAACTAAGATGTGCGGTCGACCGTCATTTGAAAAGTTGGATTTTCTGGCCTTGTGGAGTCAACCGTCGTTCTTTTGAACTGTTTTCGAAAGTCGACTGTCACTTGCTGTTTTTGATGATTTGTTGAGTTTTCTTGCTGATTTTTTGAATGATTATTTCTTTACACTTATGGATTATTGATCTATTGTTTTAGATGATATTTGTACTATAGATTACTGTATTTTATAGAGAATTACATTTTGATTATAATAGAGTTTAAATTTGTATTCCTATGATTTTATAAAGTGAAATATATACATTTTTCGAAGGAATTGATATTTTGTGATTTTCTACGACCTCAAAATATGAAACTCAGTTATTTAGTGGATTTAACATTTTATTTCAATTCTGGAAAATTGTGAGTATATTTGCATATATTTGAATTTGTATGATTAAAGGAGTTTTCTTAATATACCCAATTTGGTGATGGAATTAAGGGTTTTATTGGAGGGTTTTGTGTTGATATTCGAATTGAGAGTCTCTAGGAGTTGAGTGGGATTCCTGAGGGGTTAGTCCAACGAATGCGTTCCAGGACTGTGTGTTGTTTTGTCCCGAAAGGACAGTTGGTATGTTCGCATATCGAGGGTCGGCATGCCTATTCACGGAACATACGTTGCATTTGTGTGTCGAGGGTCGGCAGTCCTATTCACAGGATGTACTGTGTATCTGCACATTGAGGGTCAACATGCCTATTCGTGGGGTACACAGAGGGAGGTGATTCTCCGATTTTTTTGAGTTATGCTTACATGATGCTTATGCGTCGAGGGTTGTCAGGCCTGTTCGCGGAGTAATCTGGATCTTATTTCTATCACCGTAGTAGGATTAGTTGCATAACGAGGGATTAAACCCTATAAAGTGGAGAATGATAAGGGCTTGCACCGGACCTATGTAGTATGAAATGCATAGAATCCGACAAGTATGCACTAGAGAGTCATCATATTGCATTTGTGTTTTCTTGACTTGGTTTTATGCATGTTTGTTTTCTGTTTTCCTACACTTGACACTTAGTCTAGTTTCACTTGTTGTTTTCATACATTATTTATTATTATTTCATATTCAATTCGTTACTACTGTTGGTATGTGTTGATTATGACTTTATTCTCTATGTTTTATTTATGTTGCACTTCTTTTGATGTCACTCACACCGTTATGGCTGACCCCGTAGTTTTGGAGGTTAGGATTATCTCTAACCTCATGTTTTACAGGTAGGTACCTATAGCTTGGAATTTGGATGCATGTGGTGGAATTAAAATGTGGCTTATGTAATTTGTAAAACAATGTGTTGTAAAAGAAAGAATTGTAATTCAAGGTGTTTAATTTTCCGCTGTACTTTGTAAAGAATTGATGTAATAAAAGTTGATAATTTTATCTGTGTTTGGCTATGTTTACTATTACATTGAGGTAGATGCTGGGAATTGTGCTACGTATTTTTGAGATATTATATTGGAAATTTGGGGCTCTACACTTATCCTATAAAGAGATAGTTCTCGAACCCCATTGGCAGCATGCTATGGATGAAGAACATTCTGCTTTGCAAAAGACACTTGGGATTTGGTAAGTTTACCTTCTTCAAAAATATAATTGGTTCTCGTTGGGTTTATAAAATCAAGACCAAATCTGATCGGTCCGTTGAGCGTTATAAAGCTAGATTGGTTGCTAAGGAATTTTCTTAATAGTATGGTAAGGATTATGAGGAGAATTTTGCTCCTGTTGCAAAGATGACTATATTATGTACACTTATTGTAGTTGTATTTTTTTTTGTTAATGGCATATATCCCAAATGAATATTAAGAATGCTTTCTTGAATGGTGATTTTGCATGAAGTACATGGTCCCCCTTGCTAGTGTCTCTCGTAATCATGGAGAAGTTCGCAAACTTAAGAAAGCTTTATATGTTTTCAAACATGCGTCTCGAGCTTGGTTTGAGAAGTTCTTTATTGTTATCACTTCTTTTGTGGTTTCCTCCAGTAATCATGACTCAACTCTTTTTAAAAAGTGTACCCCTATAGGATGTATTTTACTTTCTCTATATGTTGATGATATTATTGTTACTGGTGATGCTGTTGATGACATTGCAGTATTAAAGCCAGAATTAGTCCGTCAATTTGAAATAAAAGGACTTGAGTTCTCTGCGGTACTTTTTGGGTATTGAAGTTGCCTTTTCTCCAAAAGGTTATATTCTCTCTCAGTCTAAGTACAATGCTGATGTCCTTGAGCATGCTCATCTTACTGATACTAGAACTGTTGATACCCTCCTTCGGATGATACTTCTTTGTCAGATCCTCCTTTATATCGTACCACTGTTGGAAGTTTGGTCTACCTCATAATCACTTGCCCAGACATTGTATATGTTGTTCATATTTTAAGTTAGTTTGTTGCTTCTCCTACCACTGTACAATGGACATCTGTTGTTCGTATTTTGCTATATCTTTGGGTTGCCAATTTTTAGAGTCTTTTGTTTCCATCCATATCTTCCTTGAAGCTGCATGCATTCTCTGATGTTAATTGCGGGCATGATCCCACAGATCGCAAATCTGTTACTGGTTTATGTATCTTTTTGGGTGATTCTTTTGTTTTTTGGAAGAGCAAGAAACAAACTGTAACACCCCGATTTTCATACACTGGGAAACTAATTTTCATACATTTAAATCTCTAGACTCAACACACGCCTTAATGTCCACTTCTAGGGTGTCCTTATAAATTTGTACTACTTGGAAGCGTAGCTCTGATACCACTCTGTAACACCCCGAATTTCAATTACAACTGAATTCGAAGTTCCACAGGATCTTTACACTTCTTTCGTACAATTTTATAAGGAAATTGAAACATTTCTTACATCAGAGTTACATTATACCTTTACATTATTACAGCGGAACAATTTTACAGTAATTACATGAAACAACATGTAAATCAATCTTTGAGCAGCATGTTTACTTCAATTTTTCAAACATCTTTACTCTGCATGTAAAATTGTGGGCGCGTCAGTTCATTCACTGATGAAATATTATACACGGCCATCTTCTCTATGCCGAAAACAGTATAACGATTCTCAACACTTAACAAACCACAAACTTGTTCACAAACAATACTAAACGTACTATCCTATAGATGTCGTGTTGTGCGGTGCGCTTAGTCCTTAATGCAGTTATTATGTAACATGACACTAATGTGCACTTGTTCAGATTCTATGCATCCCATATTACATAGGTCTGAGAGCAAGCCCTTAACCGTTCTTCATCTTGCAGGGTTCAATCCCTCATCATGACTTAAACTACTACTGTAACTACGATAAGTATCCTAGATGTTCTATGAGTACGAGCTCATGTCCAGACAGCCTGGAGGGGAATCCCACGTCATGTCACGATATATCGTGAAGACAGCCTGCGGACAATTCAGCCTCCGTCATGAGACATGACACCACCCGCAGTCACCAAACACCCCACGAGCGTCGCCTGCGGCATGGAATCCTGGAGATATATCCACGTCATGTCACGATGCATCGTAAAGATAGCCTGTGAATATTCTCACTCCGTAGCTCCGAGGTCCTCATACTCGCGTTTTTCTCTTATTTTCATCACCTCTTCACTATGTATCTAATCCTTAGTTATTTGAATCATGAACAACATCAATTCTCTAGAGTTAGCCTTTCCACTATACTGGTCTTAATCATCTATTCAACATGATTCAATCTTGGTCTCTTCATCTCAAATTTTCATTTCAGCATATCTCTTTTCAATGCCGGTATGAGGCTTAACTACACTCTCGTTCCCAATTTCAATTCACAATCAAAAATCGAATAAGTCTTTTTCATGATTAACATTAATTTTTCTTTCATGTTCATAGCATTTGCATACTCATGCTCATAAAATCTTTCATAATTCATCATAACATTCAATTTCACTTTCATGTACAACTCATGCATAAACAAAAGAATCCGTTTTTTCTAACTTGTCACATTCATAGCTCATTCAACTACCATGAAATTATCGTACTGTCATTTTATCGAAAATTCCCACTTTCATTGCCCAAACTCATTTCAAAAACTCTTTTAAACAAGATATGTATTCAGAGACAATTTATACCAATAAAATAATAAGTTCTTTCTTGCCAAAATTAGTCTCAAATTCTTATTTATCCTAGGCCACAGGTTATAGAAAATTATCTCACGAAAATCCAGACATTAGTTGAAACTTCAGGGCAGTCGACTGTTATACTATGATCGGTCGACTGTTCCGCAAAGATTAAAAACTCGAAAATAAATACTCAAAGCAGTCGACTACTACACTATGATCGGTCGACTGTTCCGCAAAGATTAAAAACTCGAAAATAAAATGATCAGGGCAGTCAACTGTTACACTATGATCGGTCGACTGTTCCGCAAAGATTAAAAAAACTCGAAAATAAATACTCAGAGCAGTCGACTGTTTCAATCTAATCGGTCGACTGATGCTGCTAGGTTTTTCAAATTCCCAAAATATTTTTGGTTCTTTTTCTTCTCTTTTTGAGTCAAAACTCTCCAGATTCTAATGTATATACAAATACAATAAACTAATATTTTTAAATTCATTTTTTACCAATAACACATGCTTTGTGTCTCATAAGTACCAATTCGTCTCACATAGCATAGTTCATGGACATAAAGCATGATGATAAGATTGATTCTAGCATTTCAATTTCACATCTTTATTCATTAGCAATCATTTTAACAGTCAATCTTTAAGCTACTATTTTATCTCTAATCAACCAAACATGAAACTACAATTTCTCAATTTCTTCTCAACTATTTTAGCAAACATCCCTAGCATGGCATTTACATTTAGAAGTATTGAGAAACACCCACCTATAGTTGAAGAAACGAATGAAAACTCCTGGAATGCAAGAAAGTAGTCTTCTCCTCCTAGAATGGATTGCAAATTGTCTCCTCCTCCTTGTGCTTGCTAGGAACCCGAGCTCTCCTTGCTTTCTTAATGATTGGCCGGCCACCTCTAGGTTGGAACACACATAATTTTGCACACTCTAATCTTTTGCTCACTATTGTCTCTCAATCTTTTGCTCTCTCTTAATGAATTGTGTAATGTACTAATGAGAAGAAATATAGGGGTATTTATACACTTTTAGGATGAGAATAGATGGCTAGGATTTAATCAAGGAGTTAGAGATTAAGGACCAAGATGAATTGGTAAGTTGTAGTAACTTCCATGATCACATAACCACCCCTCAACTTCATCCCATTCTCCCTCTCTCTCCACAATCCGGCCACCCCTAGAAGTGTGTGCAATGCACACTCTAGTGTGTGCACGTGCCCTTTCTAGTACCCCATATTATTTAGTTGTACACATTTAATTAATCAATTGTTCACTAATTATGTCTACACGACAAGTTGTGACAATTAAAAGATTAATTAAGTTTGTGGACCTCAAAATAGTGGGCTTTAGGCTCATGGGCCATTTAATAAAATACTTCAATTTATTAGGGTGGGCTTAAGTTAGAAAAACACTCTTAGGCTTTTAAAAGAGGCTTTTAGAAAATAAAGAGAAAGAAAAATATTTATTTGTTCATGTTATAAGAGATAATTTTGTAAGAAAATATACATACAAAATTTCTACGTACACTACACGTAAAAATCAACAATTCTCATTAAATAAAAATTCAGGGTATTACATTGCCACAGGATCCTGCTGTGCGCAGGTATTATGTATGAAACACACTATAGGAATGCAAGGTATTTTTTGATCACATTCCAATTAAATGCGATAACACTAGTACTATTCATATGCCAAAGAATTCTGATCAACACAGTCGCACAAAACACATTGATATTCGGTATCATTTTATTAAAGACCATTTTAAAAAAAGGAATATTATTCTTGAATATGTTTCCACTGATTTGCAACTTGCTGATATTTTTACCAAACCTTTAGATGAAAACCGATTTTATTTTTTGAAAGGAGAATTGAATGTTATTGATATTTTAGCTTGAAAATGTGTTTTGGTCGACTGGACGGGCGAATGTACGCCTGTGAGCGCGTACGGTGACTGGACGGTCGACCACCACACTCTCGATCTTCATTTTGTTTTATACTCTGTTTTCAAAATGTTGGCTTTCGGTATTTACGGTCGACCGGCTCACCCTCTGTCTTGCGTTCTGTCTTTACAAGATGCGTGGTCGACCATACGGTCGACCGGTTTGCTCTCGGGTTAATTTTTGACTTGTATGCTTTATTGGTGTTGCGGTCTACCGTGCGGTCGACCGGTTCTTTTTCTTGGTTGCTCGAACTCTCTATTTGTCTTTTCTATAGTATATGTTTCTTGATGTTCATTATTCATGTCTTCTTCTGTTTTATGCCTCACACCTGTATTGGAAAATCTCAAATTTATGATACCATGAAGAGCACTCCCTGTATATCAAAGAGTTCTGAATATTTTCTACACTGAAAGTAAATATTTTTTTCTATCTTCTATGGAGTATTGAGTTAAAGGGGAGTATTTGTATTTACAAATCTCTCTTAAAATCTTTTTACCTATGAAAATCCGTGTTACGGGAAATACTAAATTCAGGGGGGAGTATTTATATGCCTAATTGTTTAATTTTTACTTTCAATATTCAAAGGCATGTTTTGTTCACACCAAAAGGGGGAGATTGTTGACTCTTAATTTGGTGTGCACAAAACGTGTCTATAAATACTAATAAGTTTAAATTGAGTTGTTCAGGTTTTCAGGATCAAATAATATTAATAAGAGATCCAAGAGAGATTCAAGAATATTCAAATACGGAAACTAATAAAGAAAGATTGCAAAATCAAGCAAAAGAAGAAGATATTCAAAAAGAGCACATATTGATTAGTGTCCAAGAAAGCTATCAAGACCAGTTGCTATCATTCTATATTTGTGATATTTTATCTGTATTTAATTGATTGGTGATTGATTAGTTTTTGGTAAGAATATAAAGTGGATTCGTTATGAACAGCGCGATAACGGTCGACCACACCTCATGACGGTCGACCACATTGCAGTCGACTTCACTTCACAGTTACGAAAGAAGCAGTCGAACCTTCATCTCTCGACTTTACGTTAGAGAGATGAAAGGTCAACTGCACCGTAATTGCGGTCGACCGAACTTTGTGATGTTCACATTTTTGGAATGTATCGTTTCTATTTTTGATCGATACACTTTCCAGTCTCTATATTTGGACGGACACACTGTGTATTTTTCACCTATTACTTCTGAGAAAAATCTTCTGAACTAATCTGTCAACAATTAATCCGAGTGTGTGTGATTACTATTTGTATTCTTCAGTCAGGATCATTAAAGATCTTGAGCCTTTTCTTTTTCCTCCACTTTGGTGAGATTGACGAGACTTGTGTTAGAAGTCCTGTGGGTGTAATAGGTCTCTCGGCCTGAATCTAAGAATCACTGTACAAGGGTTTGAGTATAGTGGAACGCTTGTGGCGGAGAATTGCTACAAGTAGGTGGTGTGGATGTAGACCAGGGGGTTGAACCATTATATCGTTGCGTCACTTATGCTATCTGTGTTTGCTCTTCTTATCTCTTTTTATTTACTCTGCATTTTACTTTAATTTTTTTAATTCCGCACAATCACCCTATTCACCCTCCCTAGGGTGATTTACAGTGGTATCAAAGCGAGGTACTTATCAAAAGCTTAAAAGCTTAAGCAAAAGGTCCAAAGGCCGAAACCTCTCCTTCCGAAAACTTGTACTCATCCGAGCCATTCATCTCCAATGTGACAAGTCTTACACGCTCACCATTTTTTGATGGAAAATTCTATGATGTTTGGAAAGTCCGTATGTCTTATTTTATATAGATGCTTGGAGAAGAAGTATGGAATGAGTGCATTAATAAAACAGACATTCCGGTTAGCGACGGAAAGACAACTATCACAAAAGTAGAGCTAGCGCTCAAGATGGCAAATTCCAAAGCTATGATGGCTCTCTATGCAGGGTTGAATAACGAAGAACTAATGTGATGCGGGTGAAACTGTAAAACATCATATGAGATCTGGAACAACATGCTGAAGCGGCATGAGGGAACCGCTTCTGAGGTAAAAGCTAAAGTAAATTTATGTTTTTATAAGTTTGATGTGTTTCGTATGTTACCAGGAGAAAATGTGGATCAAATGCTTGTCCGCTTCGATATCATTGCCCACGAACTTGAGAGCTTAGGAAAAGGGTTGGATGATGACCGAAAGGCAGAAAACTCATAAGCTGTCTCACGCCAGAGTGGGATGCAAAGGCTTCTGCAATGAGGAGACCCTTGAAGAAAAGGGATTCGCCTACTACACATTCCAAGGAAAGTTGAAGACATACGTGATGGAGATGACCGAAACCAAAATATATAGACAAAATATCGGGATTGAACCAAAAACCGAAGAGAAAATTATTGCACTGAAAGCAGAAAATCTCGACCATCAAAAGCAGATTCAGACCGTGAAGAGTCAGACGAAGATATCGTTTTATTGACCAAGCAATTTCATAAGTACCTCAAACATAAAAAATATGATAGGTACCAAGGAGAAAGAGAGAAGAATAAAGATGACATGTGCTACAAGTGCAAGAATCCTGGACACATCCGTGCAAATTATCCTGTCTCACAAGACAGGAATAAGGACTACTACCGCTCAAACCCGGGCCTAAAAAAGAAGGCGTTAAAGGCAACATGGCTAGACTCAGATTCAAGTGAGGAAGACTATGGTTACAACGATGTTGGCTTCATGGCTCTTGGGAATGGTGAGATGCAATCACCATCTCAAGAAGAGGTAATCGAAGAACCTACTTATGATGAGCTAGTAGACATGTGTAATGGATTAAATGACTATGCTAAGAAACTGAGTCGTGAGATATGGCAATATAAAAAAATTTCAAAAGAAACACATGAATCTTGTATCGCTAAAAATCAAAAACTAAAAAATAAAATGCTTTGATTATAGAAAAATTTGAGTCATTTAGAAAAGATCTTGATGTATTGCTAGAGGAAAATGAACTTTTAAAACAACAAATTCAAGAATCCTTAACAACACATGATGAACACTTAAGAAAAAATCATGAGAAATCCATTTATATAGCCAAACTTACAGATGATTTAAAAGAATGCAAAAGAAAATATGATGCGCTAGTGGAAGGATGTAGCCTTGAACAAAATAGAATACTTGATGCTACACTAGACACTCTTCGTTGGAACACAAAAGACGATAAGATGACTAGAAAAAGACTTTGTAAAAGAATAATTGAGTTTGAAAAAATTGTAGAAAAATATAAAGGGCCCAGTTACCTTATTACAAAAAATTCAAGGTCCTATCACGATAATCGAGGCCTTGGTTACGAAGAGCCAATACACCATCAAAAATTTAAATCATCATGTCATACACACTTGCACAATCACCAACATAATCACAGACCAACTCAAAACTATGCAGGTGTGCAAGACTCAAGACATAGTCGTATCACATGTCATTACCATTGTAGACTAGGACATATTTCGTATAACTGTCCATTAAAAAGGAATACTAATTATGCATGGATAAGAAATGATGTAAATGCAGATTCAAAACAAACTTGGGCACGCAAAATTATACCTACTAATCTTGATGTAGGTACCTCAGCATATCAAGACTAAAGATTGGTGGTACCTTGATAGTGGATGCTCAAATTATATGCTCAAGGGAAAAAGGGAATGACATCATCTTTGAAGATAATAGCACTGGTCAAACCATTGGTAAAGGTAAAATAAATTTTGGTTCCTCATGCTCCATTGAGGATGTTCTATTGGTATGATGTTTGAAACATAATTTAATTAGTGTTAGCAAATTATATCAATAATATCAATAAGAGATTCAAGAGAGATTCAAGAATATTCAAAGACGGAAAGTAATAAAGAAAGATTGCAAAATCAAGTAAAAGAAGATGATATTCAAAAAGAGCACATGATTGATTAGTGTCCAAGAAAGCTATCAAGACCAGTTGCTATCATTCTATAATTGTGATATTTTATCTGTATTTAATTGATTGGTGATTGATTAGTTTTTGGTAAGAATATAAAGTGGATTCATTATGAACAGCGTGATAACGGGCAACCACACCTCATGACGGTCGACCACATCGCACTCGACTGCACTTCACAGTTACGAAAGAAGCAGTCGACCCTTCATCTCTCGACTTTATGTCAGAGAGATGAACGTTCGACAGCACTGTAATTGCGATCGACCGAACTTTGCGCTGTTCACATTTTTGGAATGTATCATTTCCATTTTTTATCGATACACTTCCCAGTCTATATATTTGGACGAACACACTGTGTATTCTTCACCTATTACTTCTGAGAAAAATCTTCTGAACTAATCTTTCAAAAATCAATCCGAGTGTGTGTGATAACTATTTGTATTCTTCAGTCAGGATCATTAAAGATCTGGAGCTTTTTCTTTTTCTTCCACTTCGGTGAGATTGACGAGGCTTGTGTTAGAAGTCCTGTAGGTGTAATAGGTCTCTCGACCTGAATCTGAGAATCATTGTTCAAGGGTTTGAGTATAGTGGAATGCTTGTCGCGGAGAATTGCTACAGGTAGGTGGCGCGGACGTAGACTAGGAGGTCGAACCATGTTATATTACTGTGTCACTTGTGCTATCTGTGTTTTCTCTTCTTATCTCTTTTTATTTACTCTGCACTTTACTTTAACTTTTTTTAATTCTGCACAATCACCTTATTCACCCCCCCTTAGGGTGATTTACAGTCTGGATGAGAAATCAAGTCATTTGAGATTCGTTTGCTCATGCATTGAAGTTTTACAAATTATATAGTTGAAAATTGTTATTTTTTATAATGACATGATGCATGGATAAATGAATTTTAAATGACTTGATTTATTTTCCTAGACTAATTTGGTCATATTAAACAATGTGAACGGTTCGAATCATTCATATGATTGATAGACATGGAGTTCTCACGAAAGTTTATCGTGAGAACGGTTGTCACTCGATCACTACCCTATATATATATATATATATATATATATATATATATATATATATATATTCACTTTGTGAGCTTAATTTGACTCATACTTAACCGATCTTTCTACTAACATTAAAAGGTGATGGCCAATTTTGGTGACTCATTCTCAACCACGTGTGAACTTTTTTTAGATATATATTGAAAAATCCGAACCGTTCATTTTGATATACACATTTAAATTAGTCTAGAAATAAAAAAATTAAGTCCTTTGAGATTTGTTTGTCCATGCATTTAAGTGTTACAATTTGTACGGCTGAATATCGTTTTTTTTAATAAAAATGACATGATGGTTGGTCAAATGAATTTCAAATGACTTGATTTTACATATTTATCATAATTTAGACATTTCGAAACAACGTGAATTATTCGGATCATCCATTTGATGACCGTGTAAAAAGTTCACACATATCGTGAGAACTAGTTCTCACAAGATCACTCCCCTATATATAGGGATATGATCATGTGAGAACTCATTCGGTGAGAACCACGTGTGAACTTTTTTTTGAGATATAAATTGAAAAATACGAACCGTTCATTTTGATCTACACGTTTAAATTAGTCTACAAATAAAAAATCAAGTCCTTTGGGATTTGTTTGTCCATGCATTTAAGTGTTACAAATTGTACGGCTGAATATTGTTGTTTTTTTTTTTAAAATGACATGATGGGTGGATGATAAACCCAATAATATCCACATTTAGGAGCAATAATCTGAATACAATTAGACATTTAAATTCTCTATATGTGGTAATTTACTCTTCTTTTCTCTTTTTCATAGGAAACAGCCTAAAAGCAACTAAACGAAGCAGATTCAAGACTGAGAGGATGATACACAGGAAGCTGCAGAACACAAGTCGACTGGTACTTCAAATCAGTCGACTGGACAGAGGAGGTTGAGTTCCCAAGCTGTGCAGTACAGTCGACTCACTCCAAAAGACAGTCGACTTGACTGACTAATTATGAATCTACAGAATTCACGGCACAAGTCGACTGATTCCAAAACTAGCCGACTGGTATTCAGCGGAGTTAAAAGATAAGAACAGTTGAAGATTCATCCTCATCCAAATCCAAATCAAAGTGAGCTGCAAAATCCAGGGAACAGATATGAGATGACTGCAAATAACAACTTCCCCAACAAATCGAAGATAAAAACCTGGGTTTGGCAAGTATGAAGATCGACCCAAATCATATCCTACGTGTGAAGAGATAGAAGCAGGAGCTTGAGGTCTGCAGATGTGGGCAAAAGAGACTATAAAAAAGGTTGGAATGCACAAGTTGGATATATCTCTATCTTGGAAATCATATATCTCTTAATCTCTGGATTTCTGATAGTGACAACCAGATCAAGAGATAAAGAAGAGAAGGAATCAACGAAGGAAGATCAAGTACAATCAAACAAAGAAGGAGATCGAGTGCACTGAAAGGGAGAACAAGTCAACTTAGAAGCAGTTCAAGTCGACTTCAAGGCTGAATATCATAATAATCAGTATTACTTCTTCTTCTCTCTAGTTTTTGTTTTAATTGTTAGAGTCATGAATTCTATATTTTTTATCAATAAAAGTTGTATTATGTGCAACTAATTTCATTGTTGGGCTGATTGAAACCGTAATCATGTAATGATTATAATCTTCTAATAACACTACTTTCATCACTTATTGATTAAGCCTGGTTGTATTGATAAAAATTTATAATATGAAGCAACAATTGATAGAAAGTTCTTAGGAACAGTCGACTGAGAGTGACAGTAAGTCGACTGATCTGAAGAACCTGATATTATCAAGTTTGCGGATTATAAAACTGACTCTGTTATATGAGTATAGAGATGACCCATATCCTATGCTCATAACTTGTAACACAGGAATCATTTAGGTTCTTGGTTTAATCAACTTAGAGGATCTAGATCTGATACCAATTTCTAGAACTTTGAGTATTTGTTCATTTCCATTGTTCCCATGCTTCCTTCAAGTGCAACTTAGTAGATACCATGCTAAATACTTAAAGAAAGAAACGAATTAGAGTAGATACCATGCCTAATTCTTGGCTTAGGGAAATCTTAACTTTAAGGAGTAGATACCATGCCCTTAAAGGAACAAACATGAGTGGTTGGAGTAGTGTAGAAGGTGAAACAACATTCTTGACTATAGGTGGAAATCAAGCCCAACTACTTTAATAGATATTTGTGATTCAAATTGAGAACTACTTGATCTAGTTTTAAATCTTTTCTTTTTCCTTTCAAAATATACTTTAGAACAAAACTTTATGATTTGCATTTTCTTTTTGATTATTGATTAGTGAGTTAATTTCTACAATCTCTGTGGGATCGACCCTTGCTTTTCATTACGCTTCTATAAACGATTCGTACACTTGTGAGGTTTTAATTTGTGTCTAGTTTATCTATTTTATTTAGGTAGCTGAGACAACAACAAGTTTTTGGCGCCTCTGCCGGGGATTGTTTAGTATTTTAACTTACAAATCAATAAAAATCTTTTTCTTTTTTCTTTTCTTTTATTATATTTTCTTTTAGGTTACACTCTGCACAGACAGACCAGTCGACTGTCTCCAAGGATCAGTCGACTGTACAGCGATTTATTCCAAAAGCAACAATGGGTGAGAAAATACCAAATCGAGTACCAATGCAAGACAAATTCACTCCGAAGAATATTGAGCAACCTTCTTGCATAGCTTATCAACCTAATGTCACAGGGAATATGCATCTATCACCTCAATTACTCAGCATGGTTTCCCACTTCAGTGGCAGACTAGACGAGGATCCGCATCTACATTTGCAAAATTTCTTTGATCTTTGCAGAACGCAAAGCGTCCAAGGGCTTACCCCTGAACAAATCAGGTTAATTTTGTTTCCCTTTTCATTAAAACTTAATGCTAAATTTGATGGAACTGAGATGATTCCCAGGACTACGGATTGGTGTGCGTATCGATCGTTAAATATAAACAGATTAAAAATGTGATCTAACCCTATATAGCGGAATCTAGGGTTCACAAATTATACCTGCGGTAAGAAGAAGACGACAGCGACCCCAAGATCTTCTGCACGTATTCCTTCCTCGGGTTGGACGTCGTGTGGGCGACGATCTCCCAACCTTTCTTCTCCTTGGCTGACCTCTCTTTCTCTCCTTACGTGAATCACGAGTTTTGAGAAAAAAAATCTTATATTTCAGATTGTCCATGATGGCCAGAGAAATAGAGGATATATATAAGGCTACGGCAGGGACCATAAGGAGAAATTAGGGTTAGGTCTCCTAACGAATCTGGGTATCCTGTGTTCAGCCCGAACACACAACCCAGGCCCATTAACAATAGCTCGGTCCACTAAGGAGCTATTATTGCACTACCTTCCTAATCCCAAATTATATTTATGGGCTCCTTTTATTATATGCTCGTTCAACTCCCCATGTTAAGATATCGAATGTCCGTCGATCAAATTAAGTTACTGACAACTATATTGATCAACATCTTTTATCCTTAAGTAGTACCACTCAACTTTATTTGTCATGTCGGATGTAATCCACCTGCAGGGTTTACATGACAATCCTTATGAGCTCCTTAAGGGGACATCATCAACCCGACGTATCGGGACATGGATTCCTTTTACAATCAACAGCCCATCATACATACAATGCTATTACCCAATTCATAGAGGTTGTTGATCCATAATGAATCTCACTCTTTTATGAGTCAAAGTAATGCACACTGCATATACATGTCTGTTATTATATCTGGATTAAGAGCATAAGCATCCATAATAATAGAGGTGTTTGTTCTCTTTTGTAGTCAGTACAAAGAGAACAACCTCAAGTGGTCCTGTTCAATATACACAAAGTGTACTAATGTAAACCTATAGTCAAGACAGACTAATACCAGATTACACTACAACCTTTCCAATGGATTGTCCAAGTCCGTCTAGGTTGTGAACTATTTATATATTCCATAGGAAACTGATAATATGATCTTCTGTGTGTCACCTCACATCATATTATCAACCTTATAGAATATCAGACACTTGCATTAATATTATAATAAACACAATATGCAAACATATGCCCATATGATTCTCATTCAAAAAAAAAAATAAGGAAATAAAGTTAATACAAAAGTGATGCTTTCAGTATATAACCCTAACAAAATTGTGGTATAATTCTTTGGAACCAGGATCAATTCAATCATGGGAGCAATTGGCAACAAAGTTCTTAAAGGAATTCTTTCCAGCTCAGAAAACCAAACAACTAAAAAGAGAAATTCAACTCTTCCAACAAAAAGATGGCGAGTTGTTCTTCGAGGCATGGAAGGACTTTAAGAACAAACTTCTCAAGTGTCCTACGCACAACATACCCAAGGATGATCAGGTACAAGCATTTTATGAGGGTTTAAATGACACTAACAAAGCAATTGTAGATTCAGCTTGCAATGGAATCTTGATGAGGAAGAGTGGTGTGGAGGCCATCGAGCTATTTGAAGAACTCAACGAGAACTCACAACAATTCTCAACAAGGAGGGGCCTTTCGAAAAAACAGGGAGTTTACGAAATTTCTAGTCATAATAGCATGCAATTAGAAATGGAAAACATGAACAAAAAAATTGATATGTTTGTTAATGCAATTTCAACATTTGGTGGAGTAAAAACAAATGAAAATTGTGCAATTTGTTCTCATCATACAACTGATACATGTCCCATGTCTTCTTTCACAGATCAGGAGCACGCAAACTACGTAGGACAGGGAATGTACCCACCCAAGAACAACCCTTTTTCAAACATGTACAACCCAGGATGGCAAAACCATCCAAATTTCTCATGGAGCAATAATCAAAACCATTAAGGCAATCAATTCGCACAAGGGCATACGCAGCAATTCCAGATTGGGAATGAGTTTGATCGGCCAGTACAAGAACAGAAGAAGTTGGATTTCGAGTCCACCGTTCTTCAATTACTGCAACAGCAACAGCAAACAAGCAACCAACAAGGGCAGGCCATTCAGAAATTGGATACTCAAATTGGTCAAATTGCTAAGGAATTAAGTGAAAGAAAGGCAGGAGAACTCCCATCACAAACCATACCAAACCCTAGAGGACAAGAACAGCTCCAATCGGTGACAACCCTAAAGGACAAGATTGAGTTTAAAATGTTTGATGCACCAAAATTACCACACGATGATCATGAATGTTATAATGTTGATGTGGTTCAGGAAATTTGTGACCAAACATTTCAGGAATATGATGATTGGAGGATTGCAGAGACAGTACACTACCTTGAAACTCCAAAATCATATTCAGGTAAGTATGCACCTGCATTTGAAAATTGTTTGTTGGAAATCTAGCTACCTAATTAATAGATAAACTAGACACAAATTATAAAAAATCTCGCAAGTGCACGAATCGAATCGTAGTAATAGCAAGGGTCGATCCCACAGAGATTGTAGATTTCAACTAACTAATCAATAGAAAATAATAAAAATCATAAGGAGTTGTTTTAAAAGTCTAAAAGGAATAAAAAGATTAAAACTAAGAAGGAATTGTTGAATCACAAATATCTCTTGAATAGTTGGGTTGTTGATCTCCACCAATAGTTAGTAATGCTAATTTGCCTTCTGAATTTACTTCTAATTACTCATGTTGTTCACTTCAAGGGCATGGTATCTACTCCTTAAAGTATTGTTTCCCTAAGCCAAGAATTAGGCATGGTATCTACTCTAATTCGTTTCTTTCCATAAGTATCCAGCAGGGTATCTACTAAGTTATACTTAGAGAAAACATCAGAACAGTGGAAACGAACAAACACTTAAAGTTCTAGAAATTGGTATCAGATCTAGATCCTCTAAGTTGATTGAACCAAGAACCCCTAAAGATTCTTTTGTTACAAATTATGAGCACGAGATTCGGTCGTCTCAATATGCTTCATATAACAGATTTAGATAAATGATAACATAAACTTGATATTCTCACGTGCTGTATGTCAGTCGACTGGCTCTCACCTCAGTCGACTGCTCTCAGACTTCGAGATCAAGTTTGATGATCATCAATCTATGTCAATTCAACCAGATTCAATCAATAAGTAATCAGAAGATCTCAGAAGAATATAGCACTACATAACTACGGTTTCGATCTACCCAACTATGAAATTAGTTCCACATAATAATAACTTTATTGCTTAACAAGTTTGAATACATGATCAACATAAAAGAATAAAGAGAGAAGAAAAAAATAAACTAATGGATTCCGGCAATATGGTCGACTGGCTGTCACACAGTCGACTGCCTTCTGGTTGCTGGATCTTCTCTCTCCTTCTTCGATGTTGATGGAGTGATGCTCTCGATGCTTGTTCAGGAACTTGGTGATTGAGTTGCTTTCCAGAGATATATCTGATCGTCCTTGGATGGAGTCGTGGAGTCCAGAGAGAGCGGAGGGGGGGGGGGGGAAGTTCTGGAGATGGTATTCTGATATTTATAGAACACGGCTGAGAATTAGGGTTTCCACTTTTTCAGGAAGATCCTTCTTTATTTGATTTGATGATTAATATCTTTCTCTTTTCTCCTTTCCTTCCTTATTTGTTTACCACGTCCACTTGGAAAATACCCTGTCTTTAGATTTGATTCGCTGCATAAAATCTTGATTCAAATAGATTTGAAATCAGATTCAGGTGTATCTTCGAATATCTTATCTGTTTACTCCGCCGCAGACCAGTCGACTTATCTTCGAACCAGTCGACTGAGTCGAGACTTATGTAGATTTCATCTGTGATCAGGCCAGTCGACTGCTCTTGGGAGTGAGTCGACTGTGTCGAGAGTTGTGGAAAATCAGCTTCTCCTGTCCAGTCGCCTGTGTTGGGGAACCAGTCGACTGATCCTCTGCAGTTTGCTGTGTATTATCCTCGAAGTCCTAAATCTGCTTCGTTTTTCTGTTATAAGCTGTTTCCTATGGAAAAGAGAAAATAGGAGTTAAATACCACATATAGAGCTTTTAAATGTCTAATTATATTAAGATTATTGCTCTAAAAAGTGAATAATAATGTGTTCATCAAATACCCCCACACTTAGCTTTTGCTTGTCCTCAAGCAAACTAGAATTATGAATAGGGAGAATAATAATAACAATAGATTCAACCACCAAGATTTCTTATTATGTGGACATCAAAATGAAAAATATAAAACTACAAACAATTTCAGATAAAGTAAAATTAAACATACCCACTTTCTCTAGTGCAATTGTCTATTCATAAATCCCAAACTTAATCATATTTGTCATGCGATTAATGTAGTTATAGTATGCATCTACTCAGTCTGTGATTATCCCTTTTCTCTACTACAAATCCAGTAGCAAACTAGAGTTTTTTTTTTCTTTTTTTTTTATTTATTTATTTTTTTTTTATAGTCTCTTCTTTAACGTTGTCACTTGTCTTTTGACGCGAATGCGAAACATTTGTGATGTATCCACCCGGTTACTCAACAAGTCACAAACATTAAAGTGCTTTGCATACTCATATTTCAAGTTGCCGTTTGACGTAAAGGTAAACATTGGTGATGAATACCCCTAGTTACTAAGCGCTCAAAACATTGGAGTAGACTGACTTTATTCAAATATATATATATATATTGTATCACTCTATTTACTTAAACTCGATTTAGGACTAGATCTGAAAGGAATAATTATCAGAAAAAAGCATCACATTTGTTTATTATGTATAATCGCATGACGCACACAATTTTTGTAGGGAATTATGAAACTCAACAATCCTAAAGTAAATAAGTATCCTTACTCTTACTTTATAAGAAATTGTTTATCCTAAAAAAAATTCAAAAGATTCCAAATATAACTAACTAATACTCCCACACTTAGATGGAACATTGTCCTCAATGTTCGCACAAAACATAAGATATAGGCATGTGTTACCATCTAGTAAGGAGAGACTGAAAAATAAAAATAAAAATGAATAATAATGAATAAAATAAAGGGAAAGTGTAAATACTCCCCTGTAAGGTTGGGTTGCCTCCCAATAAGCACTGTGTTTCTTGTCTTCAGCTAGACTCGATGAGTTTGTGCAATGTATGAAATGACTCGTGGCTCACAACTCATCGACTTATAAGGTCTCCCCCTCTGCCTATTCACCTTGAGCATTGATTTTTCGCCAACGCTCCATGTGGGGGAAACCTTTGCGACACTGTCTGGACCGTACCATCTTGACATCAGTTTATCAGCAATGGTCCATCTTAATCCACCATTGTGCTCTTGAAAGACTCCCTGCAGCCTCTCCTCTTTCTGCATCCTAAAATTTGTAGCAACTGTCACAGGTAATGTGTGATTGTCCCCCAAATATTCATGTAGTGGCTTCAGCCCCTCAGCTGGTTGCCTGGTAGCAGTCGACTTATTCCACTCATCAGTCGACTTGTCCTGTTCATCAGTCGACTGGTCTGCAGAAACATAAGTTTTAGCAGACACAAAATTTTCAATTTCAGGTGCACGCTTACCTGAAGATGACTTTGGAGTTTCAAGGTGATGTTCTGTCTCTGCAATCTTCCAGTCTTCGTACTCCATTTCACTTTGAGATAGTAATGGAGGGCGTGTAAATGTTTCTTGTAATGGATCAACACTATGTTCCTGCAATGTTTGGTCACAAATTTCCTGAACCACATTAACATTACAACATTCATGATTATTGTGTGGAACTTGTGGTGCATCAAACATTTTAAACTCAATCTTTTCTTCTAGTGTTGTCCTTAATTGGAGCTGTTCTTGTCCTCTAGGGTTGGGTATGGTTTGTGATGGAAATTCTCCTGCCTTTCTTTCACTTAACTCCGTAGCAATTTGACCAATTTGAAATTCTAATTTTTGAATGGCCTGTCTTTGTTGATTGCTTGTTTGCTGTTGCTGTTGGAGTAGTTGAAGAATGGTGGATTCAAAATTTAACTTCTCCTGTTCTTGTGCTGGCTCATCATACCCATTCCCGCCCTGGAATTACTGCGTATACCCTGGTGCGAATTGATTGTCTTGATGGTCTTGCCACCCTGGGTTATACGTGTTTGAAAAAAAATTATTCTGGGACGGGTACATTCCCTGTTCTACGTAGTTTGTGTGCTCCTGATCTGCGAAAGAAAACATGGGACATGAATTAGTTGTATGGTTAGATTGAAAACAATTTCCACAAATTTCTTTTGGTTGGTTTCTTACGCCACCCAACATTGAATTTACAAGCATATCAATCTTTTTGTTCATGGTTTCCATTTCTAATTGCATGTTATTATTATGAGAAATTTCGTATACTCCCTGTTTTTTCGAAAGACCCCTCCTTGTTGAGAATTGTTGTGAGTTCTCGCTGAGTTCTTCAAATAACTCTATTGCCTCCTCAGCACTCTTCCTCATCAACATTCCATTGCATCCTGCATCCACAATTGCTTTATTAGCGTCATTTAAACCCTCATAAAATGATATTACCTGATCATCCTTAGGTATGTTGTGTGTAGGACACTTGAGAAGCTTGTTTTTGAAGTCCTTCCACGCCTCGAAGAATAAATCGCCATGCTTTTGTTGGAAGAGTAGAATCTCCCTTTTTAGTTGTCTAGTCTTCTGGGCTGGAAAGAACTCTTTCAAAAATTTTGTTGCCAATTGCTCCCATGATTGAATTGATCCTGGTTCCAAAGAATTATACCACAATTTAGCATTAAATTTTAAAGAAAATGGAAACAAGATTAACCTGATTTGTTCAGAGGTAAGCCCTTGGATGCTTTGTGTCCTGCAAAGATCAAACAAGTCTTGTAAATGAAGATGCGGATCTTCGTCTGTTCTACCATTGAAGTGGGGAACCATGCTAAGTAATTGAGGTGATAAATGCATATTTCCTGTGACTTTGGGTTGAAAAGCTATGCAGGACGGTTGCTCAATATTCTTTGGAATGAATTTGTCTTGCATTGGTACTCGATTTGATATGTTTTCACCCATTGTTGCTTTTTGAATTCTTCGCTGTACAGTCGACTGGTCCTTGGAGGCAGTCGACTGGTCTGACCCTGTTTGTACAAAAAGTAAACTAAAAGAAAATGTTAGAAAAAAATAAAATAAAATAAAAAGAAAAGAATTTTACTGATTTGTAAGTTAAAATGCTAACAATCCCCGGCAACGGCGCCAAAAACTTGTTTGTTGGAAATCTAGCTACCTAATTAATAGATAAACTAGACACAAATTATAAAAAACCTCGCAAGTGCACGAATCGAATCGTAGTAATAGCAAGGGTCGATCCCACAGAGATTGTAGATTTCAACTAACTAATCAATAGAAAATAATAAAAATCATAAGGAGTTGTTTTAAAAGTCTAAAAGGAATAAAAAGATTAAAACTAAGAAGGAATTGTTGAATCACAAATATCTCTTGAATAGTTGGGTTGTTGATCTCCACCAATAGTTAGTAATGCTAATTTGCCTTCTGAATTTACTTCTAATTACTCATGTTGTTCACTTCAAGGGCATGGTATCTACTCCTTAAAGTATTGTTTCTCTAAGCCAAGAATTAGGCATGGTATCTACTCTAATTCGTTTCTTTCCATAAGTATCCAGCAGGGTATCTACTAAGTTATACTTAGAGAAAACATCAGAACAGTGGAAACGAACAAACACTTAAAGTTCTAGAAATTGGTATCAGATCTAGATCCTCTAAGTTGATTGAACCAAGAACCCCTAAAGATTCTTTTGTTACAAATTATGAGCACGAGATTCGGTCGTCTCAATATGCTTCATATAACAGATTTAGATAAATGATAACATAAACTTGATATTCTCACGTGCTGTATGTCAGTCGACTGGCTCTCACCTCAGTCGACTGCTCTCAGACTTCGAGATCAAGTTTGATGATCATCAATCTATGTCAATTCAACCAGATTCAATCAATAAGTAATCAGAAGATCTCAGAAGAATATAGCACTACATAACTACGGTTTCGATCTACCCAACTATGAAATTAGTTCCACATAATAATAACTTTATTGCTTAACAAGTTTGAATACATGATCAACATAAAAGAATAAAGAGAGAAGAAAAAAATAAACTAATGGATTCCGGCAATATGGTCGACTGGCTGTCACACAGTCGACTGCCTTCTGGTTGCTGGATCTTCTCTCTCCTTCTTCGATGTTGATGGAGTGATGCTCTCGATGCTTGTTCAGGAACTTGGTGATTGAGTTGCTTTCCAGAGATATATCTGATCGTCCTTGGATGGAGTCGTGGAGTCCAGAGAGAGCGGAGGGGGGGGGGAAGTTCTGGAGATGGTATTCTGATATTTATAGAACACGGCTGAGAATTAGGGTTTCCACTTTTTCAGGAAGATCCTTCTTTATTTGATTTGATGATTAATATCTTTCTCTTTTCTCCTTTCCTTCCTTATTTGTTTACCACGTCCACTTGGAAAATACCCTGTCTTTAGATTTGATTCGCTGCATAAAATCTTGATTCAAATAGATTTGAAATCAGATTCAGGTGTATCTTCGAATATCTTATCTGTTTACTCCGCCGCAGACCAGTCGACTTATCTTCGAACCAGTCGACTGAGTCGAGACTTATGTAGATTTCATCTGTGATCAGGCCAGTCGACTGCTCTTGGGAGTGAGTCGACTGTGTCGAGAGTTGTGGAAAATCAGCTTCTCCTGTCCAGTCGCCTGTGTTGGGGAACCAGTCGACTGATCCTCTGTAGTTTGCTGTGTATTATCCTCGAAGTCCTAAATCTGCTTTGTTTTTCTGTTATAAGCTGTTTCCTATGGAAAAGAGAAAATAGGAGTTAAATACCACATATAGAGCTTTTAAATGTCTAATTATATTAAGATTATTGCTCTAAAAAGTGAATAATAATGTGTTCATAAAAAATCTGGTGTCTAATAATACTTTTGTTTCTTCTGTTACTAGGACACCAGACGTGGAACTAAAGCCGCTACCTGAACACTTGAAGTATGCATATGTGGGTGAAAACCAGACGTTACCTGTGATAGTTGCTGCAAACTTGAGGATGCAGGAAGAAGAGACGCAGTTGAGAATATGGCGAGAACACAAGGGTGCATTAAGGTGGACCATTGCGGATAGGCTTATGTCAAGATGGTACGGTCCGTACGTTGTTACAAAGGTTTCCCCACATGGAGCGTTGGAGGTTCATAGCAAAAAGGAAAATCAAATGTTCAAGGTGAATGGGCATAGTGGGAAACCTTATAATAAGATGAGTTTTGAGCCGCGAGCCATTCAATACATTGCACAAACTCATCAAGTCTAGCTGAAGACAAGAAACGCAGCGCTTATTGGGAGGCAACCCAATTTCCAGGGGAGTACTTACACTCTCTTTCTTTATTCATTTCTTTAATCATTTCCTTGTTTCTTTATTTCTTTCCTTCAAACTGGATGGTAACACATACCTATTTTAAGTTTTTGTGCAAACATTGAGGACAATGTTCCATCTAAGTTTGGGGGTGTTTATGCACATTTGGAGTCTTTTGATTTTAACCATTCCAACATTTAATGATTTGAGCTCAGTTACTATAGGTAGAGAGTGGAGAACGAGTATTAAGTGTGGTCTTTATCTTTAAAAATGTTAGTAACTTATCATATGGATCATACTTGAAACTTTTATTCATGTGGTCATGTCAATTCGACGAATTTTGAAAGAGAATAGCAAGATCGACTGTGAGTAAACTTAAATACACAAATTGTGAGTTTTGAGCCTTATTTTTTTTTGGTGAGAGAGTCATACACTTGAAAATCTCAGTTGACTGCATTCTTGAGGTGAACTAGAACTTGTTTTTGCTACTTTTCGAAACTTATTTTGGTTTTTGCATAAAAACTTGGAAATGATTAAGACACCTAAGATTCTATCACCAAAGACAAACAGCCTACCCAATATCATTTATTCACTAGTTACCCCTTTGAAGCCTATAAAAGCTTCTTTTTTTTTGTAAGACACATCATCCTTAACCATGCCTAGATGAATAGGGTACCTTACCTATATCTATTGAGTTAGTAGAGCAAGAATTGTAAAAGAGATGTGGCATGACAATGGTGAGGGGTTGAAATATAAAGTAAAGTTGGAGGAGTTGTCATAAGAAAAAAAAAATGAAAAGTTGTAAACTGCTGAGTTGTGGATGGGTGAAAGGTGTTGGTAGAAATAAAGTATAGGCCTGTAATATATGGTTTTTAAAAAAAAAGTTCTCTTAGAACAATAAGTTGCTCTACTAATCCTTTAGAATTTTGTATTGCTTTTCCCTTCAATTGTTTAAACCCTCACCCATGGCCCCATTACAACCTATATAAGACCTTTTGATCCGAGTAGTGTGCAAATCAATGGTGTGAAGATGTAGTAGGGAGATCAAGCATATGGTTTCAACCAAGTAATGAAATTTGTCACGAGATCTAATTTGAAATTCCCATGTTAATGAGAGCTATATTTTTTTGGGAGTGTATGCCATGGTGAGATTTTGGAGTTGAAATATAGTTGAGCTTGCTAACCTTAATCATGAGTATGTTGCATAGGCATTGGCCACACTACTATTTGATAATCAAGTTGAGTATTCTTGTGAATAAGTGATTAATATTTAAATTAAAACTTGTTTAGACCTATCTTAATGCTTGTTCTAACCTTGACACCAAAAGTAGCAAGTTCTCTGAGGTAAATGTTGGGAGGGTCAAGATGTTCAAGCGATGCTTGTAGTTTTATTTTGCTTGAGGACAAGCAAAATCTAAGTTTGGGGGTATTTGATAAACCCAATAATATCCACATTTAGGAGCAATAATCTGAATATAATTAGACATGTAAATTCTCTATATGTGGTAATTTACTATTCTTTTCTTTTTTTCATAGGAAACAGTCTAAAAGCAACTAAACGAAGCAGATTCAAGACTGAGAGGATGATACACAGGAAGCTGCAGAACACAAGTCGACTGGTACTTCAAATCAGTCGACTGGACAGAGGAGGTTGAGTTCCGAAGCTGTGCAGTACAGTCGACTCACTCCAAATGACAGTCGACTTGACTGACTAATTATGAATCTACAGAATTCACGGCACAAGTCGACTGATTCCAAAACCAGCCGACTGGTATTCAGCGGAGTTAAAAGATAAGAACAGTTGAAGATTCATCCTCATCCAAATCCAAATCAAAGTGAGCTGCAAAATCCAGGGAACAGATATGTGATGACTGCAAATAACAACCTCCCCAACAAATCAAAGATAAAAACCTGGGTTTGGCAAGTATGAAGATCGACTCAAATCATATCCTACGTGTGAAGAGATAGAAGCAGGAGCTTGAGGTCTGCATATGTGGGCAAAAGAGACTATAAAAAAGGCAGGAATGCACAAGTTGGATATATCTCTATCTCGGAAATCATATATCTCTCAATCTCTGGATATCTGATAGTGACAATCAGATCAAGAGATAAAGAAGAGAAGGAATCAACGAAGGAAGATCAAGTACAATTAAACAAAGGAGGAGATCGAGTGCACTGAAAGGGAGAACAAGTCGACTTAGAAGCAGTTCAAGTCGACTTCAAGGCTGAATATCATAATAATCAGTGTTACTTCTTCTTCTCTCTAGTTTTTGTTTTAATTGTTAGAGTCATGAATTCTATATTTTTAATCAATAAAATTTGTATTATGTGCAACTAATTTCATTGTTGGGCTGATTGAAACCGTAATCATGTAATGATTATAATCTTCTAATAACACTACTTTCATCACTTATTGATTAAGCCTGGTTGTATTGATAAAAATTTATAATATGAAGCAACAATTGATAGAAAATTCTTAGGAGCAGTCGACTGAGAGTGACAGCAAGTCGACTGATCTGAAGAACCTGATATTATCCAGTTTGCGGATTATAAAACTGACTCTGTTATATGAGTATAGAGATGACCCATATCCTATGCTCATAACTTGTAACACAGGAATCATTTAGGTTCTTGGTTTAATCAACTTAGAGGATCTAGATTTGATACCAATTTCTAGAACTTTGAGTGTTTGTTCATTTTCATTGTTCCTATGCTTCCTTCAAGTGCAACTTAGTAGATACCATGCTAAATACTTAAAGAAAGAAACGAATTAGAGTAGATACCATGCCTAATTCTTGGCTTAGGGAAATCTTAACTTTAAGGAGTAGATACCATGCCCTTAAAGGAACAAACATGAGTGGTTGGAGTAGTGTAGAAGGTGAAACAACATTCTTGACTATAGGTGGAAATCAAGCCCAACTACTTTAATAGATATTTGTGATTCAAATTGAGAACTACTTGATCTAGTTTTAAATCTTTTCTTTTTCCTTTCAAAATATACTTTAGAACAAAACTTTATGATTTGCATTTTCTTTTTGATTATTGATTAGTGAGTTAATTTCTACAATCTCTGTGGGATCGACCCTTGCTTTTCATTACGCTTCTATAAACGATTCGTACACTTGCGAGGTTTTAATTTGTGTATAGTTTATCTATTTTATTTAGGTAGCTGAGACAACAACAGTGGAAAAATAAATTTCAAATATCATGATTTACATATTTAACCTAATTTAATTATTCTAAACAATGTGAACGGTTCGGATCATCCATTTGATGACCGTGTAAAAAGTTCACATGAAACTTATCATAAGAACTAGTTCTCACATGATCACTCCCCTATATATATATATATATATATATATATATATAATAAAACACAAAGAAAGCTATCAAGTGGCTCTCCTTCAATCTTCCAAAAAATTAAAGGCCCTGATCTAACTTTATAAAACATATTTTCCCTCCCAAAAGTTTTCCTCCAAAACTCAAATTTAAATCCCCCACCCAAAACAACTCCTATATTTATTTAATTATTTTCTCTCTCTCTCTCTCTCCCTCATTTAAAAAATTAAGAAAATGAAAATTTAAAAAGTTTAAAAAACTAAAAAAACCTAAAAAAGATAAAAAATTAAAATTTAAAAACTTCAAAAATAATTCAAAAAAATCAAAAAAATCATATAATATGTTTTTTGCTGGACCCCCAAAAGTTTCTCATATAATATGTTTGCTACTTCAATTAATTTGCTGGACCTCCAAAACTATTTTCTATGATCAAATAAGGTGCACCGTTCCGAAGACGTGCCGTAGGCACGTGTTAATGGGCAAACCTAGTATATATATATATATGGAAATGCTCTATTGAAAACGAGTCTAGTTTTCACGGGTTGGAAAACAGCGATCTGAGCCGTTGGATCGCTCATGATCGTGATCAGCGGCTCAGATCGAGCCCCCCATCACCCATTTCATTTGATCAGCGGAGAGTTAATTTGGAAATTTTGTCCCAAATAACTCTTTGTCTGATTCGCTCTGAAAAATTGATATAACCTAGGTCGTTGTTGGGACCAACGGCTTAGGTTATAAAAATTTGAATCATAAGTCGTTGTTTGGAACAACGACCTTCATTCAATTTTTTATAACCTAGTAGGTTATTTGAAACAACAAAATTTTATAGCCTAGGCCGACCTAGGTTATAAAAAATTGAATCATAGGCCGTTGTTCCAAACAACTGCCTATGATTTAATTCCAAACAACGGCTTATGATTCAATTTTTTATAACCTAGGCCGTTGTTCCCAACAACGGCCTAGGGTATATCAATTTTTCAGAGCGAATCAGGCGAAGAGTTATTTGGGATGAAATTCCCAAATTAACCCTCTGCCACTTAAGTGATATTGGGCGATGGGCGGCAGCGATCTAAGCCGCTGATCACGATCAAGAGCGATCCAATGGCTCAGATCGCTGTTTTTCAACCCGTGAAAACAAACTTGTTTTCAATGGAGCATTTCTCATATATATATATATATATATATATATATATATATATATATATATATATGGAAATATGGACTTTTATACCCCAATTTTTAATTATTTTTCATCATATACTAATGGAAAATGGACAATTTACAACTAGTTATTGTCTAACTATTCAAACTTCAGCTACATAATTGTTGATTTACTGTTTACAAGGCATTTCATATGCTGTATCGTTCGGAAGACGTGCTGCAGGCACGTGGCTACGAGCAAATCTAGTATATAAAATAAAACACAAAGAAAGCTATCAAGTGGCTCTCATTTAATTGAAACCAAATCAACAGCTCCGATTCACCCTCCCAACACATATTTTTCCTCCAAAAAGTTTCCCCCCCCAAAAAAAAACTCATTATTTTATTACTATCTCTCTCTCTTCTCTCTCCATTTTTTCTTATTTCTCTCTTTCTCTCTCTCTCTCCCCCCCCCCCACCCCCTTCTCTCTCATTCTCTCTTTATTTAATTAGGAATTTAGATTATCAGATTTCAGGGTTTGTAAATTTTCAAATTTTTTATGTTTTTTTTATTGCTCATGTTACAATGAAAATAACAAATATCTCCTAAATAGTTAAATTTCATCATTTTCTACCCTCAAAGTTCGTAGAAGTTGGATTTTACACCCCCATTTATAATTATTTTTCAACATATACTAATGAAAACATTGACTTTATTTACAACTAATTATTGTCATACTATTCAAACTTGAGCTACATAATTGTTGTTTTACTGTTCACAAGACTTTTTATATGTTGTATCGTTCCGAAGAAGTGCCGTAGGCACATGCCCACGGGCAAATCTAGTATATATTATAAAAGTAAAAGCCACGGTAAATCTTTCCATAGAAGATTTCATCCATCAATTTTGACAACTCGATCTGAACCATTCATTTAAATATCAATTAGCAAATCTAGACTATTCATTAATTTTTTCTGATCTATTAGATGAACGACTATGATTGAATTTGGATCATAATCAAAACCCAATAAAAATCGGTGGCCCTCTTTAGCAAATTTTTTGCAGTACTAGGCCACTTTTTGAAACAATTTGCGATTTTAGGCCACTTCCCAAACTATTAGCATTTTTGGCTACCCAGTGCCACGTCAGCAGCAGCCGCTATTGGGAATAGCGACCTCTTCATAGCGAACAACACATTGAATTCCCACACTTGGCAGATTATAGAGGGTATTGTATAATTACAAACCACTTGGTGTAACTGAGGTCGATATTGCCAATAGCGGCCTTGTATAACTAAGGTCGCTATTCTCAATAGCGACCTCAGGTGAGCCTAAAAGCGATTGGGCCAACCTGAGGTCGTTTTTGGGAATAGCGGCCTTGGTTATACAAGGTCGCTATTGACAATAGCGACCTTAGTTACACCAAGTCGTGTCCATTATATAATATCCTCTCTAGTGTGAGAAGTCACTATGAAGAGGCCGCTATTCCCAATAGCGGCCGCTGCTGACGTGGCACTGGGTAGCCAAAAGTGCTAATAGTTTGTGAACTGACCTAAAATCACAAATAGTTTCAAAAAGTGGCCTAGTACTGCAAATCTCTCCTCTTTAGCGAACTACCCCTAATCTCAAAAAATCAACCAAACTTGTTACCAGGGTTTTGATCCTGATCTCCGTCGCCTCCTTCCCACGCAACTATCCACCTCGACTTAGGTCGAGTCTTCAATTGCGCTACTGAACCGTATACTAAATTTCTAAGAAATTCTCTTTCTATCCATCCGACCTAAACCCAAACTGATGTCTATTTATGTAAACCCCCTCCGCAACCACCGATGTCTTTCCCTCTTCAATCAACGCCACCAAAAGCTGAAACTGTCGCCATCCTCTTCTTTCATTATCGCATCTCGTGATTTCGTGTCCACCGCCAATCTTCTGCCAAATTGATGCTGCCCTCCTCCTCCTCCTCCTCCTCCAAACCGCCATCTCTCTCAAACCCTCGGCTAGTAATTTTATATCACTTTTGTTCCAAAATAAAGGTACGATTTGGACATGATTTCTTTTATATGGGTTCTGTATATGTAATCATGTATTATCATTTTTTATTATTATTAAACATCAGTTTGGGTTTAGGTCGGATGGATAGAAAGAGAATTTTTGAGAAATTTAGTATAGGTTTCAGTTGCGCAATTGAAGACTCGACCTAAGTCGGTAGTGACTTGGTCATCAACGATATTTTTGCTGTCATAGGCCACTTTTTGATAGTATTTACGTTTTTGGGCCAGTTGCCCAACTATTAGCGCTTTTGGGCTAGCCTGTGCCACGTCAGTAGCGGCCGCTATTCCCAATAGCGGCCTCTTCATTTCGAGATCGCTAATGGGAATAGCGACCTATGTTTTAAATTTGTTTGAATTTTTTGTTTGCCGTCGCTATTCCCACTAGCGACCTTAGTATAATGAGATTAGTCGGCTCGAATGAATGTATTGAGACACTTAGCAATTCCTAAAAAGTTTTTCCCAAAAATTTAAAACTGAGGTCGCTATTGGGAATAGCGACCTTAGTATACTAAGGTCGCTATTCCCAATAGCGACCTCAGTAGGAAACACAATCTACTTATTCTTTGTAAAATTTGCAAAATAGTTTTACAACTAAGGCCTCTATTCGGAATAGCGACCTTAGTTAATAAAGGCCTCTATTCCGAATAGCGACCTTAGTTTTAAAAAAAATTGATTGTCATTTTTCAGAGAGGAAAAGCTCTCTAGATTTTGCTAAGTGCTAGATACAACTCATTAAAGGTCGCTAATCCCATCAGCGACCTCATTATACTAAGGTCGCTAGTGGGAATAGCGACAGCAAAAAAAAAATTTAAAAAAAATTAAAACATAGGTCGCTATTCCCATTAGCGGCCTCGAAATGAAGAGGCCGCTGTTGGGAATAGCGGCCGTTGCTGACGCGGCACAGGCTAGCCCAAAAATGCTAATAGTTGGTTAACTGGCCCAAAAATGCAAAATCTTTCACAAAGTGGCCTATGTACGCAAAAAATTTGTCATCAACTATGACCCGTACAAGGTTTTTCTCTCTATGCCAAGTTGTAATATTTAGCAAAGATTGATTATTTTATATAATTCATTCTCTTTGCAATTCTCTTTTCATTTATTGGTATTTACAAAAGTTTGTTTAATTTTTTGAAAAGTAATGTGGGGCTACACTTGGTCTCACTTTTCTCTATAATTTGGTGGAAGAGATAAACAAGAGGAAATCAGAGATATTTGCAATTCAGATTATCGTGGAATGGCTTCAACAGAGAGATCAGTTGTTCACTGCACAGAATGAGATGTTAAAGGTGACAGATAAGCTTTTCTGCCATGCTTTCTTATGCATGTCTTGTGCATTGTAATGTCTGTTATCATCCCCAAACTATCACTTTCAGATGGATAAAGCCAATCTCCAGCGAAGGATTGCTCAATTGGATAAGAGAACGACATGTGCCGCCAGATCACCTTGGATTTGTAAACAAACAGAAAATAAGGTATTGCATCGAAATAGTCAGCTGGTTTGTGGATGTTATTAAGCGAACTAAAATATGGAATTAGATGCGTAACTTATACCAGATTCATGGGATTCTTTTGGAAATTTATTCTAACTGGTTTACAAATAGCATTGAGATCTTTTTTATCTCAACGTATGATGCTTTACATTAGGGTACCCATTTTGTTTCTCTTTCATCGTATTTCCTTCCCAAGTTTTGTGATCAAAGAACCTGCAGTACATTTGCAATTTCAACTTATTCTGGACTCAGTTTATCTGTTCATAGTATGGTTCTCAAATCTCACCGCCATTTCTTCTTCTACCACTTCTCCTTTTTTCCCCCTCTCTAACAAAGATTCAGACCACACCCAACATTTGTTGGCTATGAAAGTTGGATGCCATCTCAGAACTCCCTTAGGCTCTGTTTGGTTCAAAGGAGGGGAGGGGAGGGGAGGGGAGGGAAAGGGAGAGGAGGGATTTAATGAAGACTCTATTTGGTTCAAAGGAGGGGAGGGAAGGAAAAATAATTATCTTCTTGTTTGGTTCACAAGGGGAGGGAATGAATTTTATAATAAAATTACTTTTATACCCTTCACAAGGTGATCGATATGTCCAATCGAACTAATCTTTGGGACAAGTTACTGTGTTATAGCTGCACAAAAATAAAAACTAATTTTGTTAATGTTCAAAATAATTTCAAGAATAAAAGCCTCTATAAGGCTACCACTATGTAACCTGGTTTCAAATTCACTTACATCGGCATGAAATAATGTATATATCTAAGTGTTACTGCTGATTCTGGTGTGGGGGCAAACAGATGAATTTGTGGATTCTTGGAGAAAACAATAAAGCAAACTTGTTGACCTGTTGACCTTCACCAACTTGTTGACTTGGTCTCTTGCCGCTGTCGTGAACCTGCAAGAAGTGCGAGACACCGGGGTTGATCCCGGCGACGTACCCTCTGACGCTCAAGTCAGTAATCGGAAAAGATTATGAATGAGCTTTGATTGACAAAAGATTGATTACCTCATAACGATGGTGGGTGGGGGGTATTTATAGCTGCCTTTGGGACCAGTTTAGGAATAAAATCCCTAATTCCCAGTGAAAGGATAGAGCGAATCAGGGCCATTGATTAGGGACAATCATAAACCCTAATTCTATCCAGCTGGACTGGGTTTCTTGAGGTTGGAACCCGCACCCAGTTAAGGCAGATCCGTTCGTGGGTTATTGGACTTTGAAGAAAGACCCAGTCCCTATTTTAGACCCGTTTGTAGGTGAAATTACCGTTTTACCCCTGAGCTTTAAGATTCATGCCCGATTTGAATGGTTCCAATTTAACCCTATTTTTAGCCATATCACGAGCCTCCCACTCCTGAAGACTGAGTTCTACAGTCTTTGAAAGTAGTTTTGTTGTTCTAATGGCATACGGGATTTTATTGATGTTCTTGAGGGAGTTGAATCTAGCTCGCGGTGTAACGGTAGTTTTCTGAGCTTGTAAAATGCCCAAAATTATTCTTCAGATTTTTCTGGATTTTTTGTGATATTTCCAGATTTTTTTGAATTTTTTATTTAATTTTCGAATTAAATAATTAATTATCGAAAAATTTAATTAATTATTCTAATTTAATAATAACTATTTTCAGAATTTAAAAATTATTTTCTGAATTAATAATTATTTTTAGAATTTTTAATTAATTTTTTTCCAATTTTTAAATATTTTTTCGAATTTTTTAAATAATTAATTCGGTTATTTAAATAAATAAATAAATAAATACCTGGTGATGTGGCGCGGTCATATGCGTTGATCACGATCAAGCGAGTGCGCATCGGGAGGAGGTCATTTTTTGCTCATAACATCTTCGTTGGCAAGAGCTCTCGGCAAAAGTGGCCGAAGTCCATGTGGACGCCACGTGGCAAAGTCAACGGTTGAACTTTTTTTTTTTGCTTTCTTGCTGCTGCTCTTTTCTTTCTCTTCTCCTCTTCTTCGTTCGTCTTCTACATCAACTCCTTCTCCTTCGTCTTCTCTGTTCTCGAAGCGCCAGCGGCTCGCAAAGTGGAGATCGATGGGGGAGCTCGTCATCGAAGGTTGACAAGGAGTAGAGCTTGGTCGCGAGCTCGACAGATGACGATGAGGGGACTCGAGCTCGGTTGTCATTCGAGCTCGGTGAGGGGGAAGTTCGGCAGTGAAGGCAGCTCGACGAGGAGTTTAGTTGCGGTTGGCGCTCGCAACGTGGGGGGAGTTTTTTCCTTGTTTGAGCTTCGGTGCCACGAACGCTCGACGATCACTACCGACCTTCACGCTCCGTCGCCAATGGGGCTCGGCGAAAGCTGAGGCCGACGTCGGAGGTGACTTGTCGAGGAGCTCGCGAAGGTGCTTGGCAGCAAGGAGGAAGATTCGGAGCTTGACGAGAGCAGAAGCTTGAACTCGGAGTCAGAGTTCGGTGGCCATGGGTTCGAGCTCGCGATGGGGAGCTCGGTGACGACTGTGTGGAGTTCGAGCTTCGGCCATGGGTTTGGCAAAGCGTGAACGTAGTGGAGAGGAGCTTGTAAGCTCGGCATTGCGGCGGGGAGGAGAGCGGCGAACGAAAATGGGCTCGAGCTCTGCCATGGGGTCTTGGCGCTCAGACCAGTTTTGGCGGTGTGGAGCTTCGGGTGTGGTGAGTCGAGGTCGGCGACGAAGGAGGGGAGCTTGACGTTGAAGGAACGAGAGTGGAGCTCGGCGAGGAGGTCGATGAAGGTGAGCTCGACAGTAGATCGCGGGGAAGAAGGCGCTGCATTTGATGGGTCTTCTTTTTTTTCATTTTTGCTTCAATTTTTGGTGCCAAAACTGTGGAGAAGAAGACATGGGGTTTCGGGTTCGGTCCTTAACGGGTCCGAACCCGACCCTGTAGCCCCCCTCCTTTCTTTTGGTTGATTGGTTGCTTGTATCTGAGCCGTCGATCGTATTTGAGCACGAATTCCGAGGTAAAAAATTCCTCTCATTTGAGCTCCAGTGGCAAGTTGCTTCGGCGACGTTGCCGACCCCCTACAAATATGTGTTAAGAAGGAGGCCAAAGTCCAGGGGGGTTCGGGGTCTCCTGTCGAGGTGAAGAGGTACCTCGGCGTGGCGACATACAGTTTTTTTCATGCTTGAGGATCGGTGCCAAGAGCGCTCGGCGAAGGGTGCCGAGGTCCATTTTTCCATGTTTGAGGGTCGGTGGCAAGAGCGCTCGGCAGCATGTGCCGAGGTTCATTTTTTCCATGTAACATGGTCGGTGGCAAGAGTGCTCGGCAAAGTGTGCCGAGGTCCAATTTTTCCATGTAACATGGTCGGTGCCAAGAGCGCTCGGCGAAGTGTGCCGAAGTCTAGGGTGAGTTCTTCTCGATGTTTCCGGTGCTACGGAGGTTGGATCGGGGCGTAGGACCCCTTGTTTCGAAGCTTTTTCGAAGATCTACAAGTTCTCTTCAGAGATAAATTGGAGAATCCTCCTTTCTCAAGGTCAAGATAGTCCCGCAACATCTTCGTCTTCACGAAGTTGAGAAGAGCTTTGCATGGCTCTAGGGGAAGTCCGTTCTTGGAGGACAAGTTTGAGGAGCAACTCTAGGAGAGAGTTGTGAGCTCCGAACTCGTTGTGAAGAGGTCCGCTTTGGAGGGGAGCGGAGCGAAGAGCTTGGCGCTAGGGGAGAGCCATTTGGGAAACAAGTTTGAGGAGCAACTCTAGGAGAGAGTTGTGAGCTCCGAACTTGTTGAGAAGAGGTCTGCTTTGGAGGTGAGCGAAGCGAAGAGCTTGGCTCTAGGAAAGAGCCATTTGGGAGACAAGTTTGAGGAGCAACTCTAGGAGAGAGTTGTGAGCTCCGAACTTGTTGGGAAGAGGTCCGCTTTGGAGGTGAGCAGAGCGAAGAGATTGGCTCTAGGAGAGAGCCATTTGGGAGACAAGTTTGAGGAGCAACTCTAGGAGAGAGTTGTGAGCTCCGAACTTGTTGTGAAGAGGTCCGCTTTGGAGGTGAGCGAAGCGAAGAGGTTGGCTCTAGGAGAGAGCCATTTGGGAGACAAGTTTGAGAAGCAACTCTAGGAGAGAGTTGTGAGCTCCGAACTTGTTGTGAAGATGTCCGCTTTGGAGGTGAGCGGAGCGAAGAGGTTGGCTCTAGAAGAGAGCCATTTGGGAGACAAGTTTGAGAAGCAACTCTAGGAGAGAGTTGTGAGCTCCGAACTTGTTGTGAAGAGGTCCGCTTTGGAGGTGAGCAGAGCGAAGAGGTTGGCTCTAGGAGAGAGCCATTTGGGAGACAAGTTTGAGGAGCAACTCTAGAAGAGAGTTGTGAGCTCCGAACTTGTTGTGAAGAGGTCCGCTTTGGAGGTGAGCGGAGCGAAGAGCTTGGCTCTAGGAGAGAGCCATTTGGGAGACAAGTTTGAGGAGCAACTCTAGGAGAGAGTTGTGAGCTCCGAACTTGTTGTGAAGAGGTCTGCTTTGGAGGTGAGTGAAGCGAAGAGCTTGGCTCTAGGAGAGAGCCATTTGGGAGAAAAGTTTGAGGAGCAACTCTAGGAGAGAGTTGTGAGCTCCGAACTTATTGTGAAGAGGTCCGCTTTGGAGGTGAGCGAAGCGAAGAGCTTGACCCTAGGAGAGAGCCATTTGGGAGACAAGTTTGAGGAGCAACTCTAGGAGAAAGTTGTGAGCTCTGAACTTGTTGTGAAGAGGTCCGCTTTGGAGGTGAGCGGAGCGAAGTGGTTGGCTCTAGGAGAGAGCCATTTAGGACACAAGTTTGAGGAGCAACTCTAGGAGAGAGTTGTGAGCTCCGAACTTGTTGTGAAGAAGTCCGCTTTGGAGGTGAGCGGAGCGAAGAGCTTGGCTCTAGGAGAGAGCCATTTGGGCGACAAGTTTGAGGAGCAACTCTAGGAGAGAGTTGTGAGCTCCGAACTTGTTGTGAAGAGATCCGCTTTTGAGGTGAGCGGAGCGAAGAGCTCGGCTCTAGGAGAGAGCCATCTGGGAGACAAGTTTGAGGAGCAACTCTAGGAGAGAGTTGTGAGCTCCGAACTTGTTGTTTAAGTGGGTGAATCAACGGTTGTGGGAGCAGTTCTGAATGGCGAACCACTTCTTACCCGCTTATGAGCGAATAATTTGAAGCGGAATCGAGCCAAGTGTTGGACTCCGAACTCGTCGTTTAAGAGAGATTCAACGGTTGTGGGAGCAGTTCCGAATGGCGAACCACTTCTTACCCGCTTGTGAGCGAGTAATGTAAAGCGAAATCGAGCCAAGTGTTGGACTCCAAACTCGTCGTTTAAGAGAGATTCAACGATTGTGGGAGCAGTTCCGAATGGCAAACCACTTCTTACCCACTTGTGAGCGAGTAATTTGAAGCGGAATCGAGCCAAGTGTTGGACTCTGAACTTGTTGTTAAAGGAGGTTAACGAGGTGTAGGAGCAATTCCGAATAGCGAACCACTTCTTTCCCGTGTATAAGCGAGTAATTTGAAGCGAAATCGAGCCAAGTATTGAACTCCAAACTCGTTTTTTGAGCTTAGTAAGTTGCGGGAGCAGCCATGTAGGAGAAGCTGGACTCTGAACTCACCATTTAGCGAGTCGTGACTCGGAGAGATAGAGATGAAGCAAGAGCAATAATTTTCAATAAAAAAATGTAAAGTTTTATTAAGATAAACTAAGTGGCCCCTTCAATAGGGCGAGCCATTATTACATGCTATTGGCCAAGTTACAAGCATCAGCCTTATTGAAAATCAGGATCCTACTTCTACAATAAGGTGAAGACCTCTTAGGAGGAGCGGGGAGGTTCTTAGTCTTGAAGCTCGGCGGGCCTTTCCGCTCGTTTGTAGGCTCCTCAGGGGGGGAGCTAGGCCCCATCTTTTTGGACGAACTTGGTCAGGTGTCCCCGCTGTATGAGTTCTTCGATCTCCTCTTTGAGAGCCCGACAATCATCCGTGTCGTGGCTGTGGTCCCTGTGAAAGAGGCACCACTTATCCTTGTTCCTCTTCTTGCCAGGAGTATTCATTCTAGGGGGAGCGCAGAGTAGCCCTTTCTTGTCCACCTCCATAAGAACTTCTGATATATTAGCAATGAGGGGGGTAAACTTCTCAAAATGAGGAGTCGGGCGGCGCTGGCCATTGCCGTCCTTCTGAGATTTTTGGGACCCCTCTTCGCTCATATTCTTCCGTTTGTTTCCGAAAGATGATTCTTCAAGAGTACGGGGGTTGAGAGCCTCTTCCACTCGTATGTACTTCTCCACCCTAAGTAGGAGTTCTGAGAAATTCCGAGGAGGTTTCTTGGCAAGGGACGCCTTGAGGCGAGCGTCGGTGACATTGCGCTCGAATGCGGCAGAGGCTACTGATTGGTTGAGGGAGGGAATGGGCCGGGCTTAGGCGGTGAAGCATCGAACGTAATTCCTTAGGCGTTCACCCTTTTCTTGGTTGAGGGTCACCAGAGATACACTTATTTTTTTGGCCCGGCGGCTACTCACGAAATGAGTAAGGAAGGGCCCTTCAAACTGGTCGAATGAGAAGATGGAGGCCGGGGCGAGTCGAGAGTACCATTCTCTCGCAGACCCCTTCAGCATGGCAGGGAAGATCTTGCAGAGGAGGGCGTCTGAAGCCTGGTAGATTATCATGAGGGTTTTGAAACTCTCTATGTGATCCGCAGGGTCTGACTCCCCGGTATACACCTCGAAGTGAGGCGGTTTGAAGTTCTCTGGGATGGGGGAATCCATGATGGTGCGGGAGAATGGAGGTCTGCTCGGGCGGAGGTTTATCGCCCGTTGCTCTTCTTCCCTGTCAATTTGGCTAAGGTGCCTCTCCATCTCGTGGAGACGGCGGTAGACTGAGTCTTCTCTTTGATCATATCTTGCCGAGCCCCAGGACTCATCTTCGTACGTGGGTGGACTGGGGCTGCAGCGATGGTAGCTTGGAGATGGACGAGGACTATGAGTGTGAAGGCGGTGGCCCCTACCCGGCTCTTGAGTAGGTGGCCTCTGGTCGTTCTTCGGGGCGATATTGAGGGCCCGTAAGACTGTCGCTTGGAAGTCTTGAAGATCTGCCCTTATGATTGGTACCTTTCCAACTTGGCGGTCCCTATGTGTGGCTCGGCTTATTGGAGAATGAGTTCTCCGCCGATGATGCTGAGGGGACTCTCTTCGCCTCCTCGGGGGAGGGGATCTTCTAGTCCTCGGTCGGCGGGGGTCCGGACTCTTGAGGCCTCTGGGTGCTCAGGTTGATGGACTCCCCCAAGGGCTCACCATCCATTCAGGCGAGTTCTGAGGTCGACCCCCTTTTGGCGATCGGTAATCACTTGACGAAGATCCCGCTCGGGAGGGCTTTGAGAAGCCATAGATTCAACTGAAGGATTAAGACCCGCGACGTGGTCATGAGGAGGATGTTGCTTCGGACGACTCCGACGGGAGCCCCCCTGGGCAGCCCCCCGAGATCTTGGAGGGGCCTGTTGAGGAGGAGAATCTTGAGTTGGAGGAGGGGGAGAAGGAAGAGAAGTGGTTCTTCGGTTAGAGACTGTAACGCCCCGAATTTCAAATAAGGATAAATTCGAGATTTCACAGGATCTTTACTTCACTTCGTACAATTTTACAAGGAATTTAAAACTTTTTATTCACAATACATCAGAGTTTGATTACAACTTGGTTTTTACACAGCGGAAGAATAAAATATTACAACAACTGATAACAAAATATAACTTGTATCATTTGCAACATCTTTAACTTTCAAATAGCAACAACATATCCACTTTATAACTCCCTGATTAGTCCTTTACCTGCATGTTAATCTGTGGGCACGTCAGTCACTTACAACTGACGAAATGTTATACACGGCTATCCTCTCTATGCCGGGAATAGTATAACGATCTCATACTTTAACAAGTCACAAAAAAAGATTGAATGAACAAGTAAAGTGTCAAGAGTGATTATTCTAAATATAAGTGTATGTCATGCCTTAATGCCTAATGCACACAATTCTACACTAGGATGACACTAATGCACACTTGTTCAGATTCTATGCATCCCATACTACATAGGTCCGAGGGCAAGCGCCTACGTACTCCACATTGAAGGGTTCGATCCCTCGCCATGAGACTACCCAGTAATAAAATAAGTTTTAGAGTTATTTCACAGATACGGATCTCAGCCTCCCTGGCTAGCCTCCCTGGCTATAATAACAGATCCCAGCCTCCCTGGCTATTATATCGTGATAATAATCCCGTAAATGCCCCTCTAGCCCCGGTATATACATATTCTTTGGAGTATGGTAAACATCCGCCGACTACCCTAAGTCCCGGATAAAATACAGTCCATCTCCTACGGAGTAACCACAGTCCACCAACTGGGTCTATAGCCACGGAGATCCACCGCCGACTATATAGAAGCACCCATTTACGTTTGCACAAGTTCATTACATCTTCACTTAAGTGCCTAATTATTTTCTTAAGTTCAAGACATGAATGTACTATCATTTCTAGAATCAGTTTTACTTCCTACCGGACTTGTTCACAAAATATGAGATCGCCCCACGACAATATCTCAAAATCATATCAATTCTTCCTTTCATTTTTTGCCGGTAACCGAAGTCATACTAATTCTTAATCATAATCTTTCATGTACATGAAACATGGGTACACATACCCCTTAATAATCATGTCTTAACTTATTATATTCATGTCCATAATTTGTTTTATGTCTCATTTAGCATCAATCGTAATTCTCTTATAGTTCATTCATAAATCAACAACAATAGCAATTTCATTAACAAATTTTAAACTCATGAAGCCTCTCCAATTAATCAACTACAATCTCTTCAAGAGAAAATAACTCCTAACTTAATCAATGTTCTATTCATGATTCACTTATTCTCAATTCTTTCCAACAAGAATTCTATTCATGTATTCATCTAATTTAAACTCATTAACAATTTGAGTACACATAGAAATCTAGAATTTCACATTCAACATAATTGCATAATCTCAACAAGAGAAACTAATTTTCACATCAAAGCCTTTTAAAAAAAATCATATTCTTAAAATAATTAACTTAAGAGCAAAATTTCATTTTATCTTCAAATATCTCTTTTACTTCTTAAATATACTTGAAAAATTCTACAACTATTTTTACTATATTCTATTTCATTTTATAAGAGTTCTAGAATTTTTTCCCAATTTTATTAGTATTAAAAAATCTCATCAAAATGTTTAAAAACATCAAAAAAATATGAATGGGCAGCAAGGGATTCGATCCCGTGCCCAAACAGTCAGAGTCTACCGCACACACCGCAAGCCAAGAGTCCAAGTGGACTTTGGTGTCATCAATCTACTTCAAAATACTTATATATAATCTTCTCGGGTTTGGGTTTTATTTAAAACAAAACAAAAAAATGTTTTGGGCTTGACAGGAATCGAACCCGAGACAGTAAGAAGGCCAGCACAACGCCAGACCGCTAGGCCGAGCGCGCCCCACGATATAAATAGTCTGTCTAATGTTTTTGTTAGGGTTTTCCGTTATTCCATTTCCATAAAAAAAATATAAGTATATTCGATTCTCCATCGATCTAACTCTTCTTATTAGACTGAAATAGGTTTATAAGAACTGAGATTAATCTCGGACAGTAACTCATATTTTTCTAATCCATATTTTTGATGATTGATTTAACTTTCAATATTTCTTCTCATTAGAAAATAATATTTGCATCTATCCATTTTGATTATTGGAATCAATTTAAAAATAAATCTTTTGTGCACCAACTATATTATATAAACAAATACATTCTTTAAACTACAAGAGAGATTTTCACAAATTTTCTTACACAATGTACAAAATAATAAATATCATAGTATGATTCATGACAATAACTTATTTTGTTATTCTTTCTTTCTTATTCATTAATCAACATGACTCTAGAGCATAAACTAAACAACATTTTTCAACAAATTTCCCATACAAAAATACACTTTTAACATGCATAACATTTTACAAGCATTCTAACAGGATCTATGGCATTAGCTCTTTAGTCAAAAATTTCTATTATTTGTTTAATCATAACAATATTGTTTTCATTCATAGCATGTAATACTAACATGAAATTTTAGCTACATATCAAAACAAAATGCTCATATCTTGTCACTAGCATGCATAGTTCTAAATTAGAAAGCATGAGAACCCACCTTGAGTGAAGCTTGAAAACTACACGAGAATGGTTCCTTCTTGCTCCTATCTCCAAAGCAAATTCCTAGCTCTTCTCTTCCTAGCAATGGCCTCCCCTACTAGCAAGATTACTCCAAAGCATAAGGACACTACTTCTCTTACTCTCTTTTCTTTTATTCTTCTCTTTTCTTTCCTTCTTGCTTCTCTTTTCTTGATTTTCTATTCTTTTTGGTGTGTGAAATGAGAATAAGAGATGTGCTATTTATAGGATTTTGCTAGGGTTCTAATTACAAAATTTCACACCTAATAAATTACTAAATTTAATTTACCAACACTTCATATTTCATAACTCCTAAAACTCCTAATTTTTCATCTCCCCACTCTCTAATACTCAACTCCCATCTCTTCACATCCCAAACTCCCAACTCCAATCTCTTCCTCTCCCCACTACCGGTCACACACAACCCCCCCACACAGCACATAACTCAAACCAGACTTAAGTTTACTGTTAACACACCAAGTGGGCCTCCATTCATACAAATCTATTACACACATTATTCCAAATACCATAAGCCCATGTTGACCAAAAATCATGCAGCCAAAGCCAAAGCTTAGCTACACTAAACCAACGTGGGCCCCCTGCTAAAATACCATTCACATTTAATACCATCAAGTTTTATAACAAATGCCATTACCCATATATTAACTTATACACTACTAATATATATACATATACTACTATTTATATTATTTGAAAATCATGTGTGTTATACACACTCCGAAATTTATTTTGAAAAACAAATGCGTTTACCGAAAACACGTGCGTCGCACGTAAAATATTAAAATGCGAAAATCGACTTTATTGATGAAAAGTTATTAAATATAATCGAAAACAACATAGGCAAAATTATATTTACTAATTTACATATATTTCATGATGAAATCACCACACGTAGAAAGCACGTGCATTATACGTGCAGAAAATCGAAAATGCATTTTAATCAAAACAGGGAGAAAATAAATTTCAGTTTTATAAAATAGATTTAAATACATAAAAATAAATAATTTAAACCTATAAAAATATTGTACGTAGTGGTGGAAACACGTGCATCAAAAACACGTAGAAAGCACGTAAATTCCAGGGATTGAAATATTATATTTTAGTTGACTGAAATCAATACGAAAAATGTATAAATAGTACGAATCCAAAATATGTAGTGAAACACATTACAAAATATACGTGCGTAACACCCAGGGGCAAAATTGTAATTCCAATTTTGCGGGGTGTTACAGAGACCACTGCCTTTCCCTTCTGTTTTGGATGCATGGCTTGAAACTAGTATCGCTGATGAAGTTAGGTTGGGTTGCTTTTTCGTTCCCACAGACGGTGCCAATCTGTTACCGCTGATTCTGGTGTGGGGGCAAACAGATGAATTTGTGGATTCTTGGAGAAAACAATAAAGCAAACCTGTTGACCTGTTAACCTTCACCAACTTGTTGACTTGGTCTCTTACCGCTGCCATGAACCTGCAAAAAGTGCGAGACACCGGGGTTGATCCCGGCGACGCACCCTCCGGCGCTCAAGTCAGTAATCAGAAAAGATTATGAATGAGCTTTGATTGGCAAAAGATTTATTACCTCATAATGATGGTGGGTGGGGGGTATTTATAGCCGCCTTTGGGATCAGTTTAGGAATAAAATTCCTAATTCCCAGTGAAAGGATAGAGAGAATCAGGGCCGTTGATTAGAGACAATCATAAACCCTAATTCTATCTAGCTGGACTGGGTTTCTTGCGGGTTGGAACCCGCACCCAGTTAAGGCATATCCGTTTGTGGGTTATTGGGCTTTGAAGAAAGACCCAGTCCCCATTTTAGACTCGTTTGTAGGTAAAATTACCGTTTTACCTCTGAGCTTTAAGATTCGTGCCCGATTTGAACGGTTCCGATTTAACCCTATTTTTAGCCATATCACTAAGAAACCCTCGTTCTTTTTTATTTGCGCTTTCCAGAATAACAGTTCTTATCTTTATATATATGAACTACAATTAATCACATGATGTCCTATTTGAGGTAGGGAAAAGGATGGGAGAAAGGATTGTTTCCAACCGTCAATTTTGCTTGAAACCGAACATGGCATGGACAAGAGTTCATCATATAGCTGCAGAAGGTGTCCAATGCTGAATAGATACACTTTGTTGCCATTCATGTTATTTGCTACTATAATATAATTGTGAATACTTGATATGATTTGCGTCCTGGTCTCCGGATGTTGACCTTAAATGAGATGAGCAAGCAAGAATCTAATTCTGTACATATGAGAGTAAAGTTAGTAGCTTAATGTAATCTGAATTAGAGTGATGCTGCTTGTTAGTAGCTTAATGTAATCTGGAGATTGAAGAAGGAAAATATCAAAGAGAACTAACTAAAAGGGCAATTTAGTCCATTCACATTAAAAAATTAGACATGATTTCTCTCCTCTCCAAATCCCCCAATATTAAAAATGAACCAAACATGAAAAGTTTTAAAAAACCCCTCCCCTCCCCTCCATTCCCCTCCAACCAAACACTCCCTTATTTATTGTGTAGATGGATAAATATAGTTTTGTTCTTTTTCTAAAAGTTATGACCAATTTCCTTTTTCTAATTTGATATCATAACTTACATCTAATTCAAATTTAAATTGATCTTTTTTTCCCCCGTGTTGGAAGCAGAACATGATATTAAGGTGCATGCCCAAGCATTTGTTTTCTTTGTTGGGAAAAGACAATCCAACATGTCAAGAAAAAGGTTCAAGGATTTACTACTTGTAACTTTTTTGGATATCTTAGCCGATTTAGGTCTCGTTTCACAAACACTAGGTTTACAGTTAGTTGATGATAAGACTTCATCCTGTCAAGTTAATTTTGCTTTCCATGGACTTAGTATTGAACTTTATCTTAATTGGTACTTATTTTTGTCGGAAATTAAGATTGCTATTACTTAGTAAATTTTGTAGGAGTGTTTCCTTATGGACCCTTGTTGGTCTATCTAAATGCAGTCAGATAATATTCTCTAAGAGCATCCACAATCGTTTGCTATATTTGTCAATTTGTCATTTTTTGAGAAATAAAGCTCTGCAGTCGTTTGCTATTTTGCCATAAAATGACAAAATTGCTACAATTCCTTCTCATAAATGAGAAACGAAATTGCGGTTCTCAAATTATAAGAGACGAAATATATTGTTCTGTCCCTATTTTCTTAAAATTTTTTAATGGGATCTCGTCTGATCTTTTTTTTTTAATGTTCTGAACAAAAAAAAAAAATCAATTTTTTGCTCAAACGAGACATGTTGTTTCGTTTCAAGCACTTTGGGCTTGGACGAGACAACATGTCCCGTCCCACCCCATTCTTGTGATTAGGTTAGTGTTAAGTTAGGTTAGTGTATATTTTAATTAGGTTTAGATATATTTTATTATTTAATTTATTTAATTAACCTATTTTAATATCTAATTATTAATTAATTAACTCTAAAAAAAGAAAAAAAGCAAACGGATGAAATAACATTTACTGTCGCTTCTTAAATTTTAGCAAATCACCGTTGCACAAGAAATTTTCATTTGCTATTTTCATTTGCCATTTCGCCATATTTTTTAGCAAAACGATTGTTGATGCTCTAAGTTTCATTATGTTTTCTGAAGGGTCTTAGCTTCCTACCACAAACCACAAAACTAGGAATAATGAAATACATGAAGCTAAAAACTTTTAAAAAGCAAATAAATTTAGTGAATATTAATTGATGTGTGTATAAAAGGAAGCCTAACAAGAAAGAATTTTCAAGAAATACTCGTAAAACATTTACATCAACAACTTGACGAGCATTACAAGATGAAGTCTGAATGGTGAGTACGTAAGGGAAGAACGACGATCCCTCAAATAACTTGACATAACTTTGTTGTGATGATCTGAAAGGTCCCAAATAGTCCATACCTGGATTTTCTTCAAGAACGTGTGAGATTATGACTCAAGAGCAACTATTTTATTCCTATACACGCCCACACTTACCCTGCAAGGAGTTATAAGAGCATCCACAGTCTTCTTTGTTTAAAAAAATGCATATAGCATTTGTCAATTCGCTGCAGTCGTCGATTGGTATTTTTTACCAATTTAATAATAAAAAAATTCAGACGGAACTTCATGTTGCGTCGAACGATTTTTTAGGAACTTTTTTGAATTTTTTTAAAAAAATTTAAAACGTTATTTAAGTTTTCTTTAAAAAAAAATTAGTGGCCCCTCCGTCGGACGCAACGTCATGTTGCGTCCAAGAGGAGGCCCAGGTATTTAGTGTTTTGTTTAAATGATTTTTATTTTAAAAGTCGTCGGACGCAATGTTGCACCTGACGAATTAAAAAATTATTTTTTTTCGTCGGACGCAACATCATGTTTTGTCTAAATCTTGTGCTATATATAGCAATCTACTGTAGCAATTTATGCATAAAATACATAAATAGCAAACGACTGCAGCTCGTCATTTGCTATAAAATGCATTTTATGCATAAATAGCACACGACTGTGGATGCTCTAAGTTGCAATTGATGTTTTGATAAAAGATTTGAGGAGTAGGATGAGAAGTGAGACGAAATGAGTTTTTTATTATTTTATTATTTTTTATTTTTAAGGAAAGAGAGGAAATGAGTTCTCTGGTGTAGAACATCAAGAAGCAAAGGATCTTCAGTCATTTCTGAAGCGGTCACGAAACTTGAAGTTTTAAGCTGGTCCACGGTTCAAAGAAATACCTTAAAAAGCATCGCCAAAAAGTATACTATAAGTTTAGTTGCAAATTTGATAATATACATATCTTCAGTTTTCAATTTTCAATTGAACCTAGGTACATGCAAATAAGTCAGTATTAGGAAGGAGATATGCCTATCATGCTCTAAATACTTATCTCGTTCTCTCATATTTATCATTTGCAACTACCAGTTTGACATTTACGTCATGAGTTAGTATAAACAAATAAAATTATGAAGTTTTATGACATAACTTAATAACAAAAATCATTATAATATTTTGCTCATTGATCAATATTGGCTACAGACTAAACATTTTTGAACGATAAAACAAACAAGACAACTTGATGCTTAGGCAATATCATGCATTTGGGACTTGGGAGTAGATTATAGTTTATTTCGAGCATAAGCAAAAATTTATTATTTTCTCCTTATATAACCAAAATCAACAGCATATGTAATGTTACTAATTTTTTGCAACAGGCAAGTAGTTGGAACAGAGTTGGAAGGGAGGAGCTCAGCAGAACACTGGCTCAGTCTCACAAGCTTCCTTCTCTCATATGAGAACAGCTATGAAATTTAGTGACTTATGAGAAAGTCAATGTGTGTTGACAATTGCAGGATCACCGACTATTACTTGTATAGAGTTCCACTCAAAACTACTTTGTAAATATATAAAATTATTTTTTATGGACCCGCCTAAACACATGGTTGGCCGATTTGAAACATAATTTCTGCTGCCTTAAAATAGTTAGCTGGCTAATTGATAGTATTGTAGACATGCCCTCAATTACATTGTTTATGGAAGTGTTTTATGTGGAAAGTAAATTTTGTACTACATTTGTCATCATTTTACATTTGCAGAAGTAATGTTACTTGTAATTGTACCGAGGATGTAAGGGAAGAAGTGTTGTAAGGAGGAATGAGACTGATGTCGCTGTGGCAGGGATCGAAATGAGGGCGGAACTACTACTGGTGTCGGGATCGGGAGAGGGAGCTGGATGGTGCTATCAGTGGCAGAAGGGGTGGGGCAGTGTTAAGGATGATGTAGGGAGGAGGCTAGAATCATGATGATGACGACGCTTATCTAGCTGGAGATCGGAATGTGAGGGACCAACAGAGAATAATGAGTACCTGCAATTTTTTTCTTCGGATTTTTATTTTTTATTTTTATTTTGCTTTTGTTTTTTTGTTTTTTTGTTTTTTTTGTTTTTTTTGGAAAACGGGTATAGGGTATTTGGAGTAAAGGTTTCGGGTATGGGTATTTATTGGAAGTGGGTAAGGTTTGGAGCGGGTTGGGTTTGTGTGAGGAGATTAGATTAGGAATAATAACTAGGGTTAGGGTTATAGGATTAGGAGTTGGAAGAGGGGCGGTTAGGTTTGGCGGCTAGAGATTTAGAAGAAGGGCGGCTAGGGTTGGCGGCAGAGTCGACTTCGGGATGGAGAGGGAGCCGCCGGGAAAGATGGGAGAGAGACGGCGGGTAGGGAGGGTTAGGATTTGGGGGTTTCGGAATACAGCGGGGTGGCGTTGGGATGTGGTCGGTGGTGGAGACAGGGGAAGCAATGGCGAGGTGATGAATATGATGGCAATGGCAGTTGGGGATGGTGATGAAGGTGGTAGGGGTCAACGACTGAAGGGAGCTTTGGGTAGATGGGGTTCGGGTCTATTGGTAGTTGGAACGAAGAGGTTGACAGTCACGGTGGAGACGATGATGGCTGAAGTTGGGTTCTGTTGTTTCTTGATGGGTTGGCTTCTTCTTCTTGTTGCGTTGTGATGATGGCGGTTGCGGGGTTGAACGGGTTTTTTTTTCTTTTATTCCTAGGGTTTTGATAAGAAAAGACAATTTGTATAATTGTGTGCTGATACCATGATAAGGTTAATTGAGAGATTGAAAAAAATATTATTGGATTGATTATAACTGAGTACAATGACTCCTATATATAGGAGGGAACCAAATACTAAATTGATACATAACCCGGCATAGGACTAAATATATATTACAATATCTACCAGTGTCATTTAAGAGTCTCATTTTGCTCTAATTTCATTGAGGGGAAATAGATAAAGCATGTGAAATGAGGTAGGATAAAAACGGCCTGGGGCCCAGGATGGCTCTTGCTCCAAGCCAAGCCGGCTCGGCCCCGGACCACCACAGGCTCGGAGCCGAGCCGTAAGTTCACCACCACGAAACCAGCCCCCCCATTCCGACGACCAGTCACGACCCTTGGTCTCCGACCCTCGGCGGTCCCACGGGCCTTCCATTCAGCCGGGTAAGGAAGGAGGATGACCTGGCGCAACCTAGGCCCTCTGATCCTCCCAGAAATACAGGGCCCCTACGATCTGCCATGTCAGCTCCAAAGCCACTTGGGGCTCTTGCCATGTCAGCCCTAAACCACTCTGGGCACTGCCACGTATGCCCTAAACCACCTGGGCCTCTTGCCACGTCAGGCCCGCGGGCTTTCGAATCCAGACCCGGCCCCCAGGCGGATCCAAACCCGGTTGGGTTATCTATAAATACCAGACCCCCATCCACCTTCAAAGGTAATCAATCTTTCTTCCACAAAACCCTAGTTACTGCTACTCTCTCACAGAGACTAACTAGATCGTCGGAGGGTCTGCCACCGGGATAAACCCCGGTGTTTCTAGACCGTCTGCAGGTACACGAGGCGAGGCAACCCGAGCCGCTCCTCCAGTGCCGAGGCGAGCCTACAGCTCACCGTCCGCTACCGAACCCTTCCCCTCTTACAAATTGAGTCCGAACTCACACCTGGTGCATCCACACTCTATCCAAAAACAAACCGCATCAGGTTGGCACCGTCTGTGGGAACTCTACTTATTCGGTAGGGACGACAGTCCGAGCCTCGCCGCCGACACTCACCCTCCCATGCCTCCCAGGGCCCGGAGATCGGCCTCTTCCTCCCACCGAAACGGGCCCCCTAATCAGGGTGCCCCCACGGGAGGGCAAGGATCAAATAACCCGGGGGCGAACCTCGGACCCCAGCAAGGTGAACCTCACGTCGAGCAACCTGACCTTCGTCGGGTCATTATGAACCGAAGGGCTAGTCAGGCCAGGGGAGGGACCGCTTCCAACTCGGCCCCGAACCATTCCAGGCTGTCGGTACTCAGCCACATCGGCCGAATTCCTGCGCCCCGACCCGACCTTTCCGACCACGGAGCGGTCACAAGGGCCGAGTTCCGAAGCTTTCGGGAGGAAATCATGGAGGCGCTTCACGGAGCGCCAAGGTCCGCAACGCTCGACCGACCCCGTCAAATGAGCGAAGGAAGGAGCTACACTCACGCGCCGCCTCCTCCACCGGAGCGCGCAGACCAGGTACTCCGTCGCCTCACTGAGATGGAGAATCGCCTCGAGCGCATCGGCGACGGGAATCCAAACCCCGTCCTAGGCCGAGTGCCTTCCCGGCCGCCGTTCTCCGTCAACATTTTAGAAGCGGAGATCCCCCGGAACTTCCGGCCTCCGCAATTCGAGACTTACAACGGCGAGGGTGATCCAGCTGATCACATGGAGGGCTTCAAGACCCTCATGATGATTCACAGCGCTTCAGATCCCCTGCTGTGCCGAACCTTCCCGGCTACCCTCCGGGGCCCGGCCAGGGAATGGTTCTCCAAACTCTCCCCAGGCTCAATCTTTTCGTTCGATCAGCTGGAAGCCAACTTCTTGGGCCACTTCGTCACTAGCCGGAAGGCCGAGAAGACGAGCGCCTCCCTGCTCGACCTCCGCCAGAGGGAGGGGGAGTCATTCCGTGACTTCGTCAAAAGATTCACGACCGAGGCAAGATCCGTCTCTGCCCTCGACACCGGGGTCGCCTCGGCCGCCTTCCGGCACAATGTCCGCCATAACCAGCTGAAGGTATCCCTGGCAAAGAAACCACCTCTGAACTTTCCCGACCTTCTCAATCGAGTCGAGAAATACATTCGAGCTGAAGAAGCTCTAAACCCAGAGGGCAGCAAAGAGGTCGTAGGAAAAGGCAAGCGCAGGGTCGATGAGATCGAACCCGCGAGGAAGGCAGCAAGGGAAGGGGTCGGCGCGAAGAGGGTACCTCCGATCCCTCTCTTCGAAAGGTACACCCCGCTGACACAGAACGTGTCTGCCATCCTCTTGGAGATCGAGGACAAAGGCCTTGTCCGACTCCCTCCCCGACCAAGCAACAACAAGAAGCGAGACTAACGCTTCTACTGCCGTTTCCACAGGGACCATGGGCACGAAACCGACCAGTGTCGGGCCCTGAAAAACGAAATCGAGGCCCTCATCTCACGAGGGTACCTCCGGGAGTTCACGAGAGAGAACCACCAGGATCGACGAGATACCAGGAATCGGAGGCCTTCGCCCCCGATCCCTACTCCAAAGTTCATTCAGGGGCGGGATCCCGACCCCGAGGGAACCGGAACCCCGGCAATACTGCATTGCGTCCACGGGGGACCTATGGGGGGAGAGTCGAATACCTCTCGGAAAGTCTTCGTCCGCGAGGTAAACGCTGTCCAAGATCTCCCCTCACCTCGGTTGCAAATGGTACCCGTCTCCTTATCCGGAGAGGACCTCGAGGGCGTCCGCCTCCCCCATTGCGATGCCCTCGTCATTAGCCTCCACATGGCTAATTGTGAAGTATGCCGGATCCTCGTCGACAACGGCAGCTCAGTAAACATCCTCTTTCTCGAAGCCTTCGAGAATCTCAAACTGCCCAGAGGCAAGCTTAAACCGGCCGGATACACCTTGCACGGGTTCTCTGGCATCCCTGTCGTCATAGAGGGGATCGTGACCCTCGACGTCACCGCAGGCTCGGTTCCTATTCAGCGGACCGAGTCTATGGACTTCATGGTGGTGAACGTTAAGGCGGCGTACAATGCCATACTTAGCCGACCGGGGCTGTGCTCCCTTCAGGCGGTACCGTCGGCCTATCACTTAAAGCTAAAATTCCCCACCCAACAAGGGGTCGGTGTAGTCCGAGGCAACCAAGAGGCGGCGCGGTCCTGCTACATGACCGCCGTTGGAGGTGGTGTCTTCCCCCTCGACGCCGTCGAGCTCGGGTCCGAGGGCAACGGCTCCACTCCAGAACCAGCCGACGAGCTAGAAGAGGTCCCGTTCGGGGCCGCAGACGAATCGAAGTGGTTCCGAGTGAGCCGCTCGCTCTCCGAAGGTCTGAGGGCGGACATAGTTGACTGCATCCGCCGCAACGTCGATCTCTTCGCCTGGAAGCCCTCCGACATGTCCGGGATTTCCGAAGATCTGATCATGCACAGGCTGAGCGTCACACCGGGATCCAAGCCGGTCACGCAGAAGAGGCGCAAGTTCACCCCGGAGAGGCAGCAAGCTGTGAAAGCCGAGGTGGACAAACTCTTGTCCGCTCGGTTCATTCAGGAGGTCAGCTACCCCGAGTGGTGCCCTTCGGGCTGAAAAACGCCGGGGCCACCTATCAACGGCTCGTGAACCGAATCTTCAAAGACCTAATCGGCCGCAACATGGAGGTCTATGTCGACGACATGCTCGTCAAAAGCCGGGCCGGGCCGGACCACGTCGCTGACCTCGAGGAAGCCTTTGGAATCCTCCGGTGCCATAACATGAGGCTCAATCCGGCCAAGTGCGCATTCGGGGTCTCCTCCGGAAAGTTTCTGGGGTTCGTCGTCAGCCAGCGCGGCATCGAAGCGAACCCAGAGAAGATTCAGGCCATAATAGACATGGCCCCATCCCGGAACGTTAAGGAGGTGCAGAGACTCACGGGCTGGTTGGCGGCCATCGGTCGCTTCCTCTCCAAATCGGGGGAGAAATCTCTCCCCTTCTTCAAGGCTCTGCGCGGCAAAGGGGGCTTCGAATGGGGTGCCCCTCAACAAGAAGCCTTCGAGCAGCTGAAGCAATACCTCACCAACCCCCCTCTCCTAAGCAAACCCGAGCCGGGGAACCCCTGTGGCTCTACCTCTCCGCCTCGGACAGCGCCCTCGGCGCCGTCCTCGTCCGAGAAGAGGATGGGGTTCAAAAGCCGCTCTATTATGTGAGTAAGGTCCTACTCCCTGCCGAGACGAGGTATGCAAGAATTGAGAAGATGGCCTATGCTCTGGTCATGGCAGCCCGAAAGCTCCGCCCTTACTTCCAATCTCACTCCATCCAAGTCCTAACTGACCAGCCTTTGAAAACTGTCCTCCACAAGCCGGAGAACTCTGGCCGCTTGGTCAAGTGGTCAATAGAGCTCAGCCAATACGACATCGGCTATCAGCCGAGGACGGCGATCAAAGGCCAGGCCCTCGCCGAGTTCATCACTGAGTGCACAGCTTCTGAGCAGCCGAGCGTCGAAGAGTCGGACCCGATCTGGAAAGTCTATGTCGACGGATCCTCCTGCAAAACCGGGAGTGGTGCCGGAATCATCCTCCGAGGTCCCGACCAATTCCTCCTTCAAAACTCCCTCCGCCTTAACTTCCCGGCCTCTAACAACGAGGCAGAATACGAGGCCATGATTGCCGGACTGACCCTAGCACACCGAGCCGGAGCCAAGCAGATCCGAGCCTTCAGCGATTCTCAGCTCGTGGTCAATCAGATCACCGGGGAATACGAGGCTCGCGACGACTGGATGGTGCGATACTTGGCCGTGGTCCGACGGCTCCTAGCATCCTTCTGCTGTTCCACAGTGGTTAGGGTCCCCAGAGAGCAGAACACCCAAGCAGACGCCTTGTCGAAACTTGCCTCCTCCTCCTTCGAGGGCCTCGACCAAACGGTACTCATCGAAATCCTCTTAAAGCCAAGTATCAATGACCAAGACCAGGAGGTAATGTGCGTACAAGGCGGTGTTGATCCAGACGACTGGACCACCCCCATCCGAAGGTTCCTAGTCCGAGGTGAGCTCCCCGAAGACCGGGCCGAGGCAAGATGGGTCAGGATCCGAGCTGAGAGGTTCGTCATGATAGACGACATCCTCTTCAAATGCTCATACACACTGGCCGATGGTAAGCCGTACCTCCGCTGTCTCATCAATGACGAAGCCAGCTACGTGCTGAAGGAACTTCATGAAGGGATCGGCGGATGCCATATGGGAAGCAGGTCCTTCGCTCGAAAAGCTCTGAATCAGGGCTACTACTGGCCCACCATGCTCCAAGACTCACAAGACCTGGTCAAGAGGTGCGGCCCCTGCCAGAGGTTCTCCCCTATCAAGAGGCTTCCTCAAGCCAATCTCCGGTTCCTGCCTAGTCCTACACCATTTGCCATGTGGGGCATGGACCTTGTGGGCCCCTTCCCCGTAGCAACAGGACAAAGGAAATTCTTGATAGTCGCAATCGACTACTTCACGAAGTGGCTCGAGGCCGAGCCACTTTCCAGCATCACCGAGCGCCAAACACAGCAGTTCTTCTGGAAGAATATCGTGTGTCGGTTCGGGATCCCTCAGGTCCTCGTTACTGATAACGGGACCCAGTTCGCAGGCCAAAACTTCCGAAAGTTCTGCGAAGACATCGACACCCAGCAATGCTTCTCCGCCATATGCCACCCTCAGTCCAACGGCCAAGCGGAGGACGCGAACAGGCAAATCCTCGACGGCCTCAAAAAGTGCCTCGACAATTCTTCCAAGGGGCTGTGGGTAGAAGAGCTGCCCAGCGTGCTGTGGGCGCACCGAACCACCAAGAGGATCCCCACGGGAGAGACACCGTTCAGTCTAACCTACGGGACCGAGGCAGTGATCCCCTTAGAGATCGGTTTGCCCTCCCCCCGGATCATGGCCTTCAACGAAGCCGACAACTCATCCGGCCTAAGGGCCAATCTGGACCTCGTCGCCGAGGTCAGGGAAAAGTCATCCGTCCGAAGAAACATTTACCAACAGCGGATCGAGAGATTTTACAACAAGAAGGTCCGCCCAACAGACATTAAGGCCGGGGACCTCGTGTTGCGCAAATTATCCGTCTCCGATCCCACCAAGAAGAGGAAGCTGGCCCCCAACTGGGAGGGCCCATACAGGGTAGCCGAGGCCATACGGCCCGGCACTTATCGGCTGGTGGACATGGAGGGTTGAGCGATCAAGCGACCCTGGAACGCCGAGCACCTTATGAAGTTCTTAGAAGAACGGTCATAGGTTCCGGCTTGGCTAATGTAAATAATATTTTTGTAAGCTTTCATGTGTAAAGGGCCATTTTAGCGCCCATCTCTATTATATATGAAAAGATGTTTTTTCTGTCAACTCCAAACGCCTCGGCAGGTCCGACCTAACACCGGACAATGGGATCGGCACCCGAGTCCCCACTCCGGTATCGTCCCCAACGTCTCGGTAGGTCCGAATCGGCTTCAGGCCAGGGAGTCACCATAAAACCTCCCGCTGCCCATGATACCGATCCCCCCCCCCACGGGTCGGCAGGGCCGAACCTCACCTCCACCAATCAATGGGCCACTGGCCGAGGCAACAAATGAAACGAAACCCCTTATTCATACTCCCTTATTACGTTCTGGAAAACAAATAGAGACCGTTACAGGACCACTCCGCTCATCTCACAAGGAAGGGATTCACTCTTAGGGCCCCTCGGGTCCGAGGAACGGCAATCCCACTCCAATCGAATGACTTGGGCCTCTCTCCTCGTCACGATGGTCCTTAGAGTCAGCCACGGTCGACACGCCGGCAACGGAGCTCTGTGCATCAACCGGCCGGACACGCACTAGCTGCAGCAGCACCGAAGGAACCCCCTCCGCTCGCCGGTCTCCTGAGGAGGATGCCATCCTCATCCCGGACACACCGAGCATCGTCTTATAGCGGTGTATCTCCATTTCCTTCTCCACTATGACATCGCGAAGAAGCCTCTCTGACGAGGGCCTCTGCACCGACGCACTTGACATGGTGAACCCGAGGCCGACACTTCCGAGGTCCCGATCTACCATTGCCCTCTTCAGTCGGTTCGCCTCGGCACTCAGAGCCTCGGACTTCTCTCGATAATAGTTGAAGGCAGCATCCTGGTCGCGAGCCCCCTTGCGATAACGGACCAACGTGGCCTCTAGGACCTTGATTTTACTCCGGAGCCACGCCACGTCGGAGAGACGGGGTTCCGCCTCGGGAAGGAGAGCCGTTACCTAAAAGAGAACCAACCACGGCTCAAAACACATCCACAAAAGGGGTCCGGAAAAATCCGAGTACAAAAGACTTGGCCAATTAAAAAAATCCACTCTTATAAATTGAAATCGTCGTACAAAATTGCGGTGGCCAGTCCGCGTTCGGCAAATACAATTGAAAGAAAGAAAAAGACAAACAAGAGACAAACAGCCTATGTTATCACCTCAGCATCAGCCGGGTTCACGGGTGGATCGACAGCTGAATCCACGACGGGAGGGTCAACATCAGGGGTCTTCGGTTGCCCCTCGATCTCCATGTCATAGTCGAGGCCGGTCAGGTCGATGTCCGGGTAGAAGTGCCTCACATGGCTGAGGGCCCTCGCGTAGACCGCGTCCTGGGCCGCGATCACCAAATCCTGCCCCGTCATCGTCAGCTCCTCCTTCTCCTTCGCGAACTTCTTTTTTAGAGCGGAGACCTTCTTCGCCCACTCAGAATCCCTGGCATCGAGCTCCACCTTCAGCTGCTGCTCCCTTTTGTGCGAGCCGTCGAGCTCGATCTTCATCTCCTTCATTTCTTGCAAGGCCTTGTCTGCCCGGACTCGCTCCCGTTCCAAGGCCGCCTCATAAAGACCTTTCACGTAGGCCCCCTGCACGCAAGCCTGCGGCAACCGAGCACTGCTAAGAAAACCTCCTTCACAATAAATCTACAAGGCAAGTGGGGTCGGCGGACTTACCAGCACATTGGCCTGCGCGAGGCGCGTGTACGCCTGCTCCAAGGTCTCGGTGTTCATCTCTGCGCGGTCCCGGGGAGTCGCCAACTTCTCCGCCACCTCGACGGCCTGGGCCCCACGGGTCAGACAATCCCCCACCCGTATCGATCAGTCCGGCACCCACGGCCGTCGCAGCTCCTCCATGATCTTGTCCTCTCCCTCGCCTTCGACCAGGGGACCCTTCCCCTTGCTGCGCTCGGAAACCTTGGCCTGACCCGAGCTCCCCTGAGCAGCCACCTCCTTGCTCATCTCCGAGCGAGTTCTCTTGCCCCTTGACTGAAGCGTTGCCTCGGATGCGACCTGAGTCGGCCCCCTCGCCCTCTTCGCGTCTCCCCCCTCCTCGGCCTTCTTCTGCTTCAAGGCGAGCCTCCGAGCCTTGATTGATTCTGGATCCATACCTGCAAAAAGACCCATTAAGGACAATGAGCTCAAAAGAACAATAAGACCGAGAGAAAGAAACAACTACATACAAAGCACGGCCGGGCTCAGTCCAATGCTCGCCAGGTGACCCTCCGTCACCTTCGGCCAGCTGATGCTGTGCGACAGGCGGAGGCGCTCAACAAATTTCCACTCCTCGACCGTCAGGTCCTTCGGCCTCGGCGCTTTGAAGCCCGGCTTGTAGTGATTCCAACGAGTGGGGATGTCCCAAGGCTCCTCACTCCGGATCACAAAATACTTTCGTTTCCACTCCTTGATGGAGTCCGGATGACCATGAACCACCTTCCCCTTATTCCGAGGCGAAACATAGTATATCCCCTCCGACTCACCCGACGAGCTGATCCCCAGCATCGCCTGAAACAGCCCAACCTAAAGGGGCACCTTCTGCTCCTCACACAGCAGCACGAAGCAGATGATCTGCTTCCAGGAATTCGGCCCGTACTGCATCGGAGCCAGGGACGCCCAATTCAGCACCTCCCGAACAAACGGATGGACCGACAGCCTCAGTCCAGAGCCGAAGGCGTCCACAGGGAAGATGCAGTACCAAGCAGGCAGGGGGTCGGTAGGGCAGAGGCTAGGGCTCGGCAACATGAGTTCGTAACCGGCCCCGATGTGGTACGCCGACTGCGCAACCTCCAAGTCACCAACTTCCAAGATAGTCGGAAGCGCGTCCATCTTCACCATCTTCCGGCTCGGCGAGGACGGCTGAACCCCATATAGCGCCTTATCGGAGAGGTCGTCGGGGTACCGTCGGAACGGGTTCGGCTGCACAGGCGACCCTGTCACCACGTTCCGGAGGATGGGCGCCTGGCTCGTCCCACCGGCCTTCGACCCCTTCTTCCTCGGCACCCTCTTCTTCTTGGCCCTCTCCGGCGAGGGGGTGGATAAGCACCCCAGACAAGCCAGCACGGAGGACGAGCCCACTCCCTGGACCGTGGATCTCCTCCCCGCACCTCCTATCCGAGCCCCAACGGCTTCACCCTTGCCTTGACCACCCTCCTCTTCGGAAACCGACTCCAGAATCTGGACCTCGTCCGAACTGTCACTCCCCTTGTCGGAATCACTACTCTCCACCACGTACGGCTTCCGGGAGCGCAGGGGCTTCACGTCATACACCGTCTCCTCTTCCCACGATTCCGAGTCTGAGAGCCCGGTGGCAGGGGGCCCTTCCCCTCTAGACGTTGACGCCGAAGAACCAGACTGAGCCCTGGACATGCCTTACTAAATAAACTTACCAACTAACCTTGGGTTGCTTCGGATGGACGAGCCTGGTGCCGCAAGCAGTAGTGACGAGCGCCGAAGTGTTTGAAGTTTTTGGAGAAAGAAGCAAGAGAGAAGTGAGCAGTATGGAAGAAGGGTGGGGGTATTTATAGAGGAAGAAATGACTCCTCGTTTTTCGCATAACGGCTCCTCGATTGGCGTGAAACTGCCACCTATAGAATCGTGCCATGTCACCCTAGAACGTGCGCCGCTGACGTCACCCATGTCACCTTGAAGCCAGACACAAGGGTCGGTCCGGAAGAAGTGCGTCGGACCCAGACTCCCCAGCATCTGTCCCCAGAAGCAAAGAAAAATTTAGATTAAAAGTGTTAAGGCACCCGCCCTCGGCGAGCGCCCCGGACCCCAGGACTCAATCGGCTCCCCTCTCACCCGCGAGCAACTCGGGGCTTACGACCTCAGAAGTCGAAACCCCGAACTGTTCGAGGGTGGTAGAAAAGCCACCATCGCCTGGGACCCCTTCAGAGAGCAGATCGGCCCGCCTCCCATCTCTAACTCCTTCGGGCTGACCACCATCAGAAGCCGTCGGCCCAGAAGGAAGACAGAGATCGGAGGAGACCCATCCGATCGAGGCAACCTGCCCCTCGGGTCCGAACCTCATTGGGCCTCCCTCCCGCCGTGATTTCCCCTGACTCTGACTACCACGTCAGGGCCGTCAGAATCAGGAGAAGACCATGGCGAGAGAACAACTCGTCCCCCGGGGCCGAACTTCATTGGTTTTCCGTCCCGCCGTGATCTCCCCTGACTCTGACTACCGCACCAGGGCCGTCAGAATCAGGAGAAGATCACGGCGCGAGAATAACCACCCGTCCGACCCTCTCAGGGTTAGAATTTTTCAAAGGAACAGGCGTCCGCCCAAGGCAGACACCTCCGGTGGTCGATCAACCACCGTTGCTGTGATCAAAGCTACAGGGGGGAGCGGGGTATTTATAGCCTCACCCAAGGACCAGCCACTACGCCTAGGGAACTGAAGCACCGTGCATTTATTAGAGGAGCCATTTAATGACCCCGGGAAGCTGAAATGCCGCATGAATCCCGGAGTGCCATTAATGCTCCACGAAGTCAGCCAGCATCAGGGTAGCCTTCTCACGAAGGCCCAAAGGTTTGCCATCGCCCTTGCCGACCCGTAAAACCCTCGCCAGCTCGGGGTAGGGTTCGCACCAGGGTAACCTTCTCACGAAGGCCCAAAGGTTCGCCATCGCCCTTGCCGACCCGTAAAATCCTCGCCGGCTCGAGTTACGGTCTCGCACCACGGTAGCCTTCTCACGAAGGCCCAACGGTTTGCCATCGCTCTTGCCGACCCGTAAAACCTTCGCCGGCTCGAGGTACGGTCTCGCACCAGGGTAGCCTTCTCCCGAAGGCCCAAAGGCTCGCCATCGCCCTTGCCGACCCGGGAAACCCTCGCCAGCTCGGGGTAGGATCTCGCACCAGGGTAGCCTTCTCACGAAGGCCCAAAGGTTCGTCATCGCCCTTGCCGACCCGGGAAACCCTCGCCAGCTCGGGGTAGGGTCTCGCACCAGGATAGCCTTCTCGAAGGCCCAACACGACCCGAAACTACTCCTCCACGGCCAGCTCTCGCATCCCCGCGGGAGTGGGGGGCTTATGAGGTAGGATAAAAATGGCCTGGGGCCCAGGATGGCTCTCGCTCCAAGCCAAGCGGGCTCGGCCCCGGACCACCACAGGCTCGGAGCCGAGCCGTAAGTTCACCACCACGAAACCAGCCCCCCCCCCCCCCCCCCCCCCCGTTCCGACGACCAGTCACGACCCTCGGTCTCCTACCCTCGGCGGTCCCACGGGCCTTCCATTCAGCCGGGTAAGGAAGGAGGATGACTTGGCGCAACCTAGGCCCTCTGATCCTCCCAGAAACACAGGGCCCCTACGATCTGCCATGTCAGCTCCAAAGCCACTTGGGGCTCTTGCCATGTCAGCCCTAAACCACTCTGGGCACTGCCACGTGTGCCCTAAACCACCTGGGTCTCTTGCCACGTCAGGCCCACAGGCTTTTGGGTCCAAACCCGGCCCCCAGGCGGATCCAAACCCGGTTGGGTTATCTATAAATACCAGACCCCCATCCACCTTCAAAGGTAATCAATCTTTCTTCCACAAAATCCTAGTTACTGCTACTCTCTCACAGAGACTAACTAGATCGTCGGAGGGTCTGCCACCGGGATAAACCCCGGTGTTTCTAGACCGTCTGCAGGTACACGAGGCGAGGCAACCCGAGCCGCTCCTCCAGTGCCGAGGCGAGCCTACAGCTCACCGTCCGCTACCGAACCCTTCCCCTCTTACAAATTGAGTCCGAACTCACACCTGGTGCATCCACACTCTATCCAAAAACAAACCGCATCATGAAATATATGTAGAAGGCCTCATACTGTGTATTTTCCTACAAAACAAAAATGCGGACATACTGATACAAACACAGTGCAATACAAATCAATCGATTGTCCGCACAATCGTAACACAAAAACTGCATATTAATAATAGTATGATCTTTTAGTTATTTGTTTGATAATAAAAACTTGGATGATTGAGATTCGAATTAGTATTCCTATGAATTAGCAAGTTTGGATCTACATGTGGATATTTTTTTTTTAGGGGGTTTGGATCCTAAGTGGACCTGCAAGTGAAGTAGAACCGACCCGATCCGGACATTGCCAAATGGCAACGGCGGAACGGCCTCATAAATATTAGTTTGTGTTCCAGGCTCTCTTGTCACTTGGTCGATATTGTAGCCTTCAGGCCCAAAATTCTGCAAAAATGACCAACTACAATAAGAAAAAGGTGAAATAATTTCTACAACCAAATACTGAAAATGATTATTTTTAGGCCCACATAGTTTGAGAAATGCTAAGAGCATCCACAGTCGTTTGCTATATACCCAAAATTTGGAAAATATAGAAAAAATCGAGCTGCAGTCGTTGTCTAAAAACCCAAAATTTGGGTGTACGATGAACAGTTGCGTGCTAAATATAGCCAGCGATCTGGCCAAATGGAAAATATAGCTCACGGCAGATTAAAATCCGTCCGATCTAATTAACGGAGGATTATATGCCGTCCCGTACAAAAGTACTGAACCAAATGATTAAGAAGCTTTTGAAAAAGAAAAAAAAAAAAAAAAAAAAAACCCGGTCAACCGACGGTAAAAAAACTGCCGTGCCATGAGATTAACGGCATATAATTCACCGTTGTTCGGTTTGTTTAAAAAAAAAAAAAAAAAAAATACCGGTCAACCGACGGTATATAATCTGCCTTTTGATGAGATTAACGGCAAAAAATTCACCGTTGTTGGGTTTTTTTAAAAAAAAAAAAAAAAAAAAAAGTAAAAACCACCCAATCTCAAGTCAAATTTTGTACACGTCACCACACATTGACGGCACATTACCAACCGTCCCAGGCCTTTTCTTGATTTTTTTTTTTTTTATTATTTTTTGTCTTCTAGTGCAATAAAAAAAAAAAAAAAAATAAAATAAAATTGGAACGGACGATTATACTCCGTCATTCTTAATGGACGGATAATAATCTACCGTCCGGCTATTTTTTGGCTTCCAACGACTGCAGCAACATTCCTTTTTTCCTATTTCTAAATTGCTATATATCCAAAAATTGGCTTGAACGACTGTGGATGCTCTAAAAGACCCTATATTTTCGAAATATTTTTTTTAACGATTAGCAAGAAAATGATGTTAGATTGTTGATTGCGGAGATTCATATCGAAGTTTCGACATATCTACCAGGAGTGTAATATGTGTACAGATCAACCATGAGGGGAAGGCTTGCTCTGTCTCAGTTTCTTTATTTAGGTATTAATATTATTTTAGCTTAGCCTGCTCATGGTGTAATAACAAATAGGCACGAATAAAGTTGTTGCGACCGCGAGTATTGTTGCTGCTAATTTCTGTGTGAATAATTAAATTTATTTTTTAATAAAGATCTAACATTTATTTTTTGCCGGTGTTGACTGCCGTGTTCTTAATTCTGAAATCTGACTCTCGGAGACGGTTGTGATCACTTTGATGGACCTGCATAACAGCCTGAAACACTGAGATTGATTGTCCTTGGCGACAGACCCTCTGACTCCCAAGTCTAAAAACTCAGTTATATGAAGATTTTTGTGAGCGGAAATTGTGATCAACAGGTTTCTGAAGAGGTCAAAGAGTATTTATAGTCGATGGGGGGCCAGTTTCAAGATATTGGATTCCCGGTATTTTGATAAGGTTTTACCTTTCCTATGTAAAGAGATCGAGTTAGGAATATTTTTTGATATTTTTTGATAAAGAGATAGAGTTTTTAAAACCCTCTCTTATGCATGGAGAGATATGAAGAGGGGCTTCGACCCCGAAGGGCTAAGAAGAGGAGCTCTGCCACTAGGGAGGTGTGAAAAGAAACTTTGCCCCTGTAGAGTTATGAAGAGGAGCTTGGTCACCGAGGAGTTACGAAGAGGAGCTTCGACCCCGATGGGCTAAAAAGAGAGTACTGCCACCAGAGAGCTTTGAAGAGAAGCTTCGCCTACCAATGAGCTAAGAAGATGAACTTCGACCCCATTGGGCTAGGAGCTCTACCAACGGGAAGCTATGAAGAGAAGCTTCGCTCACGAAGAGCTGCGAAGAAGAGCTTTTCCACCGAGGAGCCCACAAAGAGAAGTTTTGGCACTGAGGAGCTAAGAAGAATAGCTTTTTCTTGAGAAGGTTCGAAGAGGAGCTTCACTCCCGAGGGGCTAAGTGCATGTACTAGAAGGTTGACAAGGATTTTCCAAGTATTCTTTTCTCGAATTTTGCATTCTTTGCTTTGCCACCTACTAAGTTGAGTCAGGAAAATTGATGGAGCAACTCAGCAACTCTAGGGAGTGGTTTGAAGTCCAAGCTTGTGGGTTAGAATTGGCGAGCTTTGGAAGCAGCTCTAGGTTAGAGATGGACTTTGAATCCACACCAGGCTATAGGGAAGAGCCGTTTGGAAGACGAGTTTATGGAGCACCTTTAGGGATGAGTTTGGACTCCGAGCTTGTGGCATGAAATTGGCGATCTTTGGGAGCAGCTCTACGGAAGATTTGGAATTTGAACCCGCACTAGGCGATAGGGAAGAGCCGTTTGGAAGGCGAGTTTATGGAGCAGCTCTAGGGATAAGTTTGGACTTGTGCTTATTGCTTGGGGTTGGAAAGTTAACAAGTTTCAAGAGTAGTTCGAATGGTCGCTTTGAGCCCCGAACTCGCATATTTGCAAGTTGTAGGGGAGATTTCGAGCCATGATTATGAAATCTGAACCTATTTTTAAAGGTTTTACAGGAGCAATTCTGAATGGCAAGCCCCACTCCGAGCTTGCTTATATGCAAGCTGCTAAAGCAACATCAAGCCAAGTTTTGGACTTAAAACCTATTAGTAGAGTTTCAACTAGTTGTAGGAGCAATTCCGAATGATGAGTCATGCTCTGCACTTACTTTCTCGCAAGCGACTAAAGCGGCGTCGAACCAAGTGTTTGACTGTAAACTTGTTATTTGAGTTTTATCTAGTTGCAAGAGAAATTCTGAAAGGTGAGCCCTACATTGCACTTGCTTGCTTACAAGTAACTAAAGTTGCATCGAACCAGGTATGATTTCCGAACTTGTCATTTGAAAATTTTTACGAGTTGCAGGAGCAATTCTGAATGGTGAGCTTTGCTTCGCACTTGCATGCTTTCAAGCAACTGAAGCTGCATCAAACCATGAGTTGGACTCCAGACTTGTTGTTTGAGGTTTATAAGCGGTTAGAGTAGCTTGAACGAAGCTAGTAGTGAGCTTATTGTCCTGGGTTGATGAGTTTTTTGGTGTAGCTCGGAAGAGGAGTCAAGCGCCTAATTCATTGTATGAAGCCAATGATTTGTTTGAGGAGCTCAGAAAAGGAGTTCGGCACATAACTCATTGATTTGAGCTTTCTTGAGGGTGTAGCTGGCCTATTCTGGGGAGAGGCATCAAAGATACGACCGACCATCTACCAATGTGTAGGACCATTTGAATAGAACTCCTTCGACGATAGGTGTATCATTCAGCACTGACCCGAATTCCCCTAGTTTCTCTTGACTCTGTTGAAAGGATTTTTTTATCAGGAAGTCAACCAAGGGTTTCCTCCGATTGTCCCCAGGTGTGGGAGGATTTTTTAACATGATTTCTAGGGTATCGTCTTCGATGCTTGGCCTAAGGAGGACTTCGATGAGCACAGTGTGATCAAGTCCTTCAAGGGAAGAGGACACCGGCTTGGAGAGGGCATCAGCTTACTCGTTCTTTTCATGAGGAATTCTAGTCACTTCAGCTTCTTGGAATGTGTCTATGAGCTTCCTCACAAAGGCTACGTACTTGACCATGCAGTTGTCTCTAGCTTCATATTCCCCTGAGATTTGGTTCACCACCTGTTGAAAGTCATTGAACACTTTCACCTTTCGGGCTCCTATTTTTTTTTGAGCCAGAAGTTGACCTGCAACTAATGCTTCATATTCGGCCTCATTGTTGAAGGCTCGAAAGTTGAGGTGGAGTGAGTATTGGAGGGTGAACTCATCCAATCCAAGCAAGATTATGTCAACCCCACTCCCCTTGGTGCAAAAGGAGCCATCCGCATAAACGTTCCATAAGGGGGTCGTCTTGCTAGTCGAGGGAGTCGGGGATGGTGCTATCTACGATGAACTCAGCCAAGGCTTGGACCTTGATTGCAATCCTTGGCTTGTAGCTGATGAGTTACTGGCATAACTCGGAAGAGGAATTGGGTTTCAAACTCATAGTCTGGATTTGATGAGGTGTTGGCGTAACTCGGAAGAAGAGGTGGGCACCAAATTCATAGCCTTAAGTTGGTGATTAGTTGGAGTGGCTCGAGCAATGCGTGAAGCACCGAACCCATTGTATGCAATTAATGAGTTGTTGGAGGAGCCTAAGCAATGAGCGGAGAACCGAACCCATTGTATGGAGCCAATGAGTTGTTAAAGTAGCTCGAGGGATTTTATGCAGTCGATGAGTTGTTGGAGGAGCTCGAGCGGTGAGCAGAGCACTGAACCCATTGTATGGAGACAATGAGTTCTTGGAGGAATCAAGTGGTAAGCGGAGCACCTAATCCAATGTATGGAACCAATGAGTTCTTGGTGTAGCTCAGAGGAAGAGCTGAGCATCGAACTCATTGTTTGGCTTGGGAGATTTGTACAAGAATTTGAGAAGGAGATGCTGAATTTATTGAAAAAATCAATCTAAGTGGCTGCCTTGATGGTGACTAGTCTTTATTACATACTTTGACCGTTGCAAACGTCGGCCGTATAGAAAATTAAAAAGTCTACTGCTAGTGGAGGGTGTTAAGCATCCTCGTGGAACTTCCTCTAATGCTCTCTCGATGGCTCCCTGTCCCCCAGGTCTTCAAGACAGTAAGCTCCTGGGCATAGAGATTTGGAGAACAAGTTGTTTTCAAACTCTGTGGGAAGAGCTGGGTTCGTCCAGAAGCACTTGGTCTGATCTTCTTTAGAGAAGGAAATATCTTCAAGGTCGTTCATGGGCTCGGAAACGACTTGACTGCTCTATTAGGGGAGTTTTAATGCCTCGAGCTGGAACTTCATTTTCATCTGGAAAGCTGATTGCACAACATAAAGTGCTGCTAGGTAGGGTAGGCCAACGATGGCGTTGTAAGCAACCTTCATGTCGACGATCATTAAATCCATTACCTCGGTTCAGGTTGTTGGGGCTTTTCCTGCAGTCACATCAAGGGTGATTATTCCTTCGATTTAGATTAGGACCCCAGAGAACCCATGGAGAGTATACCCGGCGGGCTTGAGATGGTCCCAAGATACCTTGAGGCATTCAAAGGCCTCCAGGAAGATGATGTTGACAGAGCTGTCATTTTTCACTAGGATGCGACATACCTCAAGGTTGGCCATGTAAAGAAGCTCCAACAGCAGGCCCTCCGATGCCCATGTCAGATTATTCAGAATAAATGAAGAGTTTTGTGAGCAAAAATTGTGATCACCTGGTTTATGAAGATGTCAACAGGTATTTGTAGCCGCCGGGGGGGGGGGGGGGGGGGGGGGGGGGAGGGGGGAAGGGTGCAGTTTGAAGATATTGGATTTAACTCTACTTCCCGGTAATTGGGTAAAGTTTGTTACCCTCTCCTATGTAAAGAGATCGAGTTAGGACTACTCTCTTAATAAAGTTTATTAAACTCTCTCTTATGCATGGAGAGATAGAAGTTGTTATCCTCTAGAGATAGAGAGTTTAAACTGCTTCTTTGGATGAACCTGAACTCCTTTTCGTTAAACTACTTTATCGGCCCCTTAATGTAGGCCGGGTCGAGTCAATGGACCTAAAAGTGGCTCAACTTCCTCTTACGGGACTGTATTTGTTAAAATTTCCCATTTTACCACTGCGAGCATTAGGATTCGTGCCCGATCTGAACGATCCCGACGTGGATCTATTTTTACCCATATCAAGTATTAAAAAAACAAAACACAAAAAAATAAAAAGGGATGATCAGCAAAAAATAAATAACTTCTTAAACCTAAAACATGCTTGAGTTATAGTTATGATATATGAATGAAACCTTTTTAAATGGAAACCAACATTTTCTTTTAAAAAAACAAAAATCCCCTTCTGTTGCCGCTGATTTCGGTGTGGGGGCAATCAGATGAATTTGTAAGTTCGAGGGGGACCGAATGAGTCAAACCTGACCCTTTCCACTGTTGATAGGCTGGCTCCTTGGTGCTACCACTGACCTGCACAAAGTACAAAACACCGGGATAGATCCTGACGACGTACCTTCCAACGCTCTTGTCAATACTCAGAAAAGAATATGCAAAAGCTTTAGGTAGGCAAAGAGTGATCACCTTGTAACGGTAGGAGGTAGGGGGTTCTTATAGTCGCCGTGGAGATTTGCTTCGAGATAAGAACGAATCTCTACTCCCCGGTGCGGCTGGATAGAAGTGGTTAGTAACCACATCCTAAGGATAAGGACGGATCAAGATTTCTCCCTATCTTCCTGAACTGTCTCTTAACGGGTTGGGACCCATACCTAGCTGAGTAGATCCGTTCATGGGTTGTTGGGCACTAGAGAAGAGACCCAGTTCCCATCTCGAACCTGTAGTAGGTAAGACTACCGTTTTGCCCCTGTGAGCTTTAAGATATGTGCCCCATTTGAACGGCTTCAATTTAATCCTAATTTTAGCCATATCACGAGCCCCCTCACTCCCAAAGACTGTTTTCTACAGCCTTTAGGGAGTAGTTTTGCTGCTTCAATGGCGTACAGGACTTTATCAAAGTTCTTAAAAAAGGGTTCGAATCTTGTTCAAGGCATAACGATGTTTCTCTGAGCTGGTAACTAGCCCAAGATTGTTCTTAGGCTCTTCTGGACTCATGGTGATTTTTCCCGATTTTTAAATTATTTTTCGAACCATTTATTCCATTTTGCAAAGAGATGATTTATTTTTCAAGAGCTTCGATTAATTATTCTAACCAATAATTATTTACCCAGGGGCTCAAAAATATTTTCCCAAATTTATAATTATTTTTTAGAATTTTTAATTAATTTTCCTGAATTTTTAATCATTTTTCGCATTTTTTAAATAAATAATTCGAATTAATAAATTAAAAAAAGATTTAATCACCGTATGTATGAAGTGGCACGATCTGGGACGTCCATCAGCCGTTGGCGCGAGTATCTGAACGATCAGATGATAGATTGGTGCTTGGCGGCGTGGTTAAATCGGACCGTTGATCAGATTGTGACGTGAATTTTGAAGTGATCGGACAGTTCTTGTGATTCAAAAGTGTTTTTCCCATATAAGCAGCTTGGTGCCTCGGTCGCTCGGATTTGGGTTCCGAGAGACGTGGCACAATCAGGACCGTCTGATGGAGATCAGGCACGAATCACGATGAAAGAGTGATTTTTCTTCAATATGCAGCTCGGTGCCTCGGTCGCTCGAATTTGGGTTCCGAGCGACGTGGCACAATCAGGACCATCTGATGGAGATCAGGCACGAATCTCGATGAAAGAGTGATTTTTCTCTAATACGTAGCTCGGTGCCTCGGTTGCTCGGTTTTGGGTTCCGAGCGACGTGGCATAATCAGGGCCGCCTGATGGAGATCAGGCACAAATCACGATGAAAGAGTGATTTTTCTTCAATATGCAGTTTGGTGCCTCGGTTGCTCGGATTTGGGTTCCAAGCAACGTGGCACAATCGGGACCGTTGATGGAGATCAGGCACGAATCACGATGAAAGAGTAGTTTTCCATGATGTGGCGAGATCTGAGCCGTTTGATTGAGATCAGGCGCAAATCATGAGGGAATAGTCATTTTTTTCCAATACGCAGCTCGGTGCCTCGGTTGCTCGGATTTGGGTTCCGAGCAACGTGGCACAATCAGGGCCGTCTGATGGAGATCAGGCACGAATCACGAAGAATAAGGCGTGAATTACGAGAAAAGAGTGATTTTCCACGATGTGGCGAGTTCTGAGCCGTTTGATTGAGATCAGGCTCGAATCATGAGGGAATAGTCGTTTTTCTCCAATACGCAGCTCGGTACCTCGGTTGCTCGGATTTGGGTTCCGAGCGATATGGCCCAATCAGGGCCGTCTAATGGCGATCAGGCATGAATCACGAAGAATAAGGCGTGAATCACGAGAAAAGAGTGATTTTCCACGATGTGGCAAGATCTGAGCCGTTTGATTGAGATCAGGCACGAATCATGAGGGAGTAGTCGTTTTCCTCCAATACGCAGCTCATGCCTTGGTTGCTCAGATTTAGGTTCCGAGCGATGCGGCGAGATCCGAGCCGTCTGATGGAGATCAGGCACGAATCACGAGGGATAGGCATAAATCACGATGGAAGGCGACGTGGCAAGATCTGAGCCGTTTGATCTTCTGATGGGCCTCTGTGGGGGCCCAAAATATCTGAAAGCCCACCCGAATCCCCCTGTGTACTATAAGTTTCTACCGCTCTCTCCCCACTCTCTCATTTCTCACTTCTTGCTTTCACTCTCTCAATTATTTTTTGCTCTCGAGTGGCGCTGCTAGCGGTCGTGGCCAGGCGATCATCTTTCTGACGAACTATTCCGACCATAGCCGTCACATCAAGGTAATTAAATATCTTAATTTGTATCTAAAGATGTCTAGAGTATTGTCGGGAAGTGAGACCTCCACCTCGGACCGAGACAGTGACCGACCATTAATGGTCTCCTCGGCTGTGAGCAAGGGAAGGGAAGTAGCGAGGTCAGCAATCGTGAAGACCATCGTGGAGAGTGTTAGGGGAGCTGGCGTGTTGGGTCAGCTTCCATCCACGTTATCAAGCCTCGGGAAGGTGAGGGAGTACTCTGACGACCTTCTATCCAAGGCGGTGTACGGGAGGTCGGCCACCTATGAGAAAAATAGTATGAGGGATCCTTCTGAGGTTGATTACATCGCCTCAATTCTGACTGGGGCGGACCTGCAGCGCATCAGGAAGGGGTTCAGGATCCCGAAGGAGTACACCTTGCTCCTCCCTAGTCCGGGCTTCCGAGCGTGCATGGAGACCTCACCCGACACTTGCGTCTTCCCCTACGATGCACTCAACACCGGTCTTCAGTTGCCTCTTCCGCCGTTCGGAAGTGCTGCAATGGTATGGCCTGAGTCCGGTGCAGTTCAAGCCGAATATGTGGCGGCACGTCATCACCTTCATCCTCCAATTCCAGGCCGTAGGCGTCGAGCCTCGGCTCGTCTTGCTTCGCAGTCTTTACCGGATCTGCCATATGAGCAAGATGGAGTACCGGCACTATCTATCTCCGTGAAAGAAGGTCAAGTTGATCGAGAATCCGGACTCCATCAAGCATTGGAAAGAGAAGTACTTTCTGATCCGAGGTCCCGAGCCATGGGGTTTCCCGACGAGGTGGAAGGAAGACGTTCCGAAGTGGGCGAAGGCCGAGCCGGTGCTGATTAAGGAGGAGGAGCAGGTCATGATCCTTGGTCTTCCGACCCTGAGTTGGAAAGATATCACCGAGGGGGTCCTCTTCGATGGGGGTCTCAGTCCGATCGACCCTAGTACGCTCCGTCTATTTTTTTTTCTTAACTATCATTCTCCTCGTGTGCTAACTTTCTTCGGTGCTTCTTTTTCAGAGGTCCCCGGTATGGATTTCAGAGCCATGTTGGCGAAGTGGGGTGCGGGCGCCGCGAAGGGACCGGATAATAAGAAGAGGAAGAGGACAATGACGGGACCCCCGTCCGGCCGAGCGCCCAAGCGCCATCGGCTTCCACGCCCGTTGTGGACTTGGTCTCTGCCTCCCCCTTAGCTCCTCAAATGGTCCTTTCCTCAACCACGGCTTCTGAGCCTTCTGCCAGGGCATTCTCCGTCGGAGCCACGTTAGCGCTCGAAGTGCCGCCCCTCACCGCCGAGGCAGAGGCTATCCTGATCGAGGAGCACAAGAAGCTCTTCGTCTCCGACTGGAGGGTGATGAAGCTCGACGGCTTCCTCGACGATGTCGCGATGAGCATGCAGGCCATGCGTGTAACGCCCCGAATTTCAAATAAGGATAAATTCGAGATTTACAGGATCTTTACTTCACTTCGTACAATTTTACAAGGAAAATTTAAAACTTTTTCAATAGTACATCAAAGTTCAATTACATCTTAACTTTACACAGCGGAATAATGAAATTTACAATAAATCATTTACAACATCTTTAAAATAAAAGCAGTATCAGCATATCCACTTCATAGCTTCATGTATGGTCCTTTACCTGCATGTTAATCTGTGGGCTCGTCAGTTACTTACAACTGACGAAATGTTATACACGGCTATCCTCTCTATGCCGGAAATAGTATAACGATCTCATACTTTAACAAATCACACAAAAGATTGAATGAACAAGTAAAGTGTCAAAAGTGATTATTCTAAGCATAAGTGTATGTCATGTCTTAATGCCTAATGCACACAACTCTACACTAGGATGATACTAATGCACACTTGTTCAGATTCTATGCATCCCATACTACATAGGTCTGAGGGCAAGTGCCTACGTACTCCACATTAAAGGGTTCGATCCCTCGCCATGAGACTACCCAGTAATAAAACAAGTTTTAGAGTTATTTCACAGATACGGATCTCAGCCTCCCTGGCTAGCCTCCCTGGCTTATATTAACAGATCCCAGCCTCCCTGGCTATTATATCGTGATGATAATCCCGTAAATGCCCTTCTAGCCCCAGTATATACATATTCTTTGGAGTATGGTAAACATCCGTCGACTACCCTAAGTCCCGGATAAAATATAGTCCATCTCCTATGGGGCAACCACAGTCCACCAACTGGGTCTATAGCCACGGAGATCCACCGCCGACTATATAGAAGCACCCATTTACGTTTGCACAAGTTTATCACATCTTCACTTAAGTGCCTAATTATTTTTAGTTCAAGACATGAATATGTTATCACCCTAGAATCAGTTTTACCTCATACCGAATTTATTCACACAATACGAGATCGCCCGACGGCATTATCTCGAAATCAAGTCTCAAAATTTTTCTTTCAAAATTACCGGTAACCGAGGTCTTACTAATCCTAAATCATAAATCTTTCATGTACAAGAAACATGGGTACACATACCCTTTAATAATCATGTCCTAAACTTAGATAATTTCATCCTTCAATTCATTCTCAAAGATCATATCTTGCCACTATTCATGATCTATTCGATCAATCACAACCACAAATTCATTACATGAATTTGTTGCAACAAATCTAAGTTTATCACAAACATTTCTTAATCAAAATATACAAGTATGGTTTCTTTTTAAAGAATTTACTTCACAAAATAATTCTTTTCTTTTCTTCCCTACAAGTTTTATTCTCAAAGAGAATTCATTTCTTTTTGTACTTCACAAAACATGTAAGAAAACTATCCCTCAATATTTCCATTTCATCTTATAATTAATATAAGTCATATATAAAAGTTTTCTATATTAAAAATCTCATTTATGTAGTAAAAAGGGTAATTAAATCAAAGAGGGCTCTCAGATTCGAACTCAACTGATATGTAAGAGTCGTGCATATTGTACATCCTTCCAATTGATCACCTCAAAATTATTACACTTTAGCTCCTAAATTTCCAATATTTACTCCAAATGAGCCACTAGTAAAATATCCTTCGCCATGCATATGGAGATGATTAAAATTTAGACCCTTTATTTTGCTTGAAAAAGCACATGCAACATGACTATGCTCAGTTTGTGAATGGATTCCAAAGAAGTAGAATGAAAGAAATTAATTGCTATACATATCGCCATCTGTTCAACGCTCTTCTTCATCTTCTCTCCTTTGTAACCTTACCTATTCACCACTAAAATCCTACTGTTGACCCAGTGGCCTATTATGAAAGTTCTAAGAGACAGCGGAGTCCCTGTCATTCAATGCGAAGTTTTACTGAATAACGACTTTGGCAATCAGAACTGAAATTGCACTTGTGAGATTCTAAGGATCCTGGGCTTCTTAGTTATATTGTCTCTCTTTGGTTTGATTTGATCTTCATGTGTGTCACTTGCAGGCGAATAAGCAATATATTTCTTTATTTTAAGCAACTAGAAATTTCCAACAACCAAAAGAAATTATAAGTATCAAATTTATTTTACAAAAATTCATTTGCTTGTTATAAATGGAAATCTCAACAATTGATCATATAATCACACATCTCTACATTCATGCAAATTAGTACATGACAATTTCATCAATTATTTCTTCATGACAATTTCGTGACTATTATTCATACTACATTCAATAGTATAGATAACACTTCAAAATTTCTTTACTACTCATTCATTATTATTAATATGCATTGTTCTATAATTAAAAGCATGAGAACACCCACCTTATAGAAGCTTGACAATGAAAGAAAGAACACCACTTCTAGCTTTAAGAACTCCTAGCTCTAAGAACACCACTTGACAATGAAAGAAAGAACACCACTTCTAGCTTTAAGAACTCCTAGCTCTTCTCCTCCTAGCAATGGCCTCCAAGCACAAAACTCTCTTCTCTCTTCCTTTTTCTTTTTCTTTCTTCTTCTCTTTTCTTTTCTCTCTTCCTTTGACTCTATTTTTTTTTTGATGTGTGAAATGAAAAGGGGTATGGTGCTATTTATAGGATATGTAGAGGGTTCAATTTGCATAATCACACAACCTAATAAATTATTAAAATTAATTCTCACCTCTTCACTTTTCATAACTTCTTTAACTCCCAAAAACTCCTCACTTTTCATCTCCCCCACTTCTTCAAAAACCCAACTCCCATAATCTCCCTACCTCTTCCTCTCCCTACTACAAAAAATCTGGTCATCCCCATTAGTACCACCCGGCCAAAAAGAAACATCCAGTGTGCACAAACCCAAGCATACAATATACACTTATATATATATATATATAGCCCATATACCCTTTTTTTTTTATACCAACCGTGGGCCTCCAAGGAGAAGGCCACGTTGCCAAGGCCTTGACTGAAGTCAAGAGCACAAAAAAAAACCCCTTTGCTTTCTCTCTTCTCAGCCGTGGGACCCCATCCATAATCACACCACATTTCTTTCAAGTATATCACCAACTTACCAATTTCATTCATACAGTATATATCATTATGTACCTTATATATACATATAATTTTATACTCTTTGAAAGTTACGGGTTACACGCTCCGAAATTTATTTTGAAAACGGATACGCCCAACTACGTTTACCGAAAACACGTGCATCGCACGTAAAACATGAAAAATGCGGAAATCGACTTTATCAATGAAAAATTATTAAATATGATCGAAAATAATATAAGAAAAATATATTTACTAATTTTATGTATTTCATGATGAAATCACTGCACGTAGAAAGTACGTGCAATATACGTGCAGAAAATCGAAAAATGCATTTTAATCAAAATAGGGGGAAAATAAATTTCAGTTTTATAAAATAGATTTAAATACATAAAAATAAATAATTTAAACCTATAAAAAACATTGTACGTAGTGGTGGAAACACGTGCATCAAAAACACGTAAAAAGCACGTAGATTATGGAGATTGAAATATTATATTTTAGTTGACTGAAATCAATACGGAAAATGTATAAATTGAACGAATCCAAAATATGTAGTAAAACACATTACAAAATATACGTGCGTAACACCCAGGGGCAAAATTGTAATTTTTAATTTTGCGGGGTGTTACAATGCGCCACCTACCGATCCCGAAGGACCGAGCGGCTCTGAAGGCGGGAACGGTGGGCGACGATGCGCTAGAGATCGCCCAGGCCACTAGGTCGGTAAGTGCCCTCGTTGTGCACTTCAGAATTTTGAAGTTTATGGTTTTTGATACTCACGTCTTTTTTCCTTCGATTTTCAAATCACCTGTTACTTCAGTCACATGTTAGAGCAGTTCGCCGAGCAGGAGAAGGAACTAAAGGCGATGAGCGACAGGGACCGGGCCGAGCGAGCCAAGGCCGTGAAGATGTTCGAGGCCGAGCAACGGCTCTCGGAGTCCCGAGCTGCTGAGATCGTCGTTCTAGAGGCGGCCTTGGCCAAGGTGAACGAGCGCATCACAGCAGAAGCGGTGAAGGCGGTCGAGGAGAGGACCCGAGCCGAGCTGGAAAGGGAGAAGGCCTCGAAGGCCTCGAAGGAGATGCAGATGGAGTGAGACGTAGTGGTGACCGAGGTGACAAAGGCTATCCAAGCTGAGGCGGAGGCTCACATGCTCACCAACATGGAGGATTCCTATGCCCGAGCCCTCAAGCATGTCGCGGCTCGCATCCCCGACTTTGATAGCTCGGGGTATCACCTGTACGATCCGATCAAAGGCGAGGAGGTTATACCCATAGCGGAGGCTGAGGCTGAAGGAGGGGAAGAAGAAGCCGAAGGGGTCGTGGAGGAGGTGGCGAATCCGGAGGGGGCGCTTGTGACGGTGCCGAGCGAGAGTGCGGAGCAGCACCTTGAGGTTGCTCCTTGACTTTGTTTTCATCATTTTTCTTTTTTGATTTTGTAGCGCCTTGTTGTGGACTGGCCACCACATTTTGTACTCAATGAAATGAGAAACTTTTTGACTAAGTGTAGTATTTTCGTCGAACTTTGCCTCTGAGCTGTCCAGTAGGAGCCGTTTAAACTTAGTACCTTTATGTTCTGGCTTTTCTTAGATCACCGAAGCATTACAAATTGATGAAGTGTCTCCACTGGCCGAAGTAGAATGCCTCCGGTCTGGTCTAGGGGTGACGAGGTTAGGCCTCGCTTGGACTCGAGAGAGGCTTTTCAAAGCCGAGTCGGAGCTGAACCATCTTAAGCTGACGTTGGCTCGTTGTGACTCCGAGCTAAAGCATTTAAAAGAGAAGGCTCGCAAAGTGCCCCCCGATGGAGAGGAGATGTGTCCCTCGATGGCCTTTGACCAAGGCTTGTGACTTAAGTATCTTCGTCGATCTTTGTTCGATGTTAGGGCCGAACAAGAGGGATTGAAGAATGTCATGTTCGAGAAGAGCTTTGAAGCGACACACCTTCGGAGGGCTATTTCCGAGGCTTCTCATCAGGGTGGCTCTAACCGAATGCCTCACCTGAAGATCAGAGTGACGAATGACTCGCTGAAGGAACGGGTCGTGGAGCTAGAGGTAGAGAACCATCGGCTATAACGGCTGTCTGAAGGGAACAACGTCCGAACCACTTCCTGTCCCTGAGGTGAATACTCCCAAGGAAGGTCGTTCTACGAGTTGGCATTATGCTCGCCCCCCATCTCGAGGCACCCTAGGGACACGCAGAGCGGAGTTGCTGGCTCATCGAGCGGAGCATCCGTTGAGGCGACACTTAGGCTTTTAGGCGTCGAAGATGCAACTTGACTCGCCGGTCTGGATATCTCCATGGAAGTAAGACCACAGCAGCACGATGCTCGCCGTCCTCGGTTATCTCTTAATAGAAGTGTCCCACTCCCTAGAAGGGGTTAGGGTAGTCTTTGTAATTATGTAATCTTTGTTTTTCTTGAGTTTTGTATCTCGATGTAAAGATGAGTTGTTGGTCTATAGTTAGACTTGTACTTCAAACTTTAATGAAATAATGCTTGTTTCTTGAACTTGTGAGTATTTTGCTAGTGTTTGCGAGTGTCAACAGTTATGGGAGCAATTCCGAATGGTGAGTCACTTTGTACTCGCTCATTCGCAAGTAGCAAAAGTTGCGATGCGCTCCGAACTTGTCATTTGGAGAGTATCGACACCTGTGAGAGCAATTTCAAATGGTGAACCACTTCGTACTCACTTAAAAGCAAGTAGTTGAAGCGGAATTGAATCAAGTGTTGGACTCCAAGCGTGTTGTTTAGAGAATATCAACAGCTGTGGGAGCAATTCCGAATGGTGAATCACTTCGTACTCGCTTAAAAACAAGTAGTTGAAGCAGAATCGAACCAAGTATTGGACTCCGAGCGTGTCGTTTAGAGAATATCAACAGCTGTAGGAGCAATTCCGAATGGTGAACCACTTTGTACTTGCTGAAAAGCAAGTAGTTGAAGCGGAATCGAACCAAGTGTTGGACTCCAAGCGATTGTTCTTAGAGCTTCGCGTGTCTCAAAGCAAGCCAACTAGGTTATTATAGACAAAATTTCCCGGGAAGTAACTCGTCTTTATTAAAGATGATTTGAGTGGTTGATTCTGAGTTGCAAGCCACTCTTACATTTTGAAAAGAAAACTAACAAGATAGATAATAACATCGAATAGAAACTGCTCGACTCAAGGGTTTTCTGAAGTTGCTTGGAGCAGTGTTACAACACCCTCTTAGTACTTCATTAAGTGGTCAGCATTCCAAGTCCTCGGTATTTTCTTGCTCCCTGAGTCTTCAAGTTGATACACGATAGGGCAAATAACTCTGGAGACCTTATACGGACCTTCCCATTTGGGTGCTAGCTTACCCTTCTTGCTAGGAAGAGAGATTGATAGCTTTCGGAGCATTAGGTCTCCCTCTTTGAGATTAGCGGGGCGGACATTCTTGTTATAAGATTGCATTATCCTACGCCGATAGGTCTCTTGTCGGATGGAAGCTCTTTCGAGGACCTCGTCTATGAGGTCCAAGCAGTAGCAAAGCTGGTTCGCATTTTTCTCTTCTCTGTAGGCGATCAATCGGGGCGAGGGTAGGCCGACCTCCAGGAGTATGATGACTTCGGAGCCGTATGTGAGGTTTAAGGGAGACTCCCCTGTTGGAGTCCTCTTGGTGGTGCGATAGTTCCAAAGCACGTTGGGGGGCTATTCGACCCACAAGCCCTTGGTGGTTTTATCAAGCCTCTTCTTTAGGCCGGTGAGTATTTGTCGATTAGCGTTCTCCACTTGGCCGTTGCATTGATGGTGGGATATTGAGAAGAACCGCTGCTGGATGCCGAGGTCGGTGCAGAAGTTGCGAAAGGTTGCCCCTGCGAATTGAGTCCCGTTGTCAGTTACGAGGATACGGGGTACACCAAACCGGCAAATAATATTCTTCCAAAAGAACTTTTGGACCTTGTGCTCAGTAAGGGGTTTAGCCTCGATCCACTTGGAGAAGTAGTCTTTTGCCACGACCAGGAACTTCAGCTGGCCTAGCGTTGGAGGGAACGGTCCAAGCAAGTCCATCCCCCACATCGCGAAAGGGATCGGACTGGCTAAAGAGAAGAGTTGGGCTTGTGGCAGGCGACGGATCGGTGAGAATCTTTGGCAGGCGCCGCATTGTCGGATGTACTCTTCGGAGTCACTAAGTAACGTGGGCCAAAAGTAGCCGTAATTTAAGAGTTTAAGGGCGAGGGATCTCGCTCCCAAGTGTGCGCCACACATACCGTCATGGGCCTCCTTCAGGGCATAGAGTGCTTCTTCGGGGGAGAGACACCTTAGGTATGGTCTGCCATCAATCTGAGTGTAGGAGCGTTTGTACATGACTCCATCAAGGAGTGTGTACAACTCAGCTCTGGTCCTAACCCTTCTCGCCTCTCTTGGGTCGGCTGGAAGAACTCCATCTCTAAGGTACTCGAGTAGGGGATTCATCCAATTCTCCCCAAGAGTGAGTGGCATAGTCTCCATCGTCTCTAAGTTGTCTTCCTTAATACTTGGCCTCGGAAGGACCTCTATCAATACGATATGCTCCAAACCCTGGAGGGAGGAGGAGGCGAGCATTGAAAGGGCGTCCGCCTGTGCGTTTTCCTCCTGGGGAACCCACTGGAGTCATGCATCTTCGAATAAAGCCAGTAGCCCCTTTACCTTCGCCAGGTACTTGGCCATGCACTCATCTCTTGCTTCATATTCCCCTGACACCTGATTCACGACCAACTGCAATTCACTGAAGACTTGGATACGCTTGGCCCCTGCTTTGCGGGTCATGCAGAACCCCGCTATGAAGGCCTCATACTCGGCTTCGTTGTTCGATGCACGGAAGTTTATGTGGAGGGAGTATTGCAGAACGAAACCATCTGGGCCAGTTAGGATGACGCCAGCCCCACTTCTGTCGGCGCACGAGGATCCGTGAACATAAACAGTCCATAACATGGGTTCGGCAGATGACTCACAGGGGTCGGGAATGGTGCTCTCCACAATGAATTCCGCTAGGGCTTGTGCCTTGATAGCGGTTCTGGGTCGGTAGCTGATGTCATGCTGGCTCAGCTCTATGAACCACTTCATCAAGCATCTTGACGTCTCGGGCTTGTGGAGAACCTGCTTCAGTGGCTGGTCGGTAAGAACGACCACCGAATGAGATTGAAAGTAGGGGCAGAGTTTTCGGGCTGCCATAATCAAGGCAAGGGCCATCTTTTCAAGCTTCGGGTAACAGAGTTCAGCGTCCCGGAGGACCTTACTCACGTAGTAGATGGGCCTCTGCATCCTGTCTTTTTCCCTTACCAAGCTAGCGCTGTGGGTCTGCTCCGAAGCGGTGAGGTATAGGTAGAGGACCTCCCCAGGACTTGGTTTGCTCAAGAGTGGGGGGTTGGCTAAGTACGCCTTGAGCTGGTCGAAGGACTCTTGTTACTGTTGCCCCCATTCAAAGCCTTTAGCCCCCCTGAGGACCTTGAAGAACGGGAAGCACTTCTCTCTAGATTTGGAGAGGAAATGCCCAATCACCGCGAGGCGCCCAGTGAGCTACTGCACATCTTTAACAATGGAGGGGGAAGTCATGTTGAGTATGGCCTGGATCTTCTCGGGGTTGGCCTCTATGCCTCTCTAGCTGACCATAAACCCTAAGAACTTGCGGGAAGAAACTCCGAACGCACACTTGCTCGGATTCAACCTCATATTGTGCCTCCTCAACACCCCGAAGGCTTCCTGGAGGTCAAGGACGTGCTCCTGCCCTCGGATGCTCTTGACCAACATGTCATCCACATAGACTTCCATGTTCTGGCCAATCTGGTCTCGGAAGAACCTATTGACTAGGCACTGGTATGTAGCTCTCGCGTTCTTCAGCCCAAATGGCATGACCCGGTGGTAGTACAGGCTTTGGTCAGTCACAAATGAGGTCTTCGGGATGTCGGGAGGGAACAAACAAATCTGGTTATACCCCGAGAAGGCATCCATGAAGCTGAGGAGCTCGTGGCCGGAGGTCGCATCAATTAGAGCATCAATGCTCGGAAAGGGGAATGGATCCTTTGGGCACGTCTTGTTGAGGTCGGTAAAATCGATGCATATCCTCCAGCTGCCATTGGCTTTCTTGACCATCACCACATTGGATAGCCATTCGGGGTAGTTCACCTCCTGGATGAATCGGGCGTTCAGGAGCTTCTCGACCTTTTCCTTGATCACTTGTTGGCGCTCGGGAGCGAACTTATGCCACTTCTGCTTGACGGGCTTGACTCCCGGGGTGACGCTGAGGTGGTGCATCAAGAGCTCCTCTGAGATCCCTGGCATATCTACTGCGGTCCAAGCGAAGAGATCGCAGTTCTCCCTTATGCATTGGGAGGTGTCTTTCTTGATGGAGGAGGAAAGAGCATTGCTGATCCGGAATGTCTTGGTGGCATTTTCTTCCGAGAAGGCCACTTCTTCCAGCTCGTCAATCGGCTCAGAGATGATCTGGCTACCTTCTCGTGGGAGTTCGAGGTCTTCAAGGGATAGGACCGGGCCTCCCATCGAGGTTATGTAGCATTTGCGAGCCGCCTCCTGGCTCCTTCTCACTTCTCCCACTCCTGCGGGGGTGGGGAACTTCATCTTCATATGATAGGCCAAAAGGATGGCCTGGAGTGCGGCCAGACTTGGTTGACCCAAGATAACATTATAGGCAGCTTTTACATTTACCACCATGCAGTCCATCGGCTCCGTACGAGTAACCGGGGTTTTTCCACCGGTCATGTCGAGGGTTATAACCCCCTCGATCATCACCGGCACCCCGGTGAATCCATGAAAAGTGTAGCCAGCGGGCTTAAGCCGATCTCTCGACAGCTGGAGGTCCTTGAACGCCTCTAAGAAAAGAATATTAACCGAGCTGCCATTGTCCACTAAGATTCGGCGTACGTCGAAGTTGGCCATTCAGAGGTTAATAACAAGGGCGTCGCAATGGGGCGTGCAGGGACCCCAAGGCCCTTCGGAAGGGGTGGCTCTGCACGTGACAGGGACCCCAAGGCCCTTCGGAGGGGGGTGGCTCTGCACGACGTTCACTTCCCGAACGAAGGCTTTTCGGGAGGAGTTGGAATCTCCCCCCATTGGGCCTCCGTGTATAAGGTGTAAGATGGCCTCTGCTTTGACATCCGGGGTCTCCGTATGTTGTTCGGTTCGCCTGTTAGCCCCACTGGGGGTGGAGGTGGATCGGCTCTGTCCCTCCTCACGAACCGGGCGAGCTACCTTCTCTGAATAAAGGCTTCAATCTCGTCCTTTAGGGCCCGACAGTCGTCTGTGTCGTGCCCATGGTCCCAGTGGAAGCGGCACCACTTATCCCGGTCTTTCATCTTTTCGGGAGTGTTCATCTTTGGAGGCGGCGGTAGGAGACCCACGTTCCCAATCTCCATCAAGATGGCGGAGACACTCGCATTGAGCGGAGTGAACTTTTCAAAGTGGGAAGGAGGGCGACGTTGACCTCCGTTGTCTTTTTAGAGCTTCTTAGCTCCTTCTTCCTCAGGCATCTTCCGTTTGTTCCTGGAAGATGACCCCTCAAGGGTGGGGCGGTTGAGAGCTTCTTCAGCTCGGATGTACTTCTTGCTCCTGAGGAGGAGCTCTGAGAAGTCCCGAGGGGCTTCTTTTCTAGGGATGCCCTGAGGTCGAGATTGATGACATTGGATTAAAAAGCTGCCGAGGCCACAGACTGATCTAGAGAGACGATAGATTTGGCCTCCACCGTGAACCGCTTGACATAGTCCCTCAAATGTTCGCCCTTCCTTTGGCTGAGGAAGAGCAAAGAGGTGCTAGTCTTCTCAGAGCGGCAGCTGCTCACGAAGTGGGTGAGGAAGTGACCTTCGAATTGGTTGAAGGAGAAAATGGAGGCCAGAGCAAGTCTGGAATACCACTCTCGAGCGGGCCCCTTCAACATGGTTGGAAAGGTTTTGCAGAGTAGGGCATCAGAGGTGTGGTGGATCATCATGAGAGTTTTGAAACTCTCAATGTGATCAGCGGGGTTCGACTCACCGGTATAATTCTCGAAATGTGGAGGCTTGAAGTTCTCTGGAACGGGGGCCTCCATGATAGTTCGAGAGAATGAGGGCCTGCTCCGGCGAAGGTTCCTCGCCCGTTGTTCTTCATCTCGATTGAGCTGGCCGAGGCACCTCTCCATCTCATGGAGACGGCGGTAGACCGAGGCCCCCCTTTGGTCTTGCCTCGCCGAGCCTCGAGACTTGTCTTCATATCGAAGAGGGCTGGGGCTGCGACGATGATAGCTTTGGGTAGGTCGCGGACTGGGGGTTCGGCGGCAATGGCTCAGAGCCGGCCGAGGACTAGGGGAGCGATAGCGATGGCTCGGAGCTGGCCGAGGACTACGAGAGCGACGTCGATGGCTCGGAGCCGGCCGAGGACTTGGAGAGCGACGGTGATGGCTCGGACCTGGCCAAGGACTAGGAGAGCGGCGACGATGATGAGGAGCTGGCTGAGGACTAGGAGAGCGGCGACGATGATGAGGAGCTAGTTGAGGGCTGGGAGCCTGTTGGCCGTTATTGGGGGCGGCATTGAGCGCCCGAAAGACTGCTTCCTAGATTTATTGAAACTCAGCCCTCGTGACGGGGGCCTCCTTCTCGCGATGGGCTCGAGCAGCAGGATGGCCAGCCGAGGAGCGACTTCGTCTCTGGTGATGCTGGGGTGACTCTTTCCGTCTCCAAGGAGAGTTAGACCCTCTGCGGTCTGTCCAGCAGGGTGACCGGTCCCTCTGGTGCTCCCGGTGAGGGTTCCCATCGCGGGTCCTCCTCTCGTCCAAACGGATCCGAAGATCGAGCTCGGGCTCGTTCTGCCGGTTATTGAGAACTTCTCGCAGATCTCTTGGTGTTGGAGGGCTATGGGAGGCCATGGAATCGATGGAGGCGTTGTGGATGGAGACATGGACCTGGTGCAGAGGTTGCTTCTGGCGACTTCGTCGAGAAAGCTCGCCAATCACCATTTGAGGCCCTAGAGGCTGCTGAACGGATTGAGGAATTAGCTATTCGAGCTGCGGTGTCGGTCGGACAAGCGGAGGGAGAATGGAGGTTGTTCTACGGTTGGAGGCCGCGGACTTCCCTTTCTTCGGAAGCATAGCTAGGAGTGGCCTTGGCTAATGGGGTCGGGTCGGATTGCTATTCGAGAGATTTCCCACAAACGACGCCAATCTGTTGTCGCTGATTTCGGTGTGGGGGTAATCAGATGTATTTGTGAGTTCGACGGGGACCGAATGAGTCAAACTTGACCCTTTTCATTGTTGATAGGTTGGCTCCTTAGTGTTGCCGCTGACCTGCACAAAGTAAGAAACACCGGGATGGATCCCGGCAACGTACCCTCCGACGCTCTTGTCAATACTCAAAAAGAATATGCAAAAGCTTTCGGTAGGCAAAGAGTGATCACCTTGTAACGGCAGGAGGTAGGGGGGTTCTTATAGTTGCCGTGGGGATCTGCTACGAGATAAGAACGAATCTCTACTCCCCGGTGCGGCTGGATAGAAGTAGTTAGAACCACCTTTAAGGATAAGGACGGATCAAGAATTTTCCCTATCTTTCTGAACTGTCTCTTAACGGGTTGGGACCCGTACCCAGCTGATTAGATCCGTTCATGGATTGTTGGGCACTAGAGAAGAGACTCAGTTCCCATCTCGGATCCGTTTGTAGGTAAGACTACCGTTTTGCCTCTGTGAGCTTTAAAATTCGTGCCCCATTTGAACGGCTTCGTTTTAATCATATTTTTAGCCATATCACCTTCTTTAGTTTAGAGCATCTGTAGTCGTTTGCTAAATATGCATAATATGCATATTTTGTCAAAAATAACGCTGCAGTCGTTGGCTAAATATGCATATTTTGCATATATTGCTACTGTAGACTGCTATATATGAGACTCGATATAAGAATTATGCATAATATGAAGGACAAAACTCGAAGTGCCGTCGCACAAAAAAAAAATTTAATCGTCGGATGGCACTTGAAGTGCCGTCCCTCCAAAAAAATTGAATTTTCTAATTAAAAAAAAATTAAAAACAACTACAGATGTGCACTTGGTTGGACGACACTTGATGTGCCGTCTGACCCTTTCTTAAATTTTTTTTCTCCGACAGAACTCGAAGTTCCGTCCCACATTTTAAATTGTTTTTTTTCTCCGACGCAATGTGAAGCACCGTCTGTTCTCCGATTTATATTATTTTAAATTAAAATAGTAAAATATAGCTTTCGACGACTGCAGCGAAATGATTGCTATATGCATTTATCCATTTATGCCTTTTTTAACTATCATGACTGTGGATGCTCTTATATGCCAAAAAAAAAAAAGCGCAAATCGTTCATTCCAAGTTTCTGACGTCTGTATCTTGATCATCTTGCAGAGTGAATGAAATTATGATAGACGAAATTATTAGTAAAGGAAGAAAACCTAGCAAAAAAAAAAAAACAGAAAGAGTAAGTTTAAGATCTATCTGGCGACAAAATCTATCAAAATATATATAGATATCAAATCAGTAGTAGCACAAATCTCAAATGCTCTTCATGTCTAAAGACTTTTCCAAACACAATGCATCGTATATAGTTCTCAACCGTGGGCTCTCTTATTATCACAATTACATGACTAAAAACAGTAATTCAAATAAATTAATAAGCTTCCAAATTGTATTACATATCGACGATGATGCTAACAGAAGAAGCTAATGTGAGATGAAGCCATGTTGCTTTCATCCTCATCGTTAGGAGGCGGCGGAGAGTGAGAGTGGCGGCCCTCGTAAGTTGTGATCACCATTCGAGCATCCTCAGCTAGCCGCTCCACCCTCTTCTTCACCCTACAGTTAACCTGTGTGCATCTGTAATAGCTCCTACATTACCAAAAGAAAGAACATAGCATCATCTATACTATTGCGAAATTTACTGAGTTTCGGAGTATTTCAAATAAATCATATATGTCCAATTTCCCAATTCGCAACCCTAAATTAAAGACAATAAAAACTATGAAGAAAAGAACATCAACATGTGAGGATTGAGATCAATCAAAAAAAGACTTTAATTATGGCAAACAGATGTGATAATTACATGGAATATTGTCTTGGGCCCCTCCCTCCCTAGCTTAGAGGACTCTACCTCATCATCAACATTTCAAGTTTTCAACAATCCAAGGCCTTTCAATTCAATTGAGAGTGTGTGATGAAATTTGATTCTCAAACGATACAGGATGGGCCACTAAGAGCTATAGATCCAAAGTGTGAATGATTGCAAAAATCTCATCCAAAAGAAGACAAATTAAAGCTTGTGCCAAGTGCAGTGGTCGTAAGAGGTATCCAGAAAGAAAAAAAAAACAAAAAAATAAGTCATGCTAATTGTACTACTGATAGCACATACTACAACTTTTGATGAGAATGATAAATAAGGAATTCACATGTTTCAAGAATAAATACTAAGGATAGAAACAGCACTACATATACAACATAGAACAAAAAGCATTTCTGAAGTAAAACCTTCAGATCATCTCCAAAATTGTGTTTCTTAATTGCATGATCCTTCTAGATTTCGAGGAGATTATGCAAGGAGCTAATTAGAGGGTTATTGGAAAAAGAAAGGAGTCGTCCTTTTTTTTTTTTTTTTAAGAAAAGATAGAGTATGACCACCCTGTTTCATTAACAAGGAATTAATAAAACAAACTCAGAATACAAGCCAATTACAAGGTCCTATAGTCATAACAAAAAAGAAATGACTTGTCACTAAAGCAAACCCTCATTCATTTGTCGACAATATGGCTATGAGTGTGGGGATTGTGGACATTTTGGCCCCCATCATTTCTTTATCATTTACAGACAGTTGGGACCCTCAAAATTCAATCTACCTATAATGTGAGTTATTGTGTGGTGTTCTTCTTTCTTGAATGCAGTTAAATATATGGCTTGCTATATATGATTAGCATATATCCTTGAAGGTTGCTTAGATTGAACCAAGTTTAAAAATAAACATTGATAGGGACAACCATAATATTTAATTTTATAGCAGGGATTTGGTTGAAATGCAACTGTTGTTACATGCTATTTGTTGCTAGAGAAATACGGTTGTAGTTGTAACTCCTAAGAGACTATGGTTGTCAACATATTGTAACTCTTTTCAAGTACAAGTAAACCGGATGACCTAGTTGCAATTGCAACTCTTATTTCTTGTTTCTTACTAAACTTGCAAGAAAGGGGAGGATCATATCGGAGTATGAGTTTGATCAGATAAGGGAAGAACCCTGACATATAGTTAAGCATCAAGAAGAACGCTCGCTTGTTTGGAAGAAGAATAATAGGAGGAAGAAGAGTGTAAAATTGTTCCGAAGAAAACAAAAGCACGAATGGCGCCAGCTTCGACAGGCAAAATAATAATGTTGGATTTAGGTCAATCCAAAGCCTAAGCTTGGGAGCATCTCCAATTGTTTTTGCTATTTTGATAATTTGGCACCAAAATAGCAAATGACAAATCGAGTGTTTATTGCAGTCGTTGTTTGCTATAATATAGCAAATGACAAAAACAAATGGATGGACGGAACAACATGTTAGGTCCAACCAATTAAAATAATTTTTAAAAAATAGTTTGAGCCTTTTGGACTTTGATGTAATTTAATTTTAACTTGGTTTGACTCAAATATGGCAATCTATGAAAATAATGGAGGAAACTTGGACTTGGATTAAATTTTATAAAACAAAGAAATGGAAGGACGGAACATGTTGTTCCGGCAGTTCCTTTCTTTTGATTTTTTTTGATCGGACGGAACAACGTTTTTTTTAAAATATATATTTTAAGGATGGAACATGTTGTTCCGTACGGTCGTTAAAACAATAAAAAAATATTTAAAAATTATTGAATGTAACATGTTGTTTCGTCCAACGCGTTAAAAAAATAAAAAAATAAAGACGAAACATGGTGTTCCGTCTGCTATATTTGACAATTGCCAAATTCATTTATCAAATATGAGAAGCTATCGTTCCTCGTTTGCTAAAATTTGGCAAAACAGCAAACGGTTGTAGCTTTTTTTACCATTTTTTTTTTAAAAAAAATTATTTAACCAAAATGGCAAAATAGCAAACGATTAGAGATGCTCTAACTATAATATTGTGTTAGAAGAACACTCATGGTAATGAATTAAACATGTAAGTGATGCATAACAATGGCAATGAATTAAACATCAATAACGTAAGCATTTCTTTTTCTTTTTTAGATATGCCAACAAAGTATATACGATTATGTATGTCTGGTTAAACTTAGAAACTCCATGACAAGGGGAGGAAATTCCTGAAAAAAGTTAGGGCTCACAAGAAAAATGGACAGCGAAATCTTAAATAAAATCAAGTTCTGATTAAAAGAGGAATCTACCAAAACTAGAAATATGTAAGATAACTTATGAAGAAAGTAATAATAACAACAATCATCCTCACAGAAAGGGAGACTTGAGGATTGGATGAAGCTGAAAAAGAACTATATGCTACAAAAATTAATTTAGAAAAGAAAAGATAAGGAAATGTAAAATCATAGCTCATACTTCTCTACATATAACGACGGAGAGCCTATATATATATTTGAGAAGGAAAAACAATTGGCACAAGAAAACTGAGATCCTTGACGTTAATTAATTTTTGGTAGATCTTTTACGTTGAGTTATATCTCATAATTACAATGCTTATGTTTTTGTAGTGTATAGATTTTGATATCATCGATGGTATACTTCATGTCTTTTGATGTACGTTGTATCTTCACGTATTAATTATACATTTTAATCTTTAATATATATTATTTGAAATATTTGGGAAACTCTAATCTTTGATGAGTACATTGAAAATACGCTTTAGTAAGTTGTAATTGTCCCTGCAAAATCTAAAATAAATTTCATAGGGGATGATTTCCCTGAACAAAATTTCTGCAATTTATTTTCTTTTGGGAAACTTAACCTGACTTAACCACTAACCGGCTCATACTTCTGCAAACCCTAATCCATTGTGCGGTATTAAGGGCTCCAAGGTGCTCTAAATTTATAATCAGAAAAGTTTACTAGGGGTTCTTCGGAAAACAAACCGAGAGTAAGAACTAGATCCCTAGTCTTACATTGAATTGATTGATAATTGCCTACTAAGCTAGCTACACCAGCCACAAGCAATTGTGCACTTCAATTATACAACAGATGCACCTGCGCTGATTACTCACAGCATGGTTAAATCTTCATTCTTTTTTTTAGAGTTATTTTTGTTAGAGAATTCATTCTAAAAGATCTTGTCGATTCTTCGACATGATCAATACAAACCACTAATCAAATACTAGATAACACCAATCACACAAAATACATAAGAATTGCCCGGTTGGGGCTTTCGCCTTAATCCGGGGAAGGAAGAACCGAGAATTTCAACTAGAGAATATTCAAGAATATTGCAATTCTCACCACGACCATCTCTCAAACCTAACTGGAACTACTTACTGTTCACAATGGAGAAATCTCTCACCTCTCAGATGAAGTGCTCTCTTCTTCTATTCGACACTCAATAAAATCATATCGTTTTTTGAGCCGTTTACATTGACTATATAGCGATCTAGAGAAACACTAATGTGATACACTTGATACATTAACCATCCGATATTTCTTGAAAAGATAACCGTATAAAGAGAGCCGTACGATCTAACTTAGAAAAGAAGTCAGGCTTGAAACGAATCCCCAAGACCTGCATCCGAACACAAACATAACTGCAATCACCATCATGGCCGTCAACAGCCATAATATGCAGTCGACCGCAAATAGCCTCTCACCATCTAGAGCGTGGGCGGTTGGGGAGACAACACAATCGACCGCCAGACCTTGTTCCAATTGCTGTTGTTGCTCCTGTTGCTTCTCATCTTCCATCCAATCATCATTTTGATTCCTCTCTTGTAATAACGCCTTTTTCTTCACTTCGTATTAAGTATGCAAGACATATAAACCCAACAATCTCTACCTTGAATTGCATACGAATGAATCAACACCTGTGTGATTTACTTTTCTACACTCTTTTCATCTCCGCTTTGTAAACAACCCAGTTCTATGAATTCTTCTGCTAGTTGAATCTACCTTCACATGTTTTTTCTCCAATCGTATGCCCCCTCCACACTCCAGTAGATTCTATCATGGAGATGCCACCTTCTACATGAACTCCACCTACCACAAGGCTTTCTCCACCTCCTAACGATATTCGAACGTTGCAGTCTCGCTTCGATGACGGCTTACTAGATGATGTTTTAGGAACAACAAGCTTCCAAACACTTGGTGGAGTTTTTCTGCTCCCACAAAGCTAGTAGTGGTTTGTGCTGACCCTGCCCAATCACCCTCTTACCCTTTATCACCTTACGACGAATTTTCCAAACTGTTAAAACTCTACGTCGAGTTGTGTACCTGTAGCCTTGAGAATCAAGAGTCCCCAAGGATATCAGATTATATTTTATCGAAGGAATATGCATAGCCTCTTTTAGTGTGAACCCTTTACCATCTGGCGTTTCTAACTCCACTGTTCCCTCACCCACTCACCAGTCGTGGTTCACACACTACGAGCTATTGTAGACTTATAAGTAAAAAGCTTCTCCCACTCGGAGCAAATATGAGAAGAACTCCCCAAATCAAGATACCAACTCGAATTCACATATGGAACTTGAAATAAGAAGACATAAATTAAAATTAGATTCACCTGATGTTGGCTTGCTAACCTCCTGTAGTAGCTCACTTCTGACTAAGCCACTTGCGACAGTCTCTCTTGTAATACTCAATCATCTATAGTGATGGCAACGGATCTTACCCTTGTGTGTCATATTCATTACAATTGAAGTATCACCATCCACCCACCAAACAACCTGCAAAAATAGACTCCTCTTTATGAGAGTATCCTTTCTCAATTCATCTTCCTTCAAACCCTTAATCACCCCGGCTACTGTCAGTGTCTCCTTGGCAGATTTCCCGTGTAGCATAGTAGTTATCAAGTGATCATAATAAACTGGCAGTGAATATATCAAATTGAAAGATTTATCCTCTTCGCTAAGATCATCAACGTTAATCGCCTTCAGTTTAGATATTATCTTATTGAACTCCACAATATGATCTTGAAGATGGGTACCATCTTTCATTGAGAAACGAAACAACTTCCTCTTCCAGTACATCTGATCTAATAACAACGATTCTGAGAAGTCAGTTTTGAGTCTCGCCCAGACTCGCCGCACTTTTCTTCTCAAGGATATTACATTTGACTTCGTCCGCGAATTGCAACCGGATTAAACTCAATGCCTTTAAACAAATCTCATCCCACTTCACCTGCTTCATGTTGGTTGTCTTCTCCTCTTCTAGGGCAAGGTGCAAGTACTTCTGAATCAATACATCGTACATGTTCACCTTCCATAGATTGAAGTTGATCTTACCTTCCAACTGCTTGATTTTAGTCTTTTGATTTGCCATCTTCTCCAAGAAACTCGAACAAACCCACGAATCTGATGATCTGATACCACTTGTTAGGAAATTATTCCTCTAAAAGATCTTGTCGAGGCTTCAACACGATCAATACAAACCCCCAAGTAAATACTAGATCACACCAACCACACAAAACACACAAAAATTGTCCTGGTTGGGGCTTTCGCCTTAATCCGGAGGAAGGAAGAAACAAGATATTATTTAATTAGAGAAGATACAAGAATATTACAATTATCACCACTACCCTCTTTCAAGCCTAACTAGAACTACTTGTTCTTTACAATAGAGAAATCTTTCATCACTTAGATGAATTACTCTCTTCTTCTATTCGGCACTTAATAGAATCATATCGTTCTTTCAGTCATTTACATTGATTATATACAGATATAGAGAAACCCTAGTTTGATACACTTAAGACATTATCCAACCGATGTTTCCTGAAAAGACAACTATATAAGGAGAGTCGTATGATCTAACTTGGATAAGAATTCAGGCTTCAAATGAATCTCCAAGACCCTCACCTTAACACAAACATAACCGCAATCAGCATCGGGGTAGTCGACTGCCACAATATGCAGTCGACCGCAAATAGCCTCTCGCTATCCAGAGCGTGTGTGTGTGTGTGGGGGGGGGGGGGGGGGGGGGGGGGGGGAGCCTGACCCTTTTCCAGTTGCTGTTGCTACTGCTGTTGCTTGTCATCTTCCATCCAATCGTCGTTTCGATTCCTCACTTGTAACAGCGTATTCTCTTCACTTAAGATTGAGTATGCAAGACATATAAATCCAACATTTGTTAAATTATAAGACAAGTGGGGTGGGGGCAGTCGACCCCCTGATCCTGTTCCAGTTGCTGCTGCTTCTCATATTCCATCCAACCATCGCTTTGACTCCTCACTTGTAACAACGTCTTCTCTTCACTTTGGATTGAGTATGCAAGACATATAAACCCAACATTTTTTAAATTATAAGAGGGGGGGGGGGGGACGCCTGACCCTGTTCCGGTTGCTGCTGCTTCTCATCTTCCATCGTCGCTTTGATGCCTCACTTGTAACAACGTCTTCTCTTCACTTCAAATTGAGTATGCAAGACATATAAATCCAATATTTTTTTCTTAATATAAGACTCGTGTTTTTAACAATCTCGACCTCGACTCAGATCCATATCCTCAGCTCTAAGTAACCTTGACTTATACTGAGTACCTCAGTATTCTCGTAAAATATTAACTGTTTATATTATACCCATGTTGAAGTCACAACATTTCACAACAAATGACACTGAAATTAGTTTGTTTGCACCTCCTACTATATTAAAACAAAAGTATATTAACATTCATCTTTCGGCTAAGAAAATACCTAGCATGCATATTCTCGTTAATGTCACAAATATCTGTAATCTTATTTTCAGCTTTACATTCCTGATAACTACTTAAAACTTAAGAAATTAAATGACTAGGCTCTTAGATCAAATAGATAATTGCAAATTCCTCCACCAGTGAGTTACCAATACCATATGCGTCATTATCTGAAAGTGTCTGGAAAAATCTCAGCATTGCGTTAAGAAAAAATGAACGTTAAAAAGTTCTCTAAGTTCAGTTTTAACATGTGAAAGTTTTTAAACTTTTCAAAAAGTAAGTGCAGAAGTTTTCAAGGCTTGATAAACACCTACTTGTCATCTTTCAAAAACCACGGTTTAGCAACTCCATTTTTTAACTGAAGTACAAAACACAGTTGTTAAATATAGTATTTTTTATCAAATCTAATTTTCTCATATGACTGCACTTTATGCGATATGCAAAATAAAATATAAATGAAAATTAAGAATTTGAGACATACTTGGAAAATTGCTTTTAGAAAGGCAAAAGCTGATGAAGGAAAAGAATTAACTTTAGGCTAGCCCCTCCAAAAACATTTTGCGAACCTTATACTATTTCAAGCTACTGTACTCATTATGTGTAATAATAGCAGCACAAATCTAAATCATCTGACTCAGTCACTTTTAGGTCTACTCGTCCTAAAGAACTCCACTGAAATCTGACAAGGAAAGTAAATAATGTAAGTTTGATCATGCACTCATCACAAGATTCTCATTTATATCTTGTACTACTACTATTAACTAGTATCAAAAAGAAAAAGTTGCGTGCCCTAAAAACATAAAAATATGTTCTATCAAATTTATCCAATGCAAATATTTATATGATTAATTCCAATATTTTGTAAACTGAACTAGAACCTTCTTTTTATATATTTTTCGAAATATAGAAGAACATGTATTGCTTATAAATAAATAAATACATAAAAGCTCGGTTTCTTGTTCTACAAAGTACTTATCATATAGAATAGAAGACCAAAATATATAAGGAATTTTATAATTAGACCTGTGTTGACTTTAATATTTTCTAGTTCCGAACTTTTTATAAAAAAACTAAGTTATGGTTATGTAATGAAATGGAAAATTACTTTTTACAAAAAAACACAAAGTTCTAGTTATGTAATGAAATGAAAAATTAAGATTAGGCCCATGAGTTAACCTTAACTTTTTTTTTAATAGTTACCAGTATTTTTTATAATTATATATACACAGTAGTTTTTATAAAATACTTAAACTCTTTTATAAACCTCTAAAAATTAAAATATGATCATCAACCTTTTTCATACCCACATTATACATTAAATTACAATCACATATAATTTTTCTCTAATACCTAAACTATCCATCTTTTTTCCTTTGTAATTAATATATTAAGTTAGAATTTTGTCATATTCTATTCGATTTGATTTTTTCTATATTTATTTATATCATATTAATTTAATTTCTGAATTTGTATCTGTATTTGATACACCGTATCTGATTAGCATCCATATCCGAAATTTGTGAATACAGATTATGATATTTTTCCAAGTCATATCTGTATCCGTCTTTGGAATGCGGATACGGATATCAGATCCGAAAGCATCCCTTACATAGTGAATGTTGGGTTTGGATTTCCCAATATGCAGTAACAATTTTCAACCTGAAAGAAATATTGGCGCTCAATGTGGATCAAGGTTACCCTTATGGGCTGATGTGAGGAAACCTAAAAATGTCTACTATTAATATGATATATAAGACATCAACGAAATTAAATAGATGGATCATTTTGTCTTAGAAAAAAGTAGTTAGATTAATACCGGGAATAGATAGTCATGGTTGTATTTAGGAGACTAGCTTAATTATTTTTAAGCTCTTGAACAAATTTTGATTTTTCACTTTCTCTGAAGATCAACTTCAAACAAAGTTAATGTAGCATAAATATCTCCAAAAAATGTTATTTGAAATTATACCTACTTTTATAATTTAACGTGTTTATAGTGTGTCCGTTTCAAGTCGTTTTATTTCGACTTGCAATATATTTTATGGTCACAAAACTCATTTATTTGATCTTCGTTGATTTCAATTTTGTATGTTTGAAAAGAAGAAGAAACTTACAGGTTAAAAGTTTTTCAAATTATTGGATAAATTACTTTAACACTAAGTCATTGAACTGGGACTAATATTGCACTTCTTTTGTAGCTGGGGCTAGTTCAAACTAAAAAGAGGAAGCCTCTTCTTTTTCTTCTTCTGACTGCTTATATACATTCTTTTTGTTTTTCATTTTTCTTATTAACCATTTATTGATATAATAATGAATTTCTACATTCCCAAAGTGTCACCAATCTTAAAAAATTAAAAGGAGCACATCAGTCATCATTTATACCTATTCATTTTTCTTAAAAAAGAAATAAAAAAAGAAAACAAACAAACTCAAATAAAAAAAAGAAAAATAATCAAACATGAATTCTTTCAATATCTATAACTACATTGAAACCAATGCATACATGTGGATACTCAAGTGCCTTACTATCCTTGGAGTATGTGTGTATGTACTTGATTTGATCCTTAAATAATAAAGGAGAATAAGATCAGGAAAGTAGAGATTGGTAAAGGATCTTCTGAGTTATTCAAAACCAATCTCATGCGTAGTTCACAAGTCCTATATACCTACTCTTCTACCATGCAACATATGCAAGAAACATGATTTTTTAAATTAAAAAAATCATGTTTTTTAAGAAAACAAATAACAAAATAAATATAAATATTCATACCTAGGATATTGAGTGTTCTTCACAACCTTTTGGCCATACTTCCTCCACTTGTAGCCATCATCCAACACATCCACCTCACTCATGGTTTTGAAGCAAAACCTTGGCTCCCTCACCTTCCTTCTCCCTTTCATCACCTTCTTCATCCTTTTTGCTCCAACTGATGACTGAGAGTTGATACTTGTGTTGTTATAATAATTTTTAGAAGTATTGTTACCCTTGTCTTTGTTCCTATTGTTGAGATCCTCTTTAGATGTTGTTGTTGATGGTCTCTTAAGACTCCCCTCTCCACCCCATGGCCTATAAAAGTTGATATGAATCAAACATGGAGAGAGATACATAGAGAAAGAGATCTAGAGAGAAAGAGCTTTTGCAACCAGATAAAAAATTTGCTATCAGAGAGAGTAAAGTGCAAAGTATATATATACTGAATTTGTAACTGATTAAAAGAAATTACTTACCATGGATTAATAGATGGTTGTTGGGCAGAAGAAGAACCAAAATCCCTTAAATTTGGAGGAACAAGTTGTCCAACTTGGGAAGAAGAATTTGAATTATTTAGGGTTTCAAAATCAGGGTCTTGAAGAGAAGCATAGTTATGGAAAGTGAGGTGAGGATGAGGGAGAGAGGAGGGTTGGGAAAAGAAGCTCATTAAGGGCTCTTGACTCTCCACCAACCTCTGGCTCATCACAGTACTGGAAGGCAACATCTCCCCTTCTTTCAATTCTCTATTATTATTCTTTTAATATGAGATTCAGCATCTCTCTTTGCCCTGTCTCATATGTGACAAAGGAAAAGAATTTAGTGAGACTAGAGGTAAAGGTGAGAGATACATTGACTCAACTCTAGCTAGAAAGGGATATTTATTATAAGAAAATTAATTTACTTACACATGGTGATATTATATTGCTAACTACAGTTCTCTTTCTAGATTGGCAAATGTTTATTCCTAATGTGAATATAGAAGTAAAATCAGGCCTTTGAAAATTGTGGAAAAGTAGAGTCCATGCGGCTACTCACAGTACAGTTAGCAGACTTCTCATACTCAAGTGAGAGGTGAAAAATTCGTGTCTTGATAAAATTAAGTAAAAATTAATTAATTAGGGATATATATGTTGGTTAAGAAAGTGAAATTAAGGAGAAATTTTCTTGATCAACCCTTTTTTAACTGTAATTTTCTAGTATCACATGACATTCTTTTGTTAACTTTGAATTCTTCGGCGTCCATAATATTTCGAAGAAAGACACCTCAAATTTGGTAAAGAAAGTAAAAAAAATTTGGGACCAAAATATTTTAATCTCCAATGTATTTGTTCATTAATATATACTATATATATATATATGAAATTAATATACTAAATTAAGTCCTCAAGATAATTGAGGTTTTGAAATCTCACACTCATATTTCTATCATCAGTATATTCCTCCTGTGTTTATTTACTATGATTTTAATAAAAGTAAAATTATCAGAAGTAAATATCTTCATACAGCAATAATGCAATATACATGAATTCCTCCAAAGTTAACTGAAATAACTAATTAATAGCAAGAAACAACTAACATGAAGACAATATATAGTTCTAATAGATGGGCCTGCGCAACAACCCCGTCACGGGTCTGGGAGTAGTCTGAACCGTAGAGGGGGATGGATACCCAGTCATCAAAAAAAAAAAAAAAAAAAACAAAAATATATATATATATATATATATATATATAGTTCTAATTATAGGTAAAATCTTGCATGGTTTCTTCCAAAATGTAATTCTTTTTTAAGTAAAACTGAATGTGCTGTAGGACAACAGATTGGTCAAGATAGGAAGTGTCCTTACATAGAGCTTTATACACATATAAGGGAAATCTCGAAAACACAAACTACATAGTGGAAGATCCACCAAGATCAAAGGAACCCTAAATGGATACCCAGATATTCTCAGATATTCCATTAACAATCATAGTGAGCTCCAGCTAGCTAGACTTTACGAAAAACTTGGGACGAGTAACTTATAACTCAACAAACGGTCAATGGAAATGACTCTTCTTCGAACTACTATAGATCATAATTCAACTGATACCCATGATCGAGCAAATATCGTTCAAGTGATCTAAAGATATATAAGTCGGCTGATCGGTTCAATTGACTGAGTACGTTCTGATCAGTACTCAAAGTCAATTTGGCTCATCAATTGACTAAGGATTTCTTCAAACTATTTGGAGTGGCTAATTGTAGGTTATAAGCTAATCCATTAGGGTTACTTAAAGTTCATGCAATCAATTAAAACACCTCTCCAGTTCAGGGAACATTCAACCCACATTTCTATCACAAAGAAGAAACATATACAATTCGTCACAAATTCCAGTTATACAATTATGGATGATCCAAGACCTTCATACCCAACTTACGTATATTAATTATGAGGTGAATATGGATGCCTTAGCAACAGATGTATGGAGAAGCACACTCAAATCTTTGATGAGCAACTGGGAAACCAAATAACAGAAACCACTGCAGAAACAGTTCATACGTACAGAACATCACTTGCTAAAATGAGAGATGTGTGTTAGGTGATGCAGTCAAAATATAAGTATATAACAATCCTCGTTGTCATGATTTCCAATATACAGGGCCGGCCCTGAGTTCCTGGGGCCCAAGGCGAAAAGCCCAAATAATTATTTTTGAGGAGCCTTAATTACATTGTAATTTTTTACGCACAAAATATGTGCCTATATTTATAAAGGAAATAAAAATTTGGGAGCCCCTAAAATTACAAAAAAAATCGGAGGCCTGAGGCGGCCGCCTCACCGGCCTCAAGGTGGGGGCCGGACCTGCCAATATATGGGTCCAAACCTAAGGCCAGAGCATATCCATATCGGCATTTAATTAATTTCTTCTTGCGGATGCATCTTACAAGAATATAGATATTACGTGTTCAATCGAACAGGTAACTTAATTAATATATAATCATATTAGATAAAAACATATTTGAATTTGGACAAATACATATATTCATTAGTTATATATTATTGAATAATACTAATGACAAATAAGAAGACGAGTAAACTATTCTAAAATATTCTTCTAAGATCTTTACAAAGATTTTGGTCAACATACTAAGTCCACTGCTCGATTCTCTCGTCTCCTCTTCTGAAAGTGCATTTCTCGTAGGCAAGTCTACATAGGACTGTTTTCTTGTAACTCATGAAGCCATCAATATGTGTAGCAACAGACACTCAGATACTGTCATGCTAAAGATTGATTTGAAGAAAGCCTTTGACACAGTTAGCTGGGAATTTATTGATCAAATGTTAGAAGTTAGGGGCGTTGGTACAGAGTGTTGCAGATGGATTCATATAATACTAAGAACTACCAAGTCATCTGTGCTAGTTAATAGCATAGGTGGAAGGATCGCCAACTCCAAAAGAGGTATGAAACAAGGTGATCCATTATCACCAATGTTATTCATTCTTGCAGTGGATATCTTGGCTCAAATGCTACTTAGAGGAAGAAGAAATCGCTCCTTCCCCCCTCTCCAGCTTTGGGGTTCTCTCTCCTCTCTTTTTGTTATGCAATTTGCAGATGATTCTCTTCTCTTGTGCAAAGGAGACAAACATGAAGTGATCAATATCAAGTTACTCCTTCACATCTTTGCAAATGTCTCAGGACTTACTATCAACTTCAACAAATATGAAATTGTCTACTTTGGCACGTCAAAAGCAAAGCTGCAAGCATTCTCTAATATCATAGGATGCAAACAAAAATTCTTACCTATCAGCTATCTAGAAATGCCTTTGGCTAAGAGTAAACTAAGGAAGAGAGAGTGGCAGTCACTCATTCTTAAAATTGAGAGGAGACTCTCAACATGGAAGGGGAAAATGCTATCTAAGGGAGCATGCTAGTTCTTATCAATTCTGTTCTTAGTGCACTGTCAATATACTATGCTTCCTTCTTCAAGATACCTACTTGGGTGATCAAGATAATAGACCAGATGAGGAGCATATTGACACTAAGACAAGAGGCAGTGCTATTTGGGGAGGCCAAAACAGCAAGGAGATCTTGGGGTTCTTAATCTCAAAACCTTCAATGAAGCACTGCTTATGAAATGGTGGTGGAAGAATGTCACAACCGACTCTCTAGTAATTCAAACATTACAATCCTTATATTTCAATGAATCCACTAATAGCTTTATATGTCCAATTCTGACTTCTAACTTCTGGAAGGTGTCTATCAACTCAAAGACCAATTCATGCAGTCTCAATTGGCAGTTGGAGATGGAAGATTATCAAATTCTGATATTCAAACTGGATTGAGGGCAATAAAATCTCCACACCGTTCCCCTCTATATTCTTTGTAGCATGGAATACTGAAGCTTCTATCGTATCTCACGGGGAATGGACAGATAATGGATGGAATTGGAGACCTAGACTACACAGAAGCTCAAATACACCTCTCAATGCTGAGAAGAGTCAGTTACTGCAGCTCATAGACCACCTTCATCTATCTGATGCAGCAGACAATCCAACTTAGAGGCACTCATCATCTTGTTGCTTCTCAGTCACGTCAGCTTATAATTTCTTCAGTATCTCAGACCTTCTTTTCCCCTACTATAAAGCTACCTGGAACAACATTGCCCCTCTCAAATGCAAGATCTTCATTTGGTTGTTGACATGGGAAAAGCTCAACTCCAAGGCCATGTTTCAGGCCAAAGGATGGGATTGTGATCTAGCATGCACAACTTCTGCAGACAAGATTGAAACCACCATCCACATATTTACTGAATGCCCTTTAGCCACTAGCACTTGGAATTACTTCACCACCATGTTCAGCATTGCACAACTCCCTGACTCCATACATGAATGCTTCACGCATTGGTGTTTTGCTCAACACAAACACAGTTATTCATACACTTAGCATTTGGTTATTATTGTTGTCTACTAGAGCTTATGGCTTTCTAGAAACGATAGAGTTTTTTCAAATAAGTTGCATACAAAGGAAAACCTAATTGCTACTGCAAATTTTCGGTTCTCTCATTGATTAGATGGGTGTGAGAGCTCAAAGTAGAAGCAAATGATAATGCATGATTTGAAGGCTATTGTAATACCCCGAATTCCAAATAAGACCGAATTCGAAGTTTCACAGGATCTCTACACTTCACTTCGTGCAATTTTACAAGGAAATAAAAACTTTTATTACATCAGAGTTACATTTTTAAACAACAGAAGTAAAGTTACAACAATTACATGAATGAATTACAATAACACTTGAATAATTCTTTAAGCATCAATTCCTCCTTAGTCTTTTTCATGCACTTTATCCTACATAGAAGCTGTGGGCACGTCAGTTGCTTACAACCGACGAAATATTATACACGGCTATCCTCGCTATGCCGAACAGTATAACGATTCTCAAATACTTTAACAAACTACAAACTTGATCACAAACAAAGCTACAAAGGGACTACCCTATTGATGTCGTGTTGTGTTGTGCACTTAGTTCTTGATGCAATTATTTATATTACATGGCACTACTGCGCACTTGTTCGGATTCTATGCATCCCATACTACATAGGTCCGAGAGCAAGCCCTTAATCGTCCTTCATCTTGTAGGGTTCAATCCCTCGCCATGACTTAAACTACTACAGTAACTACAGTAACTACAGTAAGTATCCTAGATGTTCTATGAGTTACGAGCTCATGTCCAGACAGCCTGGAGGGGAATCCCACATCATGACACGACGCATCGTGTAGACAGCCTGTGGACAATTCAGCCTCAGTCATGGGACATGACACCACTCGCAGTCACCAAACACCCCACAAGCATCGCCTGTGGTACGGACTCCTGGAGACGTATCCACGACATGACACGACGCATCGTATAGACAGCCTGTGAATACTCTCATACTGTAGCTCCGAGGCCCTCATACTCGTATTTTTCTCTTACTTTCATCACATCTTCACTATGTATCTAATCCTCAGTTATTGAATCATGAATAAAATCAATACTCTAGAGTCAGTATTTCCTCTATACCGGTCTTAATCATCAATTCAACAATACGACCCAAACTTAGTCTTTTCTTTTCAATATCTTTTCTCAAAAGTATTAATTCAATGCCGGTATAAGGCTTAGCTACCCTCTAGATTTTAATTCCATTTCATGTTCATAGCATTTGAGTATTCATATTCATAAGATCTTTCATAATTCATCACGACATTTGATTTCATTTTCATGTACAATTTCATGCATAAGACAAATGAATTCATTTTCTAACTTGTCACATTTAAAATTCTTTTATTCTCACTTTATCAATACTAAAACCCAAACTCACACTTTCAAATTTTTTTCATACCAAGTCTCATTTCAAAAATTCTTTTAAGCAATGCATTTATTTTTTCTTTATCCAAAGATAATTTAAACTAACAACTTATAATAAGTTCTTTTTTGCAAAAATAATTTCAAATTCTCATTTATACTAGGCCAAAGGTTATAGAAAATTATCTCATGAAATCTGGATATTATTTGGACTTCAGGGCAGTCGACTGTTAAAACATGGCCAGTCGGCTGTTCTGCGAGGTTCTAAAGCTTGAAAACAAATAATCAGGGCGGTCGACTGTTAAGATATAGTTGGTTGACTGTTCTACGAAGATTTAAAACTTGAAAACAAAATAATCAGGACAGTTGACTGTTAAGATATAGTCGATCGACTGTTCTGCGGAGATTTAATACTCGAAAAAAAAATAGTCGGGGCAGTCGACTGTTACGATATAGTCAGTTGACTGTTCTGCGAAGATTTACTACTCGAAAACAAAATAATCAGGGCAGTCGACTGTCGACTCTAATTCGGTCGACTGTCGATTGCACCAGGTTGCTATTTAGAGTAAATCATGGATATATTTTCGACATTGAAAACAAGAATCACAATTTTCACATTATTTCTAATCAAAGTTTCCACGAAAGAATATTTTTAAAACACAAGTTTTCATCTTTCTATATTGGTGTTGCTTAAAACTAGACAATCAAATTTTCATGGTGCATTTAATCAATCATTCGTCTCATAAGCACAAATTTCTCAATAAAGCATATTTCAAAAGCATGATAGATTCTAGCACATCACAATTTTATCAACTAACAATCAATTGGTCAAGCATTCTCATATCTACAATTTTTTTCTTCTCTAAATAGGCAAACATGAGGCTAAATTACTTAGTTTCTCTTTAGAAATTCTATCAATTCAAACCCTAGCATGATGTCTAAATTAGAAGCATGAGAATCACCCACCTATTTGAAGAAAAATAAATACAAAGCTCCTAGAATCTCCTTGAACATACGAACGGTCCTTCTCCTCCTAGATTATGCCACCACGAAAGTCTTCTCCTCCTTGCACAAGTGGAACTCGAGCTCTCTCTTCCCCTAGATGAATGGCTGACCTCCAAAGAGTAGGAACACACACAACTAGAACTCCTCTTAATCTTTTTACTCACTTTCTCTCAATCTTTTTCTAACTCTTATGTTTCTTTATTTCTTTTCTTTACAAATTTTTAATGTACTACATGAATAGAAGGGGGAGGGGGGGGGGGGGGGGGGGGGGGGTTGTATTTATACATTTTTAAAGGTGGAATGGAGGGCCAAGATTGAATTAGATAGTTGTAGATTAAGGGCTAGGATGAGTTAGGGAGTTAGAGTTACCACCCTTGAACATAATCCACCTCTCCACCAAGCCACTCTCCCACTCTCTCTTTGCCTCCATCCGGCCTACCACAATGCACACCCAAGACACGTGCTAGTGCAATGCACGTGTGTCTCCAAAGTACCCCCTAGCTACTAGTTGTACATGATTAAATAATTTGTTGTCTACTAAATGTGTCTACACTACAAGTTATAACAATTAAAAGGTAATTTAATTAGTGGGCTTCAAAAAATAGTGGGCTTTAGACCCATGGGTTATTAATAAATTACTTAATTAATTAGGATGGGCTAAAAATTAGGAAAATAGGCCTTAGGCTTCTTAAAATAGGTTTGTAGAAATTAAAAGGAAGAATTTAAAATAATCATTTGTTCATGTTATAAAAAGGATAATTTTAAGGAAAAATGCACAAGAATTTATACGTGCAAAACACGTAAAACCAATAACTTCTCAATTAATTATAAGTAGAAATCTAGGGTATTACAGCTGCACAGGAAAGAGATATGATGGTAGTGTCATGCCCCGCTTCCTAAAATATAGAAATACTGGCACGTAAGCAAGGCCCAACGAATGATATAAGTTTTCAAACTCACATTATTTATAAGATGTACAATACCAATACGTTCACAATACAATAATAATCATATAAACAAGAATAGAATAGAATATCTGATATACAAAAACTTACAAAATGTCCAAGAATATACAATGCAGTAAAGAGTTCGCTACGATAAAGTAGCGACAAGATAGTAGAGAAGTAACACTAGCAATTCCAACATGGCCGTCTAGAAAGTTTGGTTGCCAAGTTCCTTCAGTATCCTATCGTCTGTACCTGTATAAATATTAACTGAAATTATGGGGGTATCCGTTAGAGCAAGCTTCAGACAGTAAGTAGTAACATGCAGTGAAACAATAAAGTACGATATAACAAGGAACAAGGTAGCAAGGAACTAGAACGCTATAAGTAACAACTGTAAACTTGTATCTGGGAAAAACATGTAGACGGGAAAATAGGTCTTCAGAGCATATTCAATCGGTAACCAAGTGTCAATAAACAGTAGTCGATAGTCAATAATGCGATAGTCGATAAACAATGTAGTCAATATTCAGTAAAACAATAGTCGATAATCAATAGTCAATAATCCATAGTGCAGTGGTCGGTAACAATAGTCGGTAACATGATCAATAGTCGGTAATCAATGGATCAGGAATAATAATCAGGAATCAGTAATTAGGAATTAGTATTCAGTATCAGTTTCAATGTTCAGTGTCAATCTTATGTCTATCAGTCTTTTATTAACCTATCTAATGCATGTAATCATGTGTCCCATACCACATGTTCGGATGCATATCAATCAAGTGAACGTTTTGAATCTAGTGGTGAATTCTATAGAATCATGTACTCGGAAAAACATGTAAACATGAAACGGTATTCATGATTCAGTAATTCATTTATTCAGTCATTCAATTATTCAATAATGGTAGGAAAACCATGAGCTCCCTTCCGAGTGCAGTCTCCTATATTGTTGACTACTAAGTCATATCCTTTATTACCCCGGCTTGTTATTCTTATACTGTGATCAGTCATGTACATGCAGTCAATATAGTCAATGAAAATAGTTGGAATCATTCATTAACATGCAGTCAGTATAAGCAAAAGAAACAGTTGTATTAAAAACCATGTAGTACATGATATAAAGTCATACGATCTATCTACTGTATCAATTCAATTCATTAAATACAAAAATAACATGTTTATATTTTAAAAGACATAAATATACAATTCGGCACAGCAATACGTTGTTGTTCAAAAACTGTCTTTTCCGCTTATACGGGAAAGAGAATCAGGTTCCATCAGGTGTTCCAAAAACTAGACTCCCTGCCAGTTCCAACGCATATTCACATGACATATTCCAATTACAGTAACTATGCCTACCAGTCTGTTCTTTACGAGTCTACTGTTCAGAAAGCAACTCAGTGTCAAGTTCTTGTGCATGATAATCGACTGTAAATTCATTTTAAAATCTTACAAAAATCATACACTAACTCCTAACGGTGTTAAGTAACATACTGGCAATTCTCAGGTCTTAAATGTACTGATAACATATTATTATAACCAGTTAATCATGATGACATACTCCTAAACAGTAATCGGGAATTAAAATGTTGCAGTACTAAAATCAGGATATTGCACTATATAAGTCGGATTTCAGATCATTAGTTATTCTGGATTTTAGACACAGAGGGCTACAACTTTCATATGTAAAGTTCTGGATATCAGTATCGGACTCTATCAAATTATAAGTACAATTTCAGGAAAACGATATATCAGAACTTTTAAGTATTTGATAGCACGATATGAAGTGTGTTAACGGTTCAATATTTAAATCAATGATATGGCACGATAAAGAAAACTATTATTCATATTCGCCGATGAATCAATAATAGTTTTCATTCAATAATTCCATGAAATATGATAATCAATGTAAAAAACTACTTGTAGAGATCAATAAACATTTCTTGAACATGAACAATGAAAGAAGTTCAAAATATGCTTGCCTTAAATGGTGATTACTAATGTAAGCAAAACAAAATTGAGAGAGAATTTCAACGACAATTGGCCACCGTAGTAAGAACGAGAGCAAGCAAGTGATGACAGCAAGAATGCAACAAGCTCACACCGGCAGCAAAACACGAACAATAGCATCGGGGCAGCAACAAGGCAGCAATAGCAACAGTGAAGGCGATGGAAGCAAGGTGGCGTAGGGATTTGGAGGGTGGTGTGGTAGGAAGGCGAAGGCTGGAGGTCGTCGGGTGCTTCGGGTGACAAAATAATAGAATATTTAAATGAACGTAATTGGGTTCAAGAGAATAGAAGAATTTATATGCGGGCTTCAGTTCAATCAAATAGGAGATGTAAAAATAAATAAATTGAAACGAAAGAAAATAATTTATAAAGAAACTAAAATACAAGAATACGAAGAGAAGAAAAATGAAATTCTGTATAATCGGAAATAGGTGTTACAGGTAGGATGGAAGGCACAAGCAGATATATTATTTTTCCTTCAATCTACGAAAATAGTTCATAATTTTGAGGTAAGTTGGGGTGCACGACAGATGTCCTCTGCCCTCTCTTCGGCTTAGGGCTATGGATCTTATATATATATATATATATATATATATATATATATATATATATATATATATATATATATATATATATATATATATGGGAGTGCTCAGTTGCAAATGTGTCTGTTTGCACAGCCCATTGCGAACTGAGCACCGACCCATTGGATCGTTTCAATCATGATTCAATGACTCATATTCGCTCTGCTCATCACCCCCTCCATCAACTTAGTTTCGAAGGGGTAAAATTGGTATTTTACCACCAAATAACTCTTTGAATTAGCGTGTTGCTCACACTCTCTAACGATCATCGTTAATGACCTGTAATTTTTTTTTGCCAAATTTGAACCTAGGCCGCTGTTGGAAACAACGGCCAAGGTAGAAAAAAATTCATATTCCAACCTTGGTCGTTGTTCCACACAATGACCTATGTATAACCTAGGCCATTGTGTGGAACAACATCTTAGATTGTACAAGTGTTTTAAAACACTTGTACAAATCTCTCACTCCTCCTACCTTCGATCTCTCACACTCAATATACTCTCTCTCTCTATGTTGCTTGTTCCCGAACCCATTGTTGAAACCCTAGCTCCTCCTCCTTCAGTTGAATCTCTCACTCACTCTCTCCCTTTTCTCACAAGCTTTCCCTCTTCCCTTGAAGATCCCGAATCCAAAAAATCCTAACCCTAACGAAATCTCTGAAACCCTAAAACCCTAATCCCCACGAAATTACCCAAACCCTACTCCCTCTTCTTCGTCAACAGCAGTGCAAGCACCTCATCTATCTCCTTTCTGAAAACTCACATTGTGAACGGTATTAACTCTTTTCTACTTTAGTAGATTTATCTATGTTAACTGATTAAATTTTTGAATCAATGTTTGAGTCTACAATTTTTATATTGTGTGTAGTTAATTGTAGGTTAGTGTTGCTGTTGATTTTGGTGTGGAGCAAACAGATGAATTTGTGAATTTTTCTAGGAAACGAATAAGCAAACCTGCTGACTAACACCGGCGTTTGACTGGTTTCTTGCCACTTCCGTGAACCTGCAAAAAGTTCGATACACCGGGATGGTTCCTGACGACGAACCCTCCAACACTCTTGTCAGTAATCAGGAAGATTATGAAAGAGCTTTATGTGGAAAAAGATTGATTACCTTGTAATGGTGGGGGGAGAGGGGTTTTTATAGTCGCCTTTAGAGACAGTTTAGAAATAATGATTTATCCCTATGTCCCGGTATTTTTGGATAAGATGTAGAGTTTAAATCGTTTCATGATAAGAGATTTGGTTTAAACCGTCTCTTAGAGATAATCATGAATTTTAGTTACTCTTTAAATGATCTGGGTTAGTTTTTAACGGGTTGTCACCATGACCCAGTAAGACATATCCGTTTATGGGTTATTAGGATTTGAAGAAAGACCCAGTCCCCATTTCAGACTCGTTTGTAGGTGAAATTACCGTTTTACCCATGAGAGCTTTAAGATTTGTGCTCGATTTGAATGGTCCCTATTTGGTTCTATTTTTAGCCATATTACAAGCCCTCCACTCCTAAAGACTAAGTTTTACAGCCTTTGAGGAGTAGTTCGCCCAGTTTTAATGGCTTATAGAATTTATCGGAGTTCTCGGGAGAGTTTGGAACTTGCTCGAGGTGTAACGGTGATTTTCTGAGTATGTAAAATGCCCAAAATTATTTTCAGAATTTTCTGTTTTTTTGTGATTTTCCAGATTTTTCTGAATTTTTCATTCAATTTCTAAATTAAATAATTAATTACCGAAAATTTTAATTAATTATTCTAATTTAATAATTATTATTTTCAGAATTTTAAAATTATTTTCTGAATTAATAATTATTTTTAGATTTTTTAAAATTAACTTTTTCGATTTTTAATTAATTTTTGGGATTTTTTAAATAATTAATTAAATTAAATTAATAAATATATAAAATTTTACCTGTACACGTGGCGCAATCCTATGCGTTGATCACGATCAGGGAGCATGCATCGGGAGGTAGCAGTTTTGCTGCGTTTTCTTGCTCGGAACACCTTTTGGTCGGATTACGTCGCCGACCCACGAGACGGCGCCACGTGGCCAGTCAACAGGAAACGTTGACCGGCCACGTGGCCCTTTCCTTTTTTTTCCCCCTCTTTCCCGCCTTCTTCCTTGTTCTTGTCACGCCCCGCTTCCCAAAAAGGAATACGGAATATGGATACGTAACTAAGTCCAGCGAATGATTTTCATCATCCATAAGCTGTCAGGATCTTTACAATATTTTACAGGAATAATCAGAGTAGGAAGCAAGATAAGTCAACCACGCATGCATATATGAATCAATATACCAACAAGAATTTACTTGAAACAAAATTTAATAATATCAAATAAACCAGATTTGGACAAGTCAATAATTCTGGGTCACATTGCCAAATATAAATAATCCAAGTAACAGATACAATTATTCAAATAAGAAACATGAAATAATAATAGTAGTAGTAAGAACTCCAAGGCTAGAATCTCAGTTCACATACTCCATCGGACAACTGATCACCATAATTTGCAATTTAATAAATTACAGGAAAAGGAAAAAGAAAACAAAACGCCCGTCAATGCAAGTTACGGGCCGCTTGTAGTGCAGGCACAAGTGTAGGAAAAGATAAACAAATATAGAGTAACAGCGGAAACAAACATACTATGGAATAGATATGACAGAGCAAAACAGAATGTCTAACATGAATCAGATAACAGAATTAAGTAACATGGTATGCTAACAGGCACAGGTGATATGCAATCGATGTCAAGTGTCATGCAAGAAGGTAAACAGGTAAACATGTAACATGTGCAGGTAAGCATGTAACATGTATTATGTTATGTCAAGTCTTGTATTTAATTCTAACTAGGTAGCACTTCATACGTCCCAAACTTTTACCACATGGTTGCTACATTCAAACAAGTTTGCATTTAGATTTCGTAGTGGAGTCTATAGGACCATGTACTCAGGGATCAGGAAAAACAAGAACAGGTACAGGTACATGTATAGGTACAGGTACAGGTACAGGAACAGGTACAGGTACAGGTATAGGTAGAACCTACTGGTCCTCTTCCAAGTACACCTTCCTATAGGGAAGTGTGCAGTCAGGTAATTAGGTAAACAGGTACAAGTGGAACCTACTGGTCCTCTTATGAGTACACCTTCCTATAGGGAAGCGTGCAATCGGGTAATCAGGTAATCAGGATCGTGTATCATGAAGTTATGAACACGTAACAGTGGGAAACACGGACCCCCTTCTAATTATATATTTCTATATTTTCCACTACTAGATCTTTCCCTTAACCCTGGCTTGATTATTTGTTATTATTATCAAACATGCATGTATGTATCACAAAACAGGGCAATAATAACATGACATGAATAAGTAAGAGGCTCAAGTTGAAAGATAAACATGTAGAGATGAAAGACAAAACATAAAAGGATAGAACAACGGAAATTCTAGTTCAGGACAGCAAAACAGTACTGCACTAAATTTGGAATTTCCGTTGCTAAAAATGTTCAAATCTGGATTCGTCAGAAATTCTGGAAAATAGACTCTCAGCCGAATCCAACAAATATATATAAGTCATATGGTATTTCACAAAAACAAGTCTCAAAACAGATTTGTATCCAGAAAACATGTTCAGCCAAAAATCAGAAGTTTGTATTCATAAACACGAAAAGGTCATAAAAATTCACTGGTTAAATCCAAGAAAAATCTGGGGTATTCCCTAGTATGTTTTAATATCAGAAAATAAAGTTTCATAATTTTTCAATATAGATAGAATAGTCAATTAAAATCAGAAAACAGCAAGATACAGTAGTTTTATAAATCTGGAATCATAAACACTGCAGTACTAAAATAGCAATATCTTATAAATATAAATCTAAATCCAGATCCGTAAAAAGAGTGATAAAATAGATACAGTAGGCTACAATTCATATTCACAAAGTTTTTATAAAAAGAAAATAGAATTAGGTTGAAATTATGTTTCTTTACAGAACAATACGAAAATTCTGCAAGTATAGTACTTGTTTGCAAATATAGAATAGTTTATAAAAGTCATCAATTAAATCTAAAAAAGTTAGGGATTAATCCAATCAAGTCTAGTTGTACTCAGAAAAATATTGGATCAAAATATTATCTTTAACATCAGTAAAAAAATAAATTATCATCTAGAATTCATATAAAACAGAATCTGTAATTTTCTACACATCTGTAGTAAAATAGCCATAACTTGCAACTCATAAATCGAAACTGAGATCTGTTAGAAAATCTGGAAAGTAGACAGAATTCTCTATAATTCATGTTCACAAATAATTTTCATATACTGACCTTAATAGGGTCTAAAATATTGATAAAAAACGAGGTAACAACAAAAACTGAAATCTTCTTCATGTACAAAATCAACATAGATCATATGAAACTCTTCCAAATCATAACAAACGTGAAATATGATATACTAGATGTCCAAAAAATATGGTATATGGTAACTAGAAAGTCTACAACAAGTTATACTATGACTAACACAAGCAAGAACACGACATCATATGAACAACATGCATGTATACATCAAGAAGTGGTCATCTCTAAGTTATTTCATGTCGTGTGTGTAATGAGATAACTACGGTCGGTTCAACACAATAGAGACAAGATATAACGGGGGTTTCCACAAGAATTCTCTCGATAAAATTCCTACACTACAGGTGGTATTTAGTACTTTTGTTTGCAATAGAAATTAATACAAGTTACTTGCCTTAAAGTCAACGACGAAAATGACGAAGCAAGAACAAGAATCACAGGAACGGATTCCCGGGCAACGAACTCAACGAATAACGAGCGAAACACACGAACCACGAACAAAATCCCGGGATCACCCGCACTCACACACAAACACCAAGAGAGCAAGAGGAAAAGAGAGAGAGAGTCGGGGCTGTGGTGAGAGGCGATGATGGCCAGAGGGAGATTGCGACAAGGGGTCATTGTGGTCGGCAGGGTATAGGGGCGCACGGGGACGATGGCTGAAGGGCGACTGGCTACGGGGTCGAGCAGTGCAGGGTAGGGCGACGCTGGCTGCAGCGTGACACCGGGGATGCGGTGGCTGTGGGATCGTCACTGGCTGAGCGCGATGCAAGAGGGTGGTGAGGTCGGATGGCACTTGGGACAGAGGTTGGGGATGAAGTGGTTGGGAGAGAGAGAGAGAGAAAGAGAGAGAGAGAGAGAGATGAGCAGGAGTAGGGTTTTGTGTGGCTAGGGTTTGTTTGTAAGGAAGATGAACGGGGCTCAAGCATATATATAGGTGGGGGATCATTAGGGATAGGGAGAACAAGGGGTAACGGGTATTTAATGGGTTAACGGGTATAAGTAATGGATCAAGGGTCTAAATGGATTAGGGTTTAATCAAAGAGATTTAATAGGGTTTAGGGTATGAATAGGTCCAAATAAAAAATAGGGTGATCCAAAATAATGAAATGGGCACAAGCGGATAATTAAAATAGGGCATGAACAATATAAAATAGAAAGGATAAAAAATAATAGCTTGATCAAACAGAGACGAAACAAAACTGACAAATGAATCATGAAACTCAAATAAGAAGATGACAAATCAAATAGATGAATATATAAAGGATGAAGATCCAAAAACAAGGTTCAAAAGATATACAAGATGAACAAATACCCAAGAAGAAAAATACATCAAAAAATAAAGAAAATGGAAAACATGGGTTACAAATCCTACCCACCTAACAAGAAGAATTTCGTCCTCGAAATTCAAACAAGAAGTGCATAGGGTAAACCCCAAAAAGATAAGAAAGAACAAAACAAAAAGCTACCCAAACAGATGAGGAAACTTCTACTGAATCTCCTCCTCCAACTCCCAAGTCGACTCACCCGGCGAGTGAGGATTCCAAGAGACACGAACCAGCTTGATGACCTTGTTCTTCAGCACTTTCTCCCGCTGATCCAAAATAGCAACTAGCGGAATCTCACAAGTCAAATCTGGTCGAATGGTCAACTCAGAATAGTCGATCAAGTGGCTCTTATCTCGGATATATCTCCTGAGTTGTGAGACATGGAAAATATCGTGCACTCCTGATAAAGCTGGCAGCAATGCAAGACGATAGGTCACATTGGCTACTCGCTCCACAATATCAATTGGTCCAATGAACCTAGGGCTGAGCTTGCCCCCACCACCAAACCGAATGACACCTCACCAAGGCGATACCTTTAGGAAAACATGGTCACCAACCTCAAACTCCAAAGCTCTCCGATGGACATCAACCCATCGCCTCTGCCTATCCTGAGCTGCCTGCAGGTGCTTCCTGATCTGAGTCACCGCATCAACTGTCCTGGTGATCAACTCTGGACCCAACAACTTTCTCTCACCAATGTCATCCCAGCACACTGGTGATCTATACTTCCACCCATAAAGTGCCTCGAACGATGCAGCTTTAAGACTAGCCTGAAAGCTGTTATTGTACGAGAACTCTACGAGATGCATTTGGTCATCCCATGATCCACCAAACTGCATCATACAGGACCTCAACATGTCCTCTAGAATCTTGATGGTCCTTTCTGATTGTCCATTTGTCTGGAGATGAAAAGTTGTACTGCACTATAATTTACTCCCCAAACTACTCTGAAGACTCTCCCAGAATTGAGATATGAATCTCGTATCCCTGTCAGATACAATACTGACTGGAACCCCATAAAGTCTGACTATCTCTTGCATGTACTTCTCAGCTAGGCTCTCAGTAAACTGTCCAACACGGAAGGAAATGAAGTGAGCACTCTTCGTCAGTCGGTCGACAATCACCCAAATGGCATTATGACCCTTAGGACTCCTTAGTAAAGCGGTCACAAAATCAATAGTCATATGTTCCCACCTCCACTCCGAAAAGGGAAGCAGTTAAAGAAGTTTGGTGGTCCTCTGATGCTCTGCCTTCACCTGCTGGCAGATCAAACACTGAGATACAAACCGAGCCATAGCCCACTTCATACCATGCCACCAGAAATGAAGCTTCAAATCCCGATACATCTTAGTACCTACATCACCATGAATAACCATATTCATTCAATAACCAGCCTCAACTTCTACTCTGAAACCTTGCAAATGCACATCACCAGCCTGAGCCTCCTTGATCTGATCAACAAGAGACGACTGAAGCTGGAGCACCAAACAACTCCGATCAGAACTCGACAACAGCACATCCAACTCCAGCCTCCGCATCTGCTCAATCCAATCACTCTGCCGAGTCAGGAACATAGCTGCCGATCTCCTGCTTAAAGCATCTGGCACTAAGTTCACTTTACCAGGGTGGTATTGCAAACTGATGTCATAATCGGCCATAAGCTCCAATTAACACCTTTGCCTTATGTTCAACTCCTTCTGGGTGAAGACGTACTTGAGACTTTTGTGGTCAGAAAAGATCTCCACTTGGTCTCCAAGTAAATAGTGTCTCCACAGCTTCAAAGCAAAGATCATTGCCGCTAACTTCAAGTCATGAGTCGGATAGTTCTTCTCATGTGGCTTCAACTATATCGATGCATAAGCAACGACTCGGACCTTCTGCATCAGAACTGCTCCAAGACCCTTGTCCGAAGCATCACAGTGAACCATAAATCTGCTTGAACCATCTGGAATAGTCAACACCGGCACTGACGTCAACTTGCTCTTTAACTCAGCAAAAGCCTCACTACAAGCCTCAGACCAACAAAACTTCTGATCCTTCCCTGTCAGCTCAGTCAATGGACCTGCTATCTTCAAAAAATCTTGGACGAATTTTTGATAATAGCCAGCTAGACCAAGAAAACTTATCACCTCTGAAACTGACTTGGGAACTGGCCAATCCTTCATAGCTGCAACCTTGGATGGATCCACAGAAATACCATTGCCCGAGATAATGTGCCCCAAGAAGGTAACTCTGTCGAGCCAAAACTCACACTTGTTGAGTTTACCAAAGAGGCAATTCTCACTCAAAGTCTACAGAACCAACCTAAGATGCTCGGCATGATCCTCCCGGTTCCGAGAATACACCAGAATGTCATCAATGAATACCACCACAAATCTATCCAGGAACTGGGAAAAGACCCTGTTCATAAGACTCATGAATACAGCTGGCACATTCGTGACCCCGAAGGCATCACAAGATACTCATAGTGCCCATATCTGGTCCTAAATGCAGTCTTCTGTATATCAGTCGCTTTCACCTTGACCTGATGATACCTGGAACGAAGTTCCAACTTCGAGAAAATAGCAGCTCCGCTCAACTGATTGATTACGTCATCGATCCTAGGCAACGGATACCGGTTCTTCACAGTAACACTGTTCAGTTCTCAATAATCAATGCACAGTCGACGACTACCACCCTTCTTATTGACCAAAAGGACTAGAGCACCCCACGGCAAAACACTGGGTCTGATGAACCCCAAATCAAGCAACTCCTGAATCTGCACTTTAACCTCTGCTAACTCAACCGGTGCCATCCTGTAGGGACTCTTCGATATCGATGTCGTACCAGACTGAACTTCAATACCGAACTCCACATCCCTATCAGGGGATAAGCCAGGCAGCTCCTCTGGAAAATCATCTAGGAAATCTCACACTACTAGAGGCGCAGCCTCATAGTCTGAATGCAATTCTCTCGCACAAACCTCCTGATCAACTGCAGTCTCAGCTCGGCCATGGGGCATCTCCCCGGCATGGAAATCAAACTCTGCGTGACCTGGGATCTGGAATATAAATTTCTTGACATGACAATTAATAATGGCATGGGACTCACCCAGCCAATCCATATCGAGAATGACTTCGAATCCTAAATTCCCAATTACAATCAGGTCGGCCTTGAAATTTGTGCCACCAATAACCACGAGACACTGCCTGCACTCCCGAGAACAAATGAAAACACTGCCACCTATCACAATGTTCCAAGACTCAGACATGATGCTGCACTCCAACTGATGGTGAGCCATGAAGCGGGAAGAGACAAAGGAGTGGATTTCCCCAGAATCAAAAAGAACATGAGCAGGAAAAGAACAAACAAGGACAACACCTAAGATAGAATCAAAAGTAAGAGAAAAGGGAGAATTGATGATCAAGGGTGAGAAAAACACAATGCAGAAAGATAATCTGAAAGAATAATGCAAGACAAATGAAAGGAAGCAAAAGAGAAACAACAAAAGCAACAAAATGCAAAATATACCTACAACAACACCCTCTACTGACTCAGCATCTACAGCAGTAAGGTTGAAAGCCTGACCTCTCCTGGGAATAGTGGTCCTCTGACCAAAAATCTGGCGCTGAGGAGAAAGCGGTGGCCTGACTGGACCACGAGTTGGGGCTACCTGCTGAACTGAACCCCCGGCTGGAAGAGCCATTTGCTGCTGATGCGGACAATCCCATACTGAATGATCAGTAGCGCCACACCTAAAGCATCGGCGACTGACGCGCCTACATTTCTTGCGATCATGCCCAGCCAATTGGCAGAAGTCACAGAAACCAGCTCCCCGGGAAACAGCAGAAGAGTAGGGAGTCACCCTGGCAAGATGGGTGAGAACAGGCCTCTGAATGGCCCACCAGAAGGCCTAGCAACAATAGCAGAGTGCGGAACAGTCCGCCGAGGAGGAGACAACCTGCCACGAGCCTGCTCCTGAGCTCGAGCTACCTCAAGAGCTTCACCATAAGTACATAAGCGAAGGGAGACGAGCTGCACCCGACTATCTCGCTCAAGTTCCAATGTGAATCTACGAGCCATGTCCTCTTCGTTTGCCACAAGAACGGTTGCGAAGCGGCTAAGTCTGGTAAATTCCGCTGCATACTTATCCACAGACCTGGAGCCCTATTTTAGGAAAGTCTCATGTTACAACATTGCATGAACAATATGTAACAAAAATTTCAAAATAGAATAACGATCAACCTGTTTTAGGACCAGGAACTGTTGCTCCATTTCCACTCGAGTACTGCTAGGGAAGAACTTCTCCAAGAAGCTCCTAGTGAAAGTGGCCCAAGTGATCGGTCGTTCGAGCCTTTCGGACTTAGACATCCACCCAATGTGAGCCAGGTCCACCAGCTGGATGGTCACCACATTCACTCTATCAGCATCGAAAACTCTCGCTGCCAAAAGTAACTGCTCAGTCCGGATCAACCACTGTTCGGCCTCCAAGGCGTCTCAATGCCGGAGAATCTGTCAGGATGTAGCCTCAGGAAATCTGTGATTGTACCCGAACGAGGAGAGAGTGCTGTCTGCATAGACACAGCAGGAGGCGGAACCCGAGTAGCTTCCAAAGTAGCCATCACAAGGTCAATATCGTTTTGCTGCATATTGATCAACCATTCCAACACATTGGTAACGGCTTCAAGTTTGGGTTGATCTTCTTGAGAACGAGAAGTGGAACCTCTACAAGCCATGGTCTGCACAAGATCAAAAACAATTAGCATCCAGATCAAGTTGATTATAATTCATTCATGTATGCATGGTTTGTGTACTATTGTGCCAATCCCAGATCGAGCCAAGCTTGTCTAATATATCAATCAAACTAATACATTAGCCAAATATGGGCTCTGATACCACTAAAACCCTTTTCATGCCCCACTTCCCAAAACGAAATACGAAATACGGATATGTGACTAAGTCCAGTGAATGATTTTTATCATCCATAAGCTGTCAAGATCTTTACAACATTTCACAGGAATAATCAGAGTAGGAACCAAGAGAAGTCAACCACGGATGCATATATGAATCACTATACCAACAGGAATTTACTTGAAATAAAATTTAATAATCTCAAATAAACTAGATCTGGACAAGTCAATAATTCTGGGTCACATTGCCCAATACAAATAATCCAAGTAACAGATATAATTATTCAAATAAGCAACAGGAAATAATAATAATAGTAGCAAGAACTCCAGGGTTAGAATCTCAGATCACCTACTCCATCGGGTAGCTGATCACCATATCTGCAATTTAATAAATTGCAAAAAAAGAACAAGAAAACAAAATGGCTGTCAAAGCAAGTTACGGGCCGCTTGTAGTGCAAGCACAAGTACAGAAAAAGATAAACAAATATAGAGTAATAGCGAAAACAAATATAGCATAGAATAGATATGACAAAGCAAAACAGAATGTCTAACATGAATCAGATAATAGAATTAAGTAACATGGTATGCTAACAGGTAAAGGTGATATGCAACAGATGCCAAGTGTCATGCAAGCAGGTAAACAGGTAACATGTATAGGTAAGCATGTAACAGGTATTATGTTATGTCAAGTCTTGTATTTAATTCTAACTAGGTAGCACTTCATGCGTCACAAACTTTTACCACATGGTTGCCACATTCAAACAAGTTTGCATTTAGATTTCGTAGTGGAATCTATAGGGCCGTGTACTCAGGGATCAGGAAAAACAGGAACAGGAACAGGAACAGGTACAGGAACAGGAACAGGTACAGGTACAGGTAGAACCTACTGGTCCTCTTCCGAGTACACCTACCTATAGGGAAGTGTGCAGTCAGGTAATCAGGTAAACAGGTACAGATAGAACCTACTGGTCCTCTTCCGAGTACACCTACCTATAGGAAAGTGTGCAGTCAGGTAATCAGGTAAATAGGTACAGATAGAACCTACTGGTCCTCTTCCGAGTACACTATAATCCCCCGTTCATCTGCTTCATTTGGTGCGTGCAGTCGGGTAATCAGGTAAACATGATCGTGTATCATGTAGTCATGAACACGTAACAGGTGGGAAATACGGGCCCCCTTCTAAGTATACATTTCTATATTTTTCACTACTAGATCTTTCCCTTAACCCCGGCTTGATTATTTGTTATTATTATCAAACAGGCATGTATGTGTCACAAAACAGGGCAAGAATAACATGGCATTAACAAGTAACAGGCTCAATTTGAAAGATAAATATGTACAGATGAAAGACAAAATATAAAAGGATAGAACAACGAAAATTCTAGTTCAGGACAGCAAGACAGTACTGCACTAAATCTGGAATTCCTATTGCTAAAAATGTTCAAATATGGATCCGTTAGAAAGTCTGGAAAATAGACTCTCGGCCGAATCCAGCAGATATATATAAAAGTCATATGGTATTTCAGTAAAACAAGTCTCAAAACAGATTTGTATCCAGAAAACCTGTTCAGCCAGAAATCAGAAGTTTGTATTCATAAAAAGGAAAACGGCATAAAAACCCACTGATTAAATCCAAGAAGAATCTGGGGTATTTCCTAGTATGTTTAGTATCTGAAAATAAAGTTTAATAAATTTCCAACATAGATAGAATAGTCAATTAAAATCAGAAAACAGCATGATACAGTAGTTTTGTAAATCTAGAATCATAAACACTGCAGTACTAAAACAACAATATCTTACAAAATATAAATCTAAATTCAGATCTGTCAAAAGGGTGATAAAATAGATACAGTAGGCTACAATTCATATTAACAAGTTTTTATAAAAAGCAAATAGAATTAGGTTGAAATTATGTTTCTTCACGAAAATTCTACAAGTATAGTACTTGTTTGCAAGTATAGAATAGTTTATAAAAGTCATCAATTAAATCCACAAAAATTAGGAGTTAATCCCAATCAAGTCTAGTTGTACTCAGGAAAATATTGGATCAAAATATTATATTTAACATCAGTAAAAAAAAAAATTATCATCCAGAATTCATATAAAATAGATACTATAATTTTCTACACATCTGTCATAAAATAGCCATAACTTGCAACTCATAAATCAAAATTGAGATCTGCCTAAAAATCTAGAAAGTAGACATAACTATCTATAATTCATGTTCACGTATAATTTTCATATATTGACCTTAATATGGTCTAAAATACTGATAAAAAACGAGGTAATAACGAAAACTGAAATCTTCTTCATGTGCAAAATCAACATAGATCGTATGAAACTCATCCAAATCATAACAAAAGTGAAATATGATATACTAGATGTCCAAGAAACATGGTATAGGGTAATTAGCAACTCTACAACAAGTTACACTATGACTAACACATGTAAGCACACGACATCATACGAACAACATGCATGTATACATCAAGAAGTGGTAATCTCTAAGTTATTTCATGTCGTGTGTGTAATGAGATAACTACGGGCGGGTTAACACAATAGAGACAAGATATAACAGGAGTTTTGCACAAGAATTGTCTCTAGAACAATCCTACATTACAGACGGTGTTTAGTACTTGTATTTGTAACAGAAATTAATACAAGTTACGTGCTTTAAAGTCGACGACAAAAATGACAAAGCAAGAACAAGAATAACGAGAACGGATTTCCGACAATGAACTCAACGAACAACGAGCAAAACATACGAACCACGAACAAAATCCCGAGATCACCCACACTCACACACAAACACCAAGAAAGCAAGAGGAAGAGAGAGAGAGAGAGAGAGTCGGGGCTGCGGTGAGAGGCGACGACGGCCAGGGGGAGATCGCGATAGGGGGTCACTAGGGTCGGCAGGGTACAGGGGCGCACGGGGACGACAGCTGAAGGGCGATTGGCTGCGGGGTCGAGCAGTGCAGGGTAGGGCAGTGCTGGCTGCGGCGTGACACCGGGGATGCGGCGGCTGCGGGATCGTCGCTGGCTGAGCACGATGCAAAAGGGTGGTGCGGTCGGAGGGCATAGGGGACAGAGGTTGGGGATGAAGTGGTTGGGAGAGAGAGAGAGAGAGAGAGAGAGAGAGAGAGAGAGAGAGAGAGAGAGATGAGCGGGTGTAGGGTTTTGTGCGGCTAGGGTTTGTTTGTGAGGAAGATGAACAGGGCTCAAGCATATATATAGGTAGGGGATCATTAGGGTTAGGGAGAACAAGGGGTAACAGGTATTTAATGGGTTAACACGGTCTAAATGAATTAGGGTTTAATCAAAGAGTTTTAATAGGGTTTAGGGTATGAATAGGTCCAAATAAAAAATAGGGCAATCCAAAATAATGAGATGGGCACAAGCGGATAATTAAAATAGGGCATGAACAATATAAAATAAAAGGGATAAAAAATAATAGCTCGATCAAACAGAGACGAAACAAAAGACTGACAAATGAATCAAGATACTCAAATAAGAAGACGACAAATCAAATAGATGAATATATAGAGGATGAAGATCCAAAAACAAGGTTCAAAAGAGATACAAGATGAACAAATACCCAAAAAGAAAAATACATCCAGAAAAACAGAAAATGGAAAACAGGGGTTACAGTTCTTCTTTCTTGTGTTTTTTGCTCGACCACGCTCAGTTTCCCTGCTTCGACTTCTCCGAGGGCACCGTTGGAGCTTGAAGGGAGGAGCTCAGCACGGGGGCTTGTTGACAAGAGCTGGAGCTCGTGAGGCCGAGCTTCGGCGAGGGGAGCTCGGTTGCCACTCAAGTTCGGCGAGGAGGTGCTGCTCGGAGCGGCGATGAGTTCGGGGCTTATCGAAGCTTCGAAGAGAAAGTGGGGGAGCTTCGACAGGGCTTGCTGAAGGAGGTCGCTTGGATTTCAACGAAGCTCCAAGCTTCGGCCGCTTGTTGAGCTCGTCGATGGAGAAGAACGGCGAGGGTTGGAGCTCAGCGCTAGAGGGGTTCAACGGAGCTCAGCGACTAGAGGTGGTGGAGGTGATCTCGTAAAAGAGGTCGTCGAGTGAGGAGAGCTTGATTGTGGTTGGGTTTGGCGAGGAGTTATCAATGAGGTGTTGGGTTTGGAGGTGATTTACGATGGAGTGGAGTTCGACATTGGGCTCAGAGCTCGGGGTTTTAGAGCTCTGTAATGGCATTCGGAGCACGGCAAGGAGAAGCTCGATGGAGGCAGTTGGAGGAGCTGGGTGAGGAGCTCGGAGCTCGGTTTGCGATGGAGTGGAGCTCGATAGTTGGATCGGAGCTCGGGGTTTTGGAGCTCTGTAATGGCATTTGGAGCTTGGTGAGGAGAAGCTGGGTTCGAAGCTCCTCTAGAGGGGAAGCTCGATGCTTCGGTCTTTTTTTTTCTTTTTCGGTTTTGCGCTCAGCGAAGAAGAAGAGGGGTGGTTGCGGTTTGGGCCTATAACGGGTTCAAACCCGACCCGTTAACCCATTAAAATTTTTCGGCGAATCTGAGTTGTTGATTGATTGAGCGCGAACTGGAAGACAACACTTTTCTTCAACATTCATGTTCGGAACCTCATCTGCTCGGTGTGCGCCCCAAAGGACGGACGACTGACATATGGCAGTCAATGGTTGCCGTTGACTTTTGGCAGATCTGAGACGTCAATCTTGATCGAGTGCGGATCGGGAGGAGTTTTTCTCCATTTTCACATTCGGTGACACGTTAGCTTGGATTTTGGATCTGAGCGATGTGGCAAGATTTGAGCCGTCGATCTGGATCAAACGCGCATTTTGAGGCGACGTTTTTTCCCATTTTCACGTTCAGGGACACGTTTTCTCAGATTTTGGATCCGAGAGACGTGGCAGGATCTGAGCCGTTGGATCTTGATCAAGCGTGATTTTGAAGTAACATTTTTCCTAATTTTGCTTTCGGAGCCACGTTTGCTTAGAATTGGCTCCGAGGGATGTGGCGCAATCTGAACCTTTGGATCTTGATCAAGCGCAATTTTTGAAACGAAGTTTTCCCCAATTTCACGTTCGGATCCACGTTTGCTCGGAATTGGCTCCGAGGGACGTGGCGTAATCTGAGGCATTGGATCTTGATCAGGCATGAATAATGAGATGAAGTTTTCCCCAATTTCACGTCCGGGGCCGCGTTTGCACAGAATTGGCTCCGAGGGACGTGGCACAATCTGAGCGATCGATCAGGATCAAGCTCGTATCTTGAGGCAAAGTTTTTCCCTCAATTTTGTTCTGCACAGCTATGTTGTAACCCACTTTCTCGGTGCTACGGAGGTCGGATCAGGGCATGTGACCCCTTGTTTCGAAGCTGACTCGAAGATCGACAATTTCTCTTCAGAAGTCAGTTGAAGAATTATCCTCCTTCATGGTCAAAATAGTCCCGCAACATCTTTGTCTTCATGAAGTTGAGAAGTGCTTTGTCTTCGGAATCTTCGAAGAGGAGCTCCACTCTTATGGGCTAAGAAGATGAGATAGGAAGATCCGCGTAAGACCCACGGGAAGATCCGTTCTTGGAGGTAAGTGCGATGAGCAACTCTATGAGAGAGTTTTGAGCCCCAAACTCTCTTGGAAGAAGGCCGCTTAGGAGGCGAGCGGAGCGAAGAGTTTCACCGAGCTCTAGAAGAGAGCCATTCGGGAGACAAGTTTGAGGAGCAACTCTAGGAAAGAGTTTTGAGCCCCAAACTCTCTTGGAAGATGGTCGCTCAGGAGGAAAGCAAAGCGAAGAGCTTCACCAGGCTCTAGGAGAGAGTCGTTCAGGAGACAAATTTGAGGAGCAACTCTTTTAAGCTCCAAACTCTTTTAGAAGAAGGCCTCTCGGGAAACGGGTGGGAAGAAGAACATCATCGGGCTCTGGGATAAAACCGTTTGGGAGACAAGTTTGAGGAGCAACTCTAGGGGAGAGTTGAGCTCCGAGCTCGTTGAGAAGAAGGCTGCTCAGGAGGCGAGCGGAGCGAAGTGCATCACTAGGCTCTGGGAGAGAGCCGTTTGGGAGACAAGTTTGAGGAGCAACTCTAGGGAAGAGTTTTGAGCTCCAAACTTATTCTGAATAAGGTTGCTCGAGAAGCAAGCGGAGCAGAGAGCTTCATCGAGCTCTGTGAGAAAGCCGTTTAGGAGACAAGTTTGAGGAGCAGCTGTAGGGGAGAGTTGAGCTCCAAACTTGCTTGTTGCAAAATTTAACCAGTGGTGGGAGTAGTATGAACGTTCGTTTTGAGCCCCGAAACTGTATACTTGCAAGCTGAGAGGGAAATTTCGAACCATGATTGTGAACTTCGAACTAATTATTTCGAAGTTTCAACAGTTGTGGGAGAAATGGTGAGCTACTTTTTACTTTGTTGTTCGCAAGTAGCTAAAGCGGCGTCGAACCAAGTGTTGGACTCCGAACATGTCGTTAAGAGAGTTTCAACAGTTGTGGAAGCAATTTTGAATGGTGAGCTACTTTCTACTTGCTTGTTTGCAAGTAGCTAAAGCAGCGTCGAACCAAGTGTTGGACTCCGAACTTATTGTTAAGAGAGTTTCAATAGTTGTGGTACCAATTTCGAATGGTGAGCTACTTTATACTTGCTTGTTCGCAAGTAGCTAAAGCAGCATCGAACCAAGTGTTGGACTCCGAACTTGTCGTTTGGGGGGGTTAACGAGTTGTAGGAGCAATTCCGAATGCTGAGCTGCTCCGCACTTGTTTGTTTACAAGCGACTAAAGCGGCGTCAAACCAACTGTTGGACTCCAAACTCCTTTTTTGAGCTTAGTAAGTTGTGGGAGCAGCCCTGTAGGAAAAGCTGGACTCCAAACTCACCATTTAACAAGTCGTAGATGTGACTCGGAGAGAGAAATGAGGCAAGTGCAATAATTTTCAATAGAAAAAGGCTAAGTTTTATTGAGATAAACTAAGTGGTTGCTTCAATGGGGCGAGCCATTATTACATGCTTCTGGCCGTGTTACAAGTATCAGCCATATTGAAAACTGAAAACCTACTTCTAAGATAGAGTAAGGGCCTCTTGGGAGGAGTTTGGTTCTCCCCCCATTGGACCTCCATGGATAAGGTGGAGGATGGCCCCAGGTTCGAAGTCTTGGAACTCATTGGGCCTCTCGGTTCGATTGTTGGATCCTCGGGGTGGAGGATCGGCCTCGTGTTTTCTAAAGAACTTGGCCAGGTGTCCTCGTTGTATGAGTTCTTTGATCTCCTCTTTGAGAGCCCGGCAATCATCCGTATCGTGGCCGAGGTCCCTATGAAAGTGGCACCACTTAACCTCGTTCCTTTTCTTGCCAGGGGTATTCATTCTAGGGGGACCGCAGAGTAGCCCTTCCTTATACACCTCCATAAGAACTGCTGATATACTAGCATTAAGGGGGGTGAACTTCTCAAAACGAGGAGTTGGACGGCGCTGGCCATTGTCATCTTTCTGGAATTTTTGGGGTCCTTCGCTCGTATCCTTTTGTTTATTCCAGGAAGACGGTTCCTCAAGACTGTGGGGGGTTGAGAGCTTCTTCCGTTCAGATGTACTTCTCGCTCCTAATCAGGAGTTCTAAGAAGTTCCGAGGAGGCTTCTTGGCAAGTGATGCCTTGAGGTCGGCGTTAGTGACGTTGTGCCTGAATACTGCAGAGGCTACTGATTGATTGAGGGAAGCAATAGATCGGGCTTCGGTTGTAAAGCGCCGAACGTAATCTCTTAGGCACTCACCCTTTCTTTGGCTAAGTGCTAGCAAAGATGCACTTGTTTTCTCGACTCTGCGACTACCCACGAAGTGGGTGAGGAAGAGCTCCTCAAACTGTTCAAATGAGAAGATGGAGGCAGGGGTTAGACGGGAGTACCACTCTCGCGCTGGTCTCCTTAATGTGGCTGGGAAGGCCTTGCAGAGGACCGCATCCGAGGCTTGATGAACCATCATGAGAGTTTTAAAACTCTCGATATGATCGTCCGGGTCTGACTCCCCATTGTAGGATTCAAAGCAGGGCGGCCTAAAGGCTTTGGCGACCGGAGCTTCCATGATGGCCCTAGAGAAGGGGGGTCTGCTTGGCCAGAACTTATTGGCCTGTTGCTCCTCTTCTCTGTCCAATCTTCCAAGGCGCCTCTCCATCTCGTGGAGACGGCGGTAGACTGAGTCTTTCCTTTGGTCATATCTTGCTGATCCCCGGGACTCATCCTCATGCGGAAGGGAACTGGGAGTGCGACGGTAATAACTTGGGGCAGGTTGAGGACTGGGAGGCCACTGATCAGGGTTAGGAGCAACGTTGAGGGCCCGTAGAACAGCTTCTTGAAAGTCCTAGAATTCCGCCCTTGTGATAGGCGCCTCCTGGCCTCGGCGGTCCCCTAGGGCGGGCCGACCGGTCGGAGTGCGGCTCCTCCTCTGACGGCACTGGGGTGACTCCCTCCGTCTTCTAGGAGAGTTCGATCTTCTGTGGTCGGGCCTACGAGGGGCTCTAAGGGACCGAATCGCAGGGCCACTTTGGTGTTCACGACGGGGGATTCCGTCATGGGTCCGTCTCTCATCCAGGCAGGTCCGAAGGTCTATCCCATGCTGCCAATTAATAATAATGGGTCGAAGATCCTTCGGCGTTGAAGGACTGTGAGAGGCCATGGAGTCGGATGAGGGATTATGTATCGAGACATGGTCATGATGAGGAGGTTGCCTTTGGCAACTTCGGCAGGAGGGTCCCGCGGCAGCCCCTTAAGGTCCTTGAGGAGCCTGTTGGGGCTGAGGTTGCTGAGGAAGGGGCTGTCCAGACTGCGGTTACTGGACTTACTGGACGGGTTGAGGGAGGACCTCCTGAAGTGGAGGAGGATAAGGAGCGGGAGTGGCTCTGCAGTTGGAGACCGTCGCCTTCCCCTTCTTTGGAGGCATAGCTTGAAACTACTTTAGTTGATGAAATAGGGTTGGATTGCTTTTCGTTTCCCCCAGACGGTGCCAATCTGTTGCTGCTGAATTTGGTGTGGGAGCAAACAGATAAATTTTTGGATTCTTCTAAGTAACGAATAAGCAAACCGGTTGACTAACACCGGTGTTTGACTGGTTTCTTACCGCTGCCATGAACATGTAAAAAGTTCGATACACCGGGATGGATCCCGGCAACGAACCTTCCGATGCTCTTGTCAGTAATTAGGAAAATTATGAAAGAGCTTTATGTGGAAAAGATTGATTACCTTGTTATGGTGGGGGGAGTGGGATTTTTATAGTCGCCTTTAGAGACAATTTAGAGATAATGATTTATCCCTATGTCCTGGCATTTTTGGATAAGATGTAGAGTTTAAATCGTTTCATGATAAGAGATTTGGTTTAAACCATCTCTTAGAGATAATCATGAATTTGAATTACTCTTTAAATGACCTGGGCTGGTTTGTAACGGGTTGTCACCTTGACCCGGTAAGACAGATCCGTTTATGGGTTATTAGGCTTTGAAGAAAGACCCAGTTCCCATTTCAGACTTGTTTTTAGGTGAAATTACTGTTTTATCCCTGAGATCTTTAAGATTCGTGTCTGATTTGAACGGTCCCAATTTGGTTCTATTTTTAGCCATATCAGTTAGTTTCACGATGTGTATTGTATGCAATTCTTATTGTAGATATAGATGTAGTATTAGTTGTTGTTGTTCGTAATTAGTAATAGCGCACAAACGAGATCCAAAAAATCCGCAATTTTGCGAGTATGTCAAACTTACAACGCACGAGCCAACGCAACTTGTAGAAGTGTGTTTAGATTCACGGTTAGCGATATACGACCGTGTATCGCTTTCAACTACTTTTCGTGAGTGAAAGTGATACATTGTCGTATATTGCAAACCGTGAGTGGAAACTAACTTCTACAATTTGTGTTGGCTCGTGCGTGGTGCATCCGACCTACTCGCAATGTTTCAGAATTTTTCGATCTCGTGTGTGCGGTTTTCTACCGTAAATCAAACAACAACAATTATACTTTGATATTTTTCGAGTGACTTTTCACTAGGAAACCGTACAAATGACATCCAAAAAATAAGAAATTTTACTCGCTGGTCGGGGTCACTAAACACAAGTCAACGCAACTTGTAGAAACGAGTTTCGACTCATGGTTTGCAATATACGCTCGTGTATCGCTTTATTTGCTTGACATTTGAAGTGAAGCGTTACATTTTCGTATCTTGCAAACAGTCAGTCTAAAGTCGCTTCCACATGTGACGTTGGCTCATGCGTGGCGAGTCCAATCTACTTGCAAAGTTTCAAAATTTTTCGATATCGCTTGTGCGGTTTTCTAATGTAAATCAAACACCAACAACAATTATACTTTGATATTTTTCGAGTGACTTTTCACTAGGAAACCGCACAAACGATATCCAAAAAATATAAAATTTTGCGAGCAGGTCGGGGTCACCAAACACAAGTCAACGCAAGTTGTAGAAGCGAGTTTCGACTCACGGTTTGCAATATACGGCTGTGTATCGCTTTATTAGATTCTAATTTGAAATGAAGCGACATTGCCGTATCTTGCAAACCGTGAGTCCAAACTTGCTTCTACAAGTTGCGTAGGCTTGTGTGTGGTGAGTCCGACCTACTCCCAAAGTTTTGGAATCTTTCCATCTCGTTTGTGCGGTTTTCTCACATATATCAAACAACAACAATAAATATACTTTGATTGATTTTTGAGTGAATGTTCTCTACAAAACCGCACAAACGACATTCAAAAAATACGATATTTTGTGAGTAAGTCGAACTCACCATTCACAAGCCAACACAACTTGCATAAGCAAGTTTTAACTCACGGCTTATAATATACGGCCGTGTATCGCTATCACTCATAGAAAATGTGGGAAAAGCGATATACTGCCATATCTTACAAATCGTGATTCGAAACTGGTGCTACAAGTTACGTTGGCTTGTGTTTGGTAATTCCAAACTACTTTAAAACTTTCGTAATTTTTGGATGTTGTTTGTGTGGTTTTTCCATGTATTTTGTTTCGTATATAAGTACTGACCAATTGTTATATTTTTTAACCCAGAAATGGTTAGAACGAGAGGAACCGGAAGCCATGCTGGTAGTGGTAGGGACGAACCTACCATAGAAGTAAGTGTATTATTATTTTTCATTGTGAATTTTGGATACAAAATATTTTATGTGCAATAATAAAATTTGCTGTTACGTTGGTGTCGGATGGTGTGTCGTCTTCGAGTGAAGATCGCGGTCCAGGACCTTTTCATAAAGAAATACTCACTTTGCAAGACCACCATAGATCCAAGGAAGTGTGGCGAGGGACGATGCGGAATTATAACTTCCGTACGCACGAGACTTTGACGATGCACCCACGTACGCATGAGTACCTTGTTGAAGCCGGTTTTTATGGAGTTGGATTGATGGGTAAGGTGAAACTAGACCGAGCACTTCTTGCAGCCCTCGTCGAGCGTTGGAGGCCAGAGACACAGTTTTCATCTACCGGTGGGAGAGATGACGGTGACATTACAAGATATCACCATGATTTCTAGTCTTCCAATAGATGGGATGACCGTGACGGGTAATATACATTTCGATAAAATACAGTTGTGTAATGAGCTCCTCGGTACAGGGTTCGATGATGATGAAGAGGAAGATATTGGATTTTTTGTCTGACAACCAATTTGAATGTCATGGTTGAAGCAAAATTTTGAGGGGAAATTGACTGATGCCTCGAGCGACTACAACGTGGAGTGCTACAATAGGGCATACATTTTAACCGTGCTTGGAGGTGTTCTCTTGCCTAACTCCTCCGGAGATACCGTCCCGCTTATGTATCTATGATTGCTCGCCGACCTAAGCTTATCCAGAAGGTATAGTTGGGAAAGTTGCACATTAGCCACTCTGTATGGAACATTGTGTTCAGTTGCTCTCGATGGAGTTGAGATGACCGGGCCGATGGCCTTGCTACAGATTTGGGTATGGGAATGTATACAGCTATGGTTGACGCTGGCAGCACTCATCCACTTTGGTATAATGGAACATCATTGGCTCGCCAATCTGGTACGGAGCAGGATGTTCTCATAGGTTGCCACTATAACACTGAGTTACACGCCATTAGAGGTACGGGGCATATACCAAATCATGACTGGGCCTATTTCCATCATGGTTATGTAAGAATTTGGAATGAGTGAAGGTTTGAAATGGTGTTTGATGATGTGAAGCCGTACGATGACACTTCAATTATAACGTACATGGATTGGTACCGGGGAATAACACATTTTTACATATCTCTGAAGACGAAAGTACCAGTTGGAATTCAAGTACCAATTCCAGAGAGAAAGAGAGAACCACCACCGACGTATTCTATGTCACAACCCATGTACCAACCTAAGGCATCTTCATATCGGTTGTTGGTAAGTGAAAAATGTTTGGAAATTTGTTTTCTTAATTCACATTAATTGTTTTTAATTTGAGGATTTCATCATGGAATAATAATTACCATTTTTGAACTTAATTGTAGATCGAGAATACATGGGATATGGCAAAGGAATGTGCACAGGTTCTTAAGAGCATTGCCAGTGCGAACATGAAAGCTTTCGCTCTGAAGATGCTTACTTCGTGGCGGGGTTCACTAGAAGAGGTAGGAGATGGCGAACGATTGGATCGTTATTTAAATGTTAACATACGTTCACAGCACCGTAACAGCGTGATTAATAGGCCATCTCCCCCGAGGCAGCAACGGTTAGAAATACCTCCACCACAAGAAGAAGAGCAATAAGAAAATGATGAAGAAGAAGATAAAGAAGTGCGAGAAGCAGATACCGGCCTCTCACAAGTAACCCAAGTTGGGTGTACTCGGCGACAACCTACCCGGAAGAGGAGAGCGCGACAACACTACACACCGGGGTAGGTTGAGTGTAATTTGATTAGTGTCGTTCGTGGAACTTGGTATTAATGTATAAAATAAAAATGATAATGGTTTTTATGTTAGTTAAGTTTACTATTTGTTGTTCTTATTGATGTGATACTTGCTACAAATTGGTGTCGGTGAAGCACGGTTACTTGTGGGGATATTGTTGCATGTATGTGTATGCAAGTGTAGCAGCTTATGCTGATGCTGATTCTTTTGATTTTTTTTTCATTTACCTTTGTCGTCGTTGGAGACAACGGCCTAGGTTGTTATGACTTTTTTTTGTTTTTGTGGACTTGCTCTCTGACTTGAGAGGAAATTCACTTATTTTTTTATTAAAAACATTCATTAACTTAGGTTGTTGTTTCCAACAATGGCCTAGGTTGTTATGAATTTTTTTGGGTTTCTGTGGACTTGCTCTCTACCTTGAGAGCAGGTTCACATGTATTTTTTATTTAAAAAAAATCATTAACTTAGGTCGTTGTTTCCAACAACGGCCTAGGTTGTTGCTAATTTTTTGGGTTTTGGTTGGCTTACTCTCTGACTTGAGAGAAGATTCACATGTATTTTATTACAAAAATTTCATTAACATAGGCCGTTGTTTCCAACGACGGCCTAGGTTGTTATGATTTTATTTGGTTTCTGTGGACTGGCTCTCTGACTTGAGAGGAGATTCACTTGTTTTTTTTTTAAAAACCATTAACTTAGACCGTTATTTCCAACAACGGCTTAGGTTGTTATGAATTTTTTGGTTTCTGTGGACTTGCTATCTGACTTGAGAGGAGATTCACTTGTATTTTTTTAAAAAATTCATTAACATATGCCGTTCTTTCCAACAACGGCCTAGGTTGTTATGATTTTTTATGGTTTCTGTGGACTTGCTTCTGACTTGAGAGGAGATTCACTTGTTTTTTTCCAAAAAAAATTAGTAACTTAGGCCGTTGTTTCCAACAACGGCCTAAGTTGTTATGAATTTTTGGTTTTGTGTGGGCTTGCTATCTGACTTGAGAGGAGATTCACCTATTTTTTCCCCTAAAAATTTTAATAACTTAAGCTGTTGTTCCAACAACGGCCTAAGTGTATTTTTAAGAAAAACAAATTAAGCTTAGGTCGTTCACACGAATTTTAATTAATTTTACCCCAAAAAAATTATATATATTGTTTTTACTGACATGTATATTCGTTTTTTTTGTAGTAAAGTCTGGTGGTAAAGTCAACCAAGTTTTTGGGGAATTTATTTAAAATTGTAAATCTTGTGGCATCTTTGATGTATAGGATGAACACATCTATTGGGACCATATGTAACGTAAGGAACAGTCTTTTTTTGGAAAAATTTGAATTAATTTTTAATATGCTGTATTCTATTCATGTGATCCTTATTCTATTCTCAACCATTATCGTTCCCTACTGAAACAATCGATTCAAACAACTTACAATGTATTATCTAATAGATATAATCGTTTGTACAGACATTATCCCTAACCCTACACAAACCCTCGATAACCCTACACTAACCCTACCCTAACCCTCCTTAACTTAGGCCGTTGTTTAAAACAACGGCCTATGTTTTGTTTTGTTTTTTTGTGACATGGACAAAATAAAGGAATTTTTTTATTAAAAAAAATTTGTAATTTTTTTGGGATTGGTATGTGAAAGATGTTCTAAAATTGTTCTAAAATATAAATAGTAGATATTATTTTTGGGAAATTCAAAATACCACTTATGCAAAATGTTCTCAAAGTGGTATTGTTCCTTATGGAATATATTATTTTTGGGAGATTCAAAATATGAATAGTAGACTTACCATTAACTTGACCCTAACCCTACCCTAACCCTCGTTAACATTAACCTACCCTAACCCTAACCCTACCCAAACCCCTTGTTGGAGGCTTATGGGTTAGGGGAGGGTTAGAAGGGTATGGTTAAAGGTTAGGGTAGGGTTAGGGATTAGGTCTAAGGTTCAGATAAGCTGAACAGGGATGTACTCTCTCATATTCACAATGTCTTCAAATTTATTTGTTCCGTAATATATTAAATTTATATGTTATATATTGATATAGTATATTTTAGAAATACCTAAAAATAATTCACATTATAAATGAATAAAATTCTTCAGAAGAAATTATAAATTTGGAGGAAAAATAGAGAATATTTTTGTTTTTACAAAAAAATTGTTTAAGTTATTTTCTATAAAATGTTTAATCATTTAACCTTAACGATTATATATTGTTCATTTTGATTGCTAAAAAAGGAAATTAGTAAAATATAGAGACGATATACAAGAATATGAATGTCTTTGGTATAAAGTTTAAGAACCTCTGTTCGTACAAATAGAAAAGAAAGTTGTAAAAAAACAACGGCCTAGGATGTTATGATTTTTTTTTTTTCTTTCTGTGGACTTGCTCTCTGACTTGAGAGGAGATTCACTTGTTTTTTTTAAAAAAATCATTAACTTATGCCGTTGTTTCCAACATCGGCCTAGGTTGTTATGATTTTTTGGGTTTATGTGGAATTGCTCTCTGTCTTGAGAGTAGAATCACATGTATTTTTTATTAAAAAAATCATTAACTTAGGCCGTTGTTTCCAACAACGGCCTAGATTGTTATGAATTTTTTTGGTTTATTTTGGCTTGCTCTCTGACTTGAAAGGAGATTCACATGTATATTTTTTTAAAAAAATCATTAAATTAGGTCGTGGTTTCCAACAACGGCATAGGTTGTTATGAATTTTTTAGGTTTCTGTGGACTTTCTCTCTGACTTGAGAGCAGATTCACACGTAATTTTTTAAGAAAACTCATTAACTTAGGCCATTGTTTCCAACAACGGCATAAGTTATGATTTTTTTGGTTGGTGTTGGCTTGCTCTCTGACTTGAGAGGAGATTCACTTATTTTGTTTTTAAAAAATTCATTAACTTAGGGCAGTGTTAGAAACAACGGCCTAGGTTGTTATGAATTTCTTGGGTTTCTGTGGACTTGCTCTCTGACTTGATAGCAGATTCACATGTATTTTTTATAAAAGAATTATTAACTTAGACCGTTGTTTCCAACAACGGCCTAGGTTGCTGCTAATTTTTGGGTTTTGGTTGGCTTGCTCTCTGACTTGAGAGCAGATTCACATGTATTTTATTACAAAAAATTCATTAACTTAGGCTGTTGTTTCCAACAACGGCCTAGGTTGTTATGTATTTTTTTGGTTTCTGTGGACTTGCTATCTGACTTGCCCATTTTTCATAAATTCGTTTGAGCCTGAAGCCGTTGTTTACAACAACAGATTCGGTATGTTAATATTTTTGTATATATATATTTTTAAAAAAAAACTAATACGACAACAATCTGTGTTCAAATGATACTCTAATATATAATAGCACTCAATTTCATTCAACATTCACAATACTCATACTCTTCCGACAAGAACATATTAAGGCTCATCAATCAACACCCAATACGAAAAACATAATGAATATCAACTAAAACAACTAAAACTTTATCAACAAACGCACTACATCCACACATCCATCAACATTCGTGCCCGAGTACATATATTATCAGCAAAACTAGTGGAAAACAACTAACACACAAAAGTTTAACCAAGTACATATAAATATATACACTGTTGTAATTAAGAATATGATGCAACAAGAGACAATTGAGCTTCCTGCTATAAATACCTACAAGATTAATTAAAATTCAAACAAAAAAGGAGATTAGTATTGGTAGTTTACAAAATTCAAATACTTTAACCCATTAAAATTTTACCTCACAACAGTTCATCAAAATTATCATCGGAACTCTCTTCATCGATAGGAACAACTTCTTCTGAATTGGTTGCCCATATATATATATATATATATATATATATATATATATATATATATATATATATATATATACACACGTCAACATACAAAGTATGATTGAAATTTTCACTATACGTTAACAAAATTAATAAATATATTACACATCAAATAGGGTTGGACAATTTCTTGAATTATGTCCAACCACGAGCAAACTGCAAGTTTTACACCTTCTTTCTTTTTTTTCTCGAACTTGCTCACTTATCGGCTTCAATCTCTTCCCTTTAGGTCTTCTCTTTGTAACACACTGCCCTGGATCCCTCACACATGGACGTGCATGTAATACCTCAAATTTTTAAATAATGCTTTTGATATTGATAAATGAATTAAAATAATTTTTTGGTGATTTAATAAATATTTTCCTGAAATTTATCTTTTTACACGTGCAAAACACGTGCAAATATTTTCTTGGGAAGTTCCAAAGTCAAAAATTATTTTGGTGAAACTCATTATTTATTATTATGTATTATTTGTGAATTTTCTGAATTTTTCTAATAATTATTGAACCTATTTGCAAATATTACAAAAAAATGGACTTTTGTGCAAAATTACCACTTGGAGTGAAAACTTCATATTTTTGGATTTTTGGGCTGGGAATGATGGCTAGTCAACTCATAGGTAAAGAGTTTACTTTTTGTTTTAATAAATTTGGTTTATTTTGTAAGTTTTGATAAAGAAGGTTCTTTTTGCAAAATTGCCACTTAGAGGGACAAAAGTGCAATTTCATTTTTCTGGATTTTCAAAACAGTGCCGGTTGATAATAGAGTAGTTGTTTTTGTTTTTAAATCTCAATTAAGTTTGTTTTATTTAATTTCCAAGTATAAGAATCTATATATGTAAAGATATATTTAAAAGATGTATTTTACAAATCTATTCAAAACCCTAATTTCTTGGAATCCTGACCTATTTAATAGTGGGGTGCAGTCGTCTCTTTGCTGCACAACACAAAGAGATTTCTTATTATTATTTTCTTAGAGTTTGAAAGCGAGGATCTTGGTTTTCCTGCGAAATGAAGGATTTTCTTATTCTCTTTATTTTTCTTCGGTTGATTCTTCAATAAAGTGAGTGACATATATTTGATTTCTTGCTGTTGTATGCTTGTTGTATGTGATGATTTGTCTATTAGAAAACATGTTAAGGATTGATGAAGATATAATGAATTTTTGATAAGTGGATGAATAAAAATTGAATCTTTTTCATGAAACCATATTATTGATGATTAAAACCCTAATTTGATGACTTGAGATCGTTAAAGAACTTAATAGATGTAGCGCCCCGATTTCCGATACTGGGAAACCGTGACACGAGCCAAGACCTTTTCTTCAATTAGTCACAATACACAGAAAAACAGGAGAATTTAAAACTTTTTATTCAATACTCAATATGTTACAAGTCTGAATATTGTACAACTGTAATACCATACAATAGAGTTACAATATTACCTTTACATTTCTAAGTATTACAACTTTCACATCTTACATCAGAGTACCTCTCACTTAACAGATAATCAATACATATACTGCAGCGGAACTAAAACATAATACTGACTCCTTGCTTTCCTGGCCTTGAGTCCTCTTGAATCTCGCCTTTGTACTTCGGCGATCCAGTACCTATGGAAGTGGGGACGTCAGTATTCACTGACGCTTAAAGGCTGATCATATAGCAGCGAATCTTCCAAACAATATACACAATATAGCAATAGTGTTGGTGTAGTTTAAGTGTTCGTGAGTGCTATGACTAGACACTAATGCGATACTTAAAATAGAACTAATTATACACAACCCGTTCCTGACAATACTCCATGACTCTGTGAGGTTGCAGAAGAGGTCAAGTCCCCTTATGCAGTCTGCTTATGGTGTCTCCGTTTTCCACTACTACCCGGCATGCCGGACCTCACTCAAACAAGGTTGCAGGTGCGGTCTAGTTCCGCCACTGCAGTCATATAGTGGTGTCCATGTTTGCCACTATTGCCCAGTGTATCGGGCCTTAATCCAAAATCCAAATCATAGGGTTTCGCAAGCGCAGGACAGTGAGAAGCCTACCCTGTGGCACCCTCTGGGGTATCGCAAGCGCAGGACTGCACAATGCATCCTGTGGCACCCCAGCCACGGTATTTCAGGAATTAACAGAGCGAGATACGTAACCCGTGTCCTCAACCTGTGAGATGGCACCGTACGTATCCCTTTGACGGGACGCTTCCTATTCTAATGGCAGCAAGTCTCCGAAAGTAACATGCAGCCCATAAATACATGCGACTCCATCTCAAGCCGTTTCTCCATATATAGGGATTTGAACCCGCGTTATGAATTCTAATTGCACACAACCTGTTCCTGACACCCACACGTGACTCGCGAGGCTGCAGATGTGGTCATGTGCCACTGTTGCATTTCGCCCGTGGTGTCTATGTTCGCCACCGCGACCCGGCTAACCGGACCTCACTCAAAATAGACGAACCCAATATATCGGGCGTCATAACAAAAATCAAACCATAGAGTTTCGCAAGCGCAGGGTAGCACGAAGCCTACCCTGTGGCACTCTCTGGGGTATCGCAAGCGCAGGACTGCACAATGCATCCTGTGGCACCCCTAGCCACGGTACTCCAGGAATTAACAGAGCGAGATATGCAACCCGTGTCCTCAACTTGTGAGACGGCACCGTACGTATCCCTTTGACAGGAAGGCACAACCCTGTACACCACCTATGATCTGCCTCAAGGGACGAGTTAGTGTAAGGGGCCCCCTACAACTGACCCCTCTCTCCCGGCAAAAGGGTTTAAGTAAACTGATCCTTATAAGTCACTATCCTAGTGATGTCCCTGGCTCGAACAATCCTAGGGATGACGATATTATAACACAACATGCTAGGTCTTAAATTAGGCTTCGCAAGACAACTCTACTAGGCCGCTCAACCTAGATTTACCAGAATCCTTCAGGACCCGGTTCGTGGCTCATCGATCCAAGACTTTGGCCGTTGCGAATATATACGCACGCCGCTACCCTAGACTTGGATTCTGTCTATACTCCGGTCCTCGATCAACCTACCCTGGTTAAGATTCGACGGTACACAAGGAGCAACTCCTCCACAGTTCCTTAGGGTAGAAACATATGTCTTGATGGTCGATAGCCCTTAGGGTGGTAACATCACCCTAGATAGCACAACTAACTGTGTACTAGCTAACAAGCTATACACGAGTAATAACCACATACGAGCCAACTAAGCTACGTATGAAACAATAACTACCTACAAGCCAGGCGGGCCTCGTAGGAGATCACCACGTACATACCATCCAAATAAGCCGCGTATGAGACCAACAGCTACGCACGGGCCGGTCGGGCCGCGTACGAGACAATAACCTACATACGAGCCGACTAAGCTACGTATGAGACCCACAGCTACATACGGGCCAGTCGAGCCACGTACGAGCACGACCGTGTGCAAACAACCATACAGGTAATCAATCCTAGAAGCAACCAAACGTGCTTACTAACAAACTTAATCTTCTACTATTAGAAGCAACAAAGGGATCTACTAGTAGTCTATGATGGGTATTGTACTAGGGAAGAACCGAAGGCGATAAAATGGCCTTTATCGGACTAACTATCCCTAGTGGTCTTCCCAATCCTTCCTACTTCAACCTATTGCGCCTTAAGTATGGCATACAATTATAAGCAGCTCTTTACGACAATCAATCATATAACACAACCACCATGATATTCCTATGTATGAATGTGATTAATGCTTATGCTTACATTGAGCTCAAGCATGAAAATCACTAATGTCCTTAAACCTAAAACTCTCTATAGTCAATCGTAGGTTACCAATTGAGCATGGAAGCCTACTACTTATCATAACCAACCACCATCACCCAACTAAGCAATATTCCAAGGTATAGTAGGTAGTCCTAACACTACTCTTACAACATTCTAAGCAAGTATTACTCTAGCATGGTATAGAACCCCACATAAATCACTACAACTAGCTATGGGTAGTTTCTTTACTTTAAGCATGAACATCATAGTATGGGTATCCTTAACTTAACATGATTAATAATTAGCATGATACCTACTTACTTAGCATGAATCATGATCATTCACCAACATAGCATGAACAAACACTTATCTAAGCATGGGTACCATGTAAACACGAGTATTCATATAAACTAGCATGACACACAACTTAATTACTATTAAGCTAGTATGGCATAGATAAAACTAGCATGGTATATGATTTTATCAAGGATCCTACAACACTCTAGGCACAATAAAATTTATCCAAACATGGTAGGAAACTCTTGGATTGAATCCTACACATTCTAAGCATAACTAAGTCACTAAACATAATAGGAAACTTTAGGAATGAATCCTACAAAATTCTAGTATAAGTGAGTTACTAAGCATGATAGAAAAAGAATCCTACAACATTACCAAGCATGCTAGGAAAAGAATCCTACAACATTCTAAACGTTAAGCATGGTAGGATATTTTTTTTTTAGAAAAAGTCCTACAACATCCTAAACATAAAGCATGATGGGGTAATTTTAATAAACATCCTACAACTAATTAAGCATAGAATCATGGTAGGATATTTCTAGCAAGGATCCTACAACATCCTAAACATAAAGCATGATAGGATAAGTTTAATAGACATCCTACAACTAATTTAGCATAGAATCATGGTAGAAAAAGTCCTACAACATAAAGCATGATGGGATAATTTTAATAAACCTCCTACAACTAATTGAGCATGAAGATGGCTTCTAAATATTTTTAGAAGCAAAGCTACAACTAATTAAGCATGGTAAACATGGTAGGATATTTTTACAAGCAATCCTACAACTAACTAAGCATGGATATGGCTTCTAATTATTTTTAGAAGCAAAGCTACTACTAACTAAGCATGGTAAACATGGTAGGATATTTTTACAAGCAATCCTACAACTAACTAAGCATGGATTATGGCTTCTAATTATTTTTAGAAGTAATCCTACAACATATAAAGCATGAATATGACTTCTAATATTTTTAGAAATGATCCTACAATATTAGAAGCATGAATATGACTTCTAAATATTTTTTAGAAGTAAACCTACAATATTAGTAGCATGGAAATGGCTTCTAAATATTTTTAGAAGTAATCCTACAACATTAGTAGTATGGAAATGGCTTCTAAATATTTTTAGAAGCAATCCTACAACATTTTACTACTACCACTACTCCTATTTTAAACAAAACATAATTATCTACTACTACTACTACAACATACGACTTACTACTATTGCTACTACTTCATTCTCATCAAAAGATCACAACATGCAACTTACTATTATTACTACTTCTTCATTCTCATAAAAATCACAACATACAACTCACTACTATTACTACTACCTTATTAATCAACATACATGCTACTACTACTTCATTTTATTTCATACTACTACTTATTATTTTAGCTTACTACTACTTGGTTGCTTACTAATCTTTGTTATTACTAGTGATAAAAGAAAGATCCTTTTTATTTTACTTTACAAAAGAAAAGATCTTTTTAATTAGCTACAACTAGTGATTTAGAAATGAAAGAAAAGATCCTTTTTAATTAATTACAACTAGTGATTATAAATAAAAGAAAGATCTTTTTAATTAATTACAACTAGTGGTTAAATAAAAAGAAGATCTTTTTATTAAGTTACAACTAGTGATTAAATAAAAAGAAGATCTTTTTATTAAGCTACAACTAGTGATTAAACAAAAAGAAGATCTTTTTAATTATTTCTACCACTAGTGTTTAGTAAAGAAAGGAAAGACCTTTTTGATTATTACATTAGTTCAATCAAGTCCTACAACCAACAATGGTTGTATTGTTCAACAATATGCAATATGTATGGTTCCATATCAAGTCCTACAACCTTACATGGTTGTATGCAAAAGTTATGTGTATGTATCTTTTTAGTCCAAGTAGTTAACAACATTCAAATGAGAAAACTCATACAACCAACCACTACAAGTAACCATACCAAAAGAAAGATAAACAAGAGGGTAAGGAGAAGAAGAACATCAAAACCATCATTCAAATAAACAAACAAACAAACATACAAACAAAGAAAGCATGAAGAAACCCCCACCTTCTCTAACTTGTTGGAAGAACTAGCTTTGCTACCTTCTCCTTCCCCTAAGCTTGTTAGAATTCTTCTAAGAACCCTACAAAACAAAACTCTCAAGTTATTTGTTCTCTCTTTCTTTTCCTTTCTTTTCTTTCTTTCTTTCTTTCTTTCTTTCTTGTTTTCTAAAATGAGAGAAGGAGGAGAATGAAGGGGTATTTATAGGAGAGGATGGGAGGTGGTAAGTGCACCATATGGCACAAAATAACCCCAAAACAAGGAGGTGGCAATTGGTGGAGGTAGGATGTGGTGGAGGTGTGGTGTGGTGGAGAATTAGTTCTAGAAGAATTTCTCCTAATTCTCTCATGCACAATTAGTCTAAGTTAAATGCTTATAAAACCCTAACAATCTAATAGGTTTGTCACAACAAACAAGTGTTGTCCAAAAATACACAACACACAATTTGTATGATGTACTAATCGACATACTACACGTATGTGCGCCTATATGTCCGTATACTGAAAATCTTCGCATAATCCGCATAAAAATAATTAAATCTTGGAAATAATAATAAAATAAATTTTATTATTAGTTCGGAAGATCACGGTATCAATTTGATACAATACGGATATATACTGACCGATATCTGGATACAGATAATGTCTATGGACAAACCGGGTGAAAATCACCAAAATATTCTAATTTTGGAATTAAAACAAAATAATAATAAAATAAAAATAAAATAATAATTTATATACGGTAATATCCGTCCGGGATATTACAATAGAAATCATGAGTAGGATGTTTTCAATCATATCATTGCTGATTTGAATGTATATATTGAGTTTTATGATGATCTTGCATAAAGGTAAACAAAATTTGATTTAAGAAGAACTTTACTGTGTGTATGCATATGTTGTTTTTTCTTGACACTTCAATGGATAAAACTTGATTGTATGCATGTTATAATTGCGTTATTCATGGATAAACTGATAGGTAATTGGGTATGTGTATAGAAAGTTATAGAAAGGATTGGTTGGGCTAAAAGATTAAGTTTTAAAGTTGGGAGTTGAGTAATTGTTTCGGGTCTGTGCAAAGCTTGTTTTGGGAGCTTTTGTGAAATTTTGATGAAGTTTTGATTTGTATTTTGGTTTGTTTCATACTGAGTTGAATTTAAACTTTATACTACATATATACAATGGATTCACAATGTTTAACTAATGCACAAACACACATATACACACCTTCACATTCATAATCCACTGTTTTGAGGATTTTTATGAATTTTGATGGAGTTTTGATTGGATTTCGATGGTTTTGATACTAAGATGGTTTTGAACATTAGACCACTCTTATTTGATGTATTTTGCTATTTAAACAGATGTTTAATTACATATGTATATATATATAAACTACTTTACTGATTTTGAAGATTTTTGTGAAAAAATTCTATTTTGATATTTTGATATGTTTTGATGTGTTTTATAAACTCCTATATATTATACAAGTTATATCCAACTATCTTAGGAATTTAGTTTTTACAAATTTGCATTTTTATAAAGTAAATCGATGTATCAGTCTAAAACATGCACAGATTTTCAAACTGCAAGCTGCTATAGTTGACAGTCGACCGAACTAAATTCGAAAGTCGATTGGTCAGTTACTGGATTTTGGATTTTGTTTGCAATAACAGTCGAATGCTTCGTCTTTGAACTGAAGTCGACAATCGACTGTCGGTTTTCTTGAATTTTTGTTTTTTGCAGGACAGTCGACGAACCATGTTCAATAGTCGACTGTCACTGTCCTGGCTAATGAGTTTTATTGAGTTTTCGGATTTTCACGGGACAGTCGACCGACCAGTTGCGACAGTCGACTGTCACTGTTCTGACTGATAAATTTCTTGAGTTTTCTGGTGTTTCTTTAAATGATTATTTCTTCGATTATGAATTATTAATCTACTGTTTTTAAATGACGTTTTTGCTTCAGATTACAGTATTTTACAGAATATTATATTTGGTTTATAATGGAATTTAAATTACATCCCTATGACTTTATGAAGAGAGATATTTGTAGTTTTCGAAGGAATTGATGTTTTGTGACTTCAAATATGGTTTCTGTTATTTAATGGATTTTAATATTTTATTTGAATTCTGGAATTTTATGAGTATATTAAATAAATTTGGATTTTTTTATTGATTAAAGAAGTTTTGTTGACATAAACGTTTTAATGATGATATTAAGAGTTTTGTTGGAAGTTTTGGTGTTGATTTTTGTTTTGTGAATGTCTAGGAGTTGAGTGGGAGTCCTGTGAACCGGCAGATGAGATTTTGTGGATTTTGACCAGTTGCGATCATTAGGGTTGTTTTGTGGAATTAAGTCTGGTAGGATACACTAACTCTAGAGATGAGAGATTTTGTGTTTTAATAATAACCAACTTAAGGACAAGCACTAGTGGAGATGTGATAGAACTTGGGAAACGTAAGTATATGCTCTTGGTTTGGGTCCAACAGATGCATTCTAGGACTTGTGTGTTTTTCTGTCTCGAGATGACATTTGTATATTCGCGTGTTGAGGGTCTGCAGGCTTATTCACGGAACATGCAGGGTGCATTCGCATGTTGAGGGTCGGCAGGCCTATTCACGGGATATACCTGGTGTATCTGCACGTCGAGGGCCTCGCAAGCCTATTCTTAGGGTACACAGCAGGGAGGTGATTCTCCTGTTTTGTTGAGCTGTTCTTACATGATGCTCGTGCGTCGAGGCTTGTGATACCTATTCGCAGAGTAATCTGGATCTTGTTTCCATCACCGTAGTAGGATTAGTTGCATAACGAGGGATTTAACCCTATAAAGTGGAGAATGATAAGGACTTGCACCGGACGTATGTATTGTGGGATGCATAGAATCCGACAAGTATGCATTAGAGAGTCATCATATAGCATCTGTGTTTTCTTGACTTGGTTTTATGCATGTTGTTTTCTGCTTTTCCTACACTTAACACTTAGTTTAGTTTCACTTGATATTTTCATGCCCTACTATTTACTATTTCATATTCCTTGATGTTTTCATGTTTTACTTACTGTTATTTCTTATTTTATTTATTCTTATTGTTGACACATGTTGTTTATGACTTCTATGCCCTATGTTTTATTTATGTTGCATTTATTTTTATATCACTCACACCATTATGGCTGACCCCTGTAGTTTTGGGGATTAGGGTTATCTCTAGCCTCATGTTTTACAGGTAGGTGCTTATAGCTTGGGATTTGGATACTTGTGCTAAATTGATGTTATGGTTTATGTAAATTGTAAAAGAAAATATTTGTAATTCAAGGTGTTTGTTTTTCCGCTGTGTTTTGTAATAAATTAATGTAATAAAAGTTGAAATTTTTTTTTGTGCTTTGGCTATGTTTACTATTATAATTGAGGTTGATGTTGGAAATTGTGCCACGTATTTTTGAGATATCATATTGGAAATTCGGGACGCTATAGTGCATATCCATTGCCTTCAGCATGGGGTTGTGCATGTCCTTCTTCATGGGGTTGTGCACTACCTTCGGGATGTATTTGAAGACGAGAAACGCCATCAATGCCTTTCACCATAAGATGAAGCATGTACTTGTAACTAGAATCGGAGAAACAACAAAGATCACTCATTTGTTTTGCGTGATGACTCAATTCACAATAGCGAGAAGCAAAATTTTGGCTACTTCCTTTGTGTGGAATAGATGTATAACTTCTTCTCATCAAATCCTGGGTCCATCTTCTTTTAATATATATATATATACGGTAGAGAAGTGTGATGACTGAACCGAAGAACTGCCAAAATATGTTTGCAGGAAATTCCTACGGATTTGAACATGTTATAATCAAAAGTAACAATTTGATGAAGTTTGCATAATTGAATCAACCTTGCCGGTTCTGATTCTCCTCAAAGCATCACATGAAAGGTTGAACTATCTGGTGTGTCAAGATTGGTAACGAAAGTCACATTATATAATAAGCTTTTTATAACTTCATCTTGGAATTTATAGAATATTTTTCAAAGTGTATATTCGCGTCATATGTTCTTCTAACACCCATTGGGTCTTCAATTTCGGTCTCTTCTCACGATTACGATGATTTTCTTTAAGTTCATTGTGTCTTTGCTTTGCCAAAAATTGGTCGAAGATGACGGCAAATTCTTTGTGATGCTTCAAAGAATCTTTTTTCTGTGTGATGCTTCAAAAAAGAATGCTTAGACTCAACCCGTTGGTTACTAACATGCCGGCCCAAAATGAATCTCTTGCAAATATGGGTGCCCATTTATCATGAATTTCAAACATATCGTTCAACCATTTATTATTCTCAACTTCATGGTCCTGAAGCACTAATTTCCATCTCTCTTCGAAATCATGTACATATTCGGAATCATATATGAAAGTCTTCAAATCTTTCCTAAACTTATCGACATCATTTAAATATACGCACCTCCTGCGGTAACTTATCCACTATGTGCCAAATGCAATACCGATGCCGAGTTTTTGGAAAATAACTTTCTTGACTACCACGGTGATCCCACGATCCTGGTCCGTCACGATGCCGGAGGGAGCATGATTTTGCATTACTCCTAACCACTTCTCAAAGAACCACACAAAACAAGAGGCATTCTCATTTGGAATGAACCCACCTCCCATGAACGTTGATTGTCAATGATGATTGATTCCGATAAATGGAACAAATAACATTCCATATTGGTTCGTGTTGTATGTGCCATCAAAGCAAAGTGCATCCCCAAATTCTTCATAGTTCATCCTAGAAATACCATCCACCCAAATACAATGAGACAACCGGCCTTCCGGATCTACTTGAAAATCATAAAAAAATGAAGGATCTGTCAATTTTTTCGATTCAAAAAATCAATGAGAATGTTCCCACCGTGTCCTTTCAATGCTTCATGCGAGTCTCTAAGTAGATTTCTAGCATCTTTTTTCTGTGAATCCTATATTTTCGTGACCACCGCTAGCACTTTCAAAGAAGAGCATTTTCTTGCAAGTATGGATATTAGCTTGAGTTATTTGATCCATTATTCTTTTATCCGCAGTCGACACCGAACGGTTTCGGGGCAAAAGATGTCTTCTACCGGGTGAAGTAAATACGTGATTGTGTGGTTCATGAAATGAATACAACACCCATTTATTACTTTCTTTGTTCAGTTTTACACGAACGACAGCATTGCAACCGGTTCTAGAAGTAGTACCCCGTCTACCATCACTAGGGTGACTCGGTGATATCCCTTCTTTATTACAAAAAAAAACTCATCCACAACTTGGCTTCCCTTATATTTATTCCCACCCTTACACATTGCGAAACCCCCATATTTAGCATATGTCGAATAAAAGTTCTCGACTTTATCTAAGGTATAAATGTCATACCTAACTTCGGTTTGAGGTGCTCTTCAACTTGCGGCATGCATTCACCACTTTTTTCATGCACACATAAAATTATTGCCGAAAAAAGAATATCCTTCACCACTGTCCATATCTAACATAAAGAATAATATAACACTTATCAATACATTGATCATAAAACATCAATACACAATTTGCATATATATATAGTTACGAATAAAATACATGAGAAAACTGCACAAACGAGATCGAAAAATTCTGAAACTTTGCGAGTAGGTCGGACTCACCACGCACGAGCCAACACTACCTGTAGAAATGAGTTTGGACTCACGGTTTGCAAGATACGGCAATGTATCGCTTCATTTCAAATTAGAAGCAAATGAAGCGATACACGGCCATATATTGCAAACCGTGAGTCAAAGCTCGCTTCTACAAGTTGCGTTGACTTCTGTTTGGTGACCCCGACGTGCTTGCAAAATTTAGTATTTTTTGGATGTCGTTTGTGCAGTTTCCTAGTGAAAAGTCACTCGGAAAATATCAAAGTATAATTGTTGTTGTTGTTTGATTAACGGTAGAAAACCGCACAAACGAGATCGAAAAATTCTAAAACTTTGCAACTAGGTCGGATGCACCACGCACGAGCCAACAAAACTTGTAGAAGTTAGTTTCGACTCACAGTTTGCATTATACGGCAATGTATCGCGTTCACTCACGAAAAAGAGTCGAAAGCAATACACGGCCGTGATTGCAAACCGTGAGTCCAAACTCACTTCTACAAGTTGCGTTGGCTTGTGCGTGGTGAACCCGACCTACACGCAAAATGTAACACCCTCTTATTTTATAATTTTAAAATAATTATTTGTAATTATTTATTGTTATCAGATATTATCATTGTTATTAATATGCATAAATATGCAATTTTATTTTGTATATATTATTTATTTAATTTATTTATTAGGTGGAGCGGGTTTTATTGAAATTTATTATGAAAAGAAGAGTTTTAAGGGCACATAAATAATAAAAGAGTCTAGAAGGGGCTTAGAATAAATTTTCCATTCTTTTTCTTCTTTCCTTTCCCTTCCATTTCGTCTAACCGAAAAACCCTATCCTCCATTTCCTTCCGACCGAAACATTCCAAGGAACCCAATTTAGGGTTTTTGAAATCCAACCCTTTTTCCATCTTAAACTTTTGTGTTGTTTGGGGTTTCTTAGTAATTTCGAGGTGCTCTTCAACGTGGTAGCGTCGATTTTTTAGGAGGGCTTCGTGAAGGTATATTAATTTATACCTTTTGTTATTGGGTTGTGTGCTTTACAATTTCTTGCATAAAAATCATAGTAGTAAGATTCTTAGAGTTTGTAGAACACGCTTAAGGTGAAAGATTTTGATTTTAATGATAATAATTTGGATTTTTTTTTCCTAACATAGGGTTTGAGTTTATTAAAATCATGGCTATTGTATACTAAGAAATATTAAGATGATGTGTAATAATATGGAATAATTTAGAAGCATCTACGATTAATTTTAGAAATTGTTTGATAATTATTAGGAATTTTCCTGATATTGGGAAATTGTGAAAATAAAGTTTATTGGTTTAAAAATTGGGATTTGGCAATAAGAATACAAAATAGTTGATTTGAAATGCTTAGGCATGTTATATGCGATGTGTAAGTATGTTTAGTGTGAATTTGGTGGATTGATAATGTGTATTTTGAATTAATAACTCACGAGTTCTATAAATTTCTTAATAGGCATTGTGAAGTGAAGTTTGTTTGGCGACCGGGCGAGCGAGGAGTATTCTTTTGCTGGTTCGTCAGGTGAGTATGATTATTTTAGGTATATACTATGATGTGATAGAATTTTATGCGAGTTTGAGGTGAATTGTGTGAGTTATAGCCTAATAAAGGTTTATTCGAAAATACAGAACTTTTATATGTTGAATGGTGTTATATGGTGAATTTGCGTGAGTTTGAATGTTTGTGATATATATATATATATATATATATATATATATATATGGGTGATAATGAGTTGTGATATCATAATAGATGAAATTAATGAGTGAGTATGGGTATAATATTGTGATGTTTAAAGTGAAACTGATAGGCGGTAATATGATTTGATCATTTTACTTAATTTAGCATATTCCTAAGATATTATAATGGGATTAAATAAATATTGTGTGCCTTTATGATACGGAGCAACATGAAGTAATAAGCTTATAAATTAAATAACTGAGGGTATGTGAATGAGTGTTATAATAAATACTTTGGTGCATGTATGATATAGAGATGTTTGAGGTAAAATTAATGTGTGATGACATGATGTCATAAACTAAATAATACGGTATACTCATAATATAAGAGGATATGACCAAATAAATAATATTATGCATTCGCGGTATGTAATAATATGATGTAGTAAGTCTTATGTTAATCACCCTAGAGGGGGGTGAATAGGGTGATTGTGCGAATTAAAAATAATTGATGTAAAGTGCAGAGAAAATAAAAAGAGATAAGAAGAGAAAACACATATAGCACAAGTGACGCAACGATATAACGTGGTTCGACCCCCTGGTCTACATCCACACCACCCACTTGTAACAATTCTCCACCACAAGCGTTCCACTATACTCAAACCCTTGTACAGTGATTCTCGGATTCAGGCCGAGAGACCTATTACACCCACAGAACTTCTAACTCAAGTCCCGTCAATCTCACCAAAGTGAAAGAAAAAGAAAAAGCTCAAGATCTTTAATGTCCTGACTGAAGAATACAAATAGTTATCACACACACTCGGATTGATTGTTGAAAGATTAGTTCAGAAGATTTTTCTCAGAAGTAATATGTGAAGAATACACAGTGGGTTCGTCCAAATATATAGACTGGGAAGTGTATCGATCAAAATAGAAACGATACATTCCAAAAATGTGAACAGCGCAAAATTTGGTCGACCGCAATTACGGTGCAGTCGACCGTTCATCTATCTGACGTAAAGTCAAAGCTGAAGGGTCGACTGCTTTTTACGTAACTGTGAAGTGCAGTCGACTGCGATGCGGTCGACCGTCATGAGGTGCGGTCGACCGTTATCGCGTTGTTCATAACGAATCCACTTTATATTCTTACCAAAAACTAATCAATCACTAATCAATTAAATACAGATAATATCTCAAAAATATAGAATGATAGCAACTAGTCATGATAGCTTTCTTGGACACTAATCAATCATGTGCTCTTTTTGAATATCTTCTTCTTTTGCTTGATTTTGCAATCTTTCTTTATTACTTTCCTTCTTTGAATATTCTTGAATCTCTCTTGGATCTCTTATTGATATTATTTGATCCTGAAAATCTGAACAACTCAATTTAAACTTATTAGTATTTATAGAAACGTTTTGTGCACACCAAACTAAGAGTCAACAATCTCTCCCTTTTGGTGTGAACAAAATATGCCTTTGAATATTGAAAGTAAAAATTAAACAATTAGGCATATAAATACTCCCCCTGAATTTAGTACTTCCTGTAACACAGATTTTCATAGGTAAAGAGCTTTTAAGAGAGATTTGTAAATACAAATACTACCCCTTAATTCAATACTCCATAGAAGATAGAAATATATATATTTACTTTCAGTGTTAAAAACATTCATAAGATTCATAAAAATATTCTCTCCCTTTTTGGAACACACCAATAAGGGGCAAAAGAGACGTGGAGAACATACTCCCCCAAAAGCAATTTGTAAATGAGAAGAACATTCATTAAGGGAAACAAAAAAAAACATGAAATGAGTATTGAGAAATATAATAATTTTGAAAACGGAGGAAAATCTACTTACATGATACCATTGATAGTGAAACTCTTTGATATACAAGGAGAGCTCTTCATGGTATCATAGATTTGAGGTTTTCCAATACAGATGTGAGTCATAAAATAGAAGAAGAAGTGAATAATGTATATCAAGAAACCTACGGTATAGAAAAGATAAATAGAGAGTTCGAGCAACCAAGAAAAAAGAACAGGTCGACGGCACATCCTGTAAGCACAAAACAGAAGACAGAAGGTAACCGGTCGACCGCACGGTCAACCACAAATTCAAATTTTTGTTTTAAAGGCGAAGTGTTTCTTAGAGAGGGTCTGTGTTTAAGAGTTTAGATAAGCGACATGTCGACAGCACGGTCGACCGAAATGCTGATACAGGAGAGAAATGCAGATAATTAACTGGATATGCAAAATAGAGCAGGCATGGAGTCATTTCATCATAGAAAATAATAAGAAATTACATAACGATAAAGAACATGATGATGTTATATCTAGTAATTACAATTAGAAATCTATTCATCTCCACCATCATCTTCGTCTTCGACATTGTCTTCATCATCTTCCTCATCATTCTCCTCATCAGTTGGAGGAGGAAGAATTTGCCAATCTTCTTTTCCTTGCAAGTACTCAATCGTGTTAACATAATATCCATACACTTGCATTTGATGAGCAACAAACTGCTCATGAGTCACGAATGAAGATGAGGAAGAAGGAGTGGTGTTCTTGCGACGGGAGGAGGAAGAGGCTTGTGGGGGCTATTCGGCTTGGCGCTCTTGTTGTTGGGCTTGACGACGACGAGCCCGCTGGTTGAACGGTACATCGATGCCCATTTGTTGAGGAAGGATGGGCATAGGATTTTTGCTTAAGAGAAAATTCCCGACATTAATACGGGAGTCAATGGCAAGATTGTATATAAGAGAACTGAAAGGAAGACCACAATTTGTAGAGGTTGCATAATTCATCGTGCGAATGATGAATGTGGCAAGATCAAACTTATATTCACCAAGAATAAGGAAAATGATGAATGACTGATCGACCCGAATTTCAATTTTGTCATTCTTTTTGGGCCAAATATTTGCATTGGCAATTTTATTTAATACACGAGCTGTATCAGTAAAATTTGTGGGAGGAGGACGAGGAAGATGAGACAATTCAGGTTGAACAATCATGGATTTGACCGTATTTTGGTCATGGCCAGGTTTAAAATTAAGGGTTTTAAAATCTAGATGATATGCATCAAATTCCCCTTCGGAAAATTCATATTTCCTACCGAGGTAATCAGGGGTGACTCTAACTCTTCTCCCAAGAACAATAGAGGAGAGAGTGAGGTCATCGTCTTGAAGACCTTCAAGGTTGGCATAGAATTGACAAATTAATGACTCGGAGTGGGTTCTAGGTGTAGTAAGATAGTTTTTCCACCCAAGGTCTCTAAGGATCCTAACCATAACAGAAAACTAACCCCCTAAGGATGATAAGTTAATTACCCGATTGGCAACGACGGAAGTATTCAAAAGATCAGAAAAGTAGAGATCAGCACAATTTCAGTTCCAAAAAATAATACCATCTCTAGTGACGGATTTAGAGGCAATAGCTTTCTTGCCTTTCAATTTGTGAGAAGAGGAAGCCATTGAGAGAGGGAAAAAGCACACGAGAAATTTGAAGAGAATTTTGAGAGATGAGAAGGTTATTTGATGGGTTTGTGTATGGGGATAGGATTTTTCGTGTGGTTTGAGAGGAAGAAGATGAATGGGTATTTATACTGGAAAGAGAAAAAACAAGTCAGCCGAGTGGGTCGGTCGACCGGTTCATGGATACGGTCGACCGCATCACATGAAAGAAGGAATTCTGATTGAGTAGTTTTTGATAGAGAGGTGGATCGTCGACCGTACGGTCGATCGGTCCATTCTCGATTTATCAAGGACCAATGAATAGTACAGTCGACCGATCATACAGTTTTTATGATTTTTGCAAAGTGATTTTCTTCAAATCTTCAGATCTTGCAATGACAACTTTAGATGTTGTAAAATTCACACATTTCATGTATTCCTTATATAAATAGCAGATGCTCTAGAATTTTTATTTCGTAGATAAGTAATATTAATATTTAATATAGATTCAAGCAAGTGTAGATTATGCCCGATGCTATACTCATTTGAAGAACCAAGGTTCTTCTCCTTTTTCCTTGATAGAGATGCAAGTTGCTAGTATCACTTGTTGAGCCTCTCGAGCGTCTTCTATCAAAGTGTTTGCAATCTGCTAAGTTGAGAACATCGAGCCACCTACATAGAATTTTGTAGGTGTCCAAGTGGGTTTTGAGCCTGCATTTACATTCTTTCTTACCCAGAAAAAATTAGTATTCCTTTTTAATGGACAGTTATAAGAAATATGACCTGGTCTACAACAGTAATGACATATGATACGACCATGTCTTGAGTCATGCACACTTGCATAGTTTTGAGTTGGTTTGTGATTATGTTGGTGATTGTGCAAGTGTGTATGACATGATGATTTAAATTTTTGATGGTGTATTGGCTCTTCGTAACTAATCCCTCGATTATCGTGATAGGATCTTGATTTTTTTTGTAATAAGGTAACTAGGCCCATCATATTTTTCTACAATTTTTTCAAGCTTAATTACTCTTTTACAAAGTCTTTTTCTAGTCATCTCATCGTCTTTTGTGTTCCAACAAAGAGTGTCTAGTGTAGCATCAAGAATTCTATTTTGTTCAAGAGCTTCATTACATCCTTCCACTACTTCACCAAATTATCTTTTGCATTCTTTTAAATCATCTGTGAGTTTAACGATATAAACAGATTTCTCATGAATTTCTCTTAAGTGTTCATCAGGTGTTGCTAAGGATTCTTGAATTTGTTGTTTTAAAAGTTCATTTTCCTTTAGCAATACATCATGATCTTTTCTAAATAACTTGAATTTTTCTATGATCAAAGCATTTTTATTTTTCAGTTTTTGATTTTTAGTGATACAAGAGTCGTGTGTTTCATTTGAAATTTGTTATATTGCCTTAGCTCACGACTCAGTTTCTTAGCATAGTCTTTTCATCCATTACACATGTCTACTAGCTCATCATAAGTAGGTTCTTCGATTACCTCTTCTTGAGATGATGATTGCTCCTCACCATTCCTAAGAGCCATGAAGCCGACATCGTTGTAACTTTGCTCTTCCTCACTTGAATCTGAGTCTAGCTATGTTGCCATCAACGCCTTCTTTTTCAGGCCCGGGTTTGAGTGGTAGTAGTCCCTATTTCTGTCCTGTGAGACAGGACAATTTGTACGGATGTGTCCAGGCTTCTTGCCCTTGTAGCACACGTCATCTTTATCCTTTTCTCTTTCTCCTTGGTACCTGCCATATTTTTTATGTTTGAGTTAAGAAATTGCTTGGTCAATAGGGAGATATCTATGTCTGACTCCTTACGGTCTAAATCTGCTTTTGATGGTCGGGATTTTTCTGCTTTCAGTGCAATGGTTTTCTCTTCGGTTTTTGGTTCAATCCCGATGTTTTGTCTGTATCTTTTTGTTTCCGTCATCTCCATCTCGTATGTCTTCAGCTTTCCTTGAAATATGTAGTAGTCGAATCCCTTTTCTTCAAGGGTCTCCCTCATTGCAGCAGCCTTTACATCCCACTCTGGCGTGAGACAGCTTATGAGTTTTCTGACCTTTCGGTCATCATCCAATCCCTTTCCGAAGCTCTCAAGTTCGTGGGCAATGATATCGAAGCGGGCAAGCATTTGATCCATATTTTCTCCTAGCAACATACGAAACACATCAAACTTATAAAAACATAAATTTACTTTAGTTTTTACCGCAGAGGCGGTTCCCTCATGCCACTTCAGCATGTTGTTCCATATCTCGTATGCTGTCTTAAAGTTTTGCCCGCATCGCATTAGTTCTTCGTTATTCAACCCTGCATAGAGAGCCGTCATAGGTTTGGAATTTTCCGTCTTGAGCGCTAGCTCTGCTTTTGTGAAAGCTGTCTTTCCGTCGTTAACCGGAATGTATGTTCTATTAATGCAAAAATTCTATACTTCTTCTCCAAGCATCTGTAGAAAATGAGACATACGAACTTTCCAAACATCATAGAATTTTCCATCAAAAAATGGTGAGCGTGTAAGACTTGTCCCATTGGAGACGAATGGCTCCGATGAGTACAAGTTTTCGGGAGGAGGGATTTCGGCCATTGGAACTTTTGCTTAAGCTTTTAAGCTTTTGATAAGCATCTCACTCTGATACCAATGTTAATCACCCTAGAGGGGGGGGAGTGAATAGGGTGATTGTGCAAAATTAAAAATAATTAAAGTAAAGTGCAGAGTAAATAAAAAGAGATAAGATGAGCTAACACAGATAGCACAAGTGACGCAGCGATATAACGTGATTCGACCCCCTGTCTACATCCACACCACCTACTTGTAGCAATTCTCCGCCACAAACGTTCCACTATACTCAAACCCTTGTACTGTGATTCTCGGATTCAGGCCGAGAGACCTATTACATCCACTGGACTTCTAACTCAAGTTCCGTCAATCTCACCGAAGTGGAAGAAAAAGAAAAAGCTCAAGATCTTTAATGATCCTGACTGAAGAATACAAATAGTTATCACACACACTCGGATTGATTGTTGAAAGATTAGTTCAGAAGATTTTTCTCAGAAGTAATAGGTGAAGAATACACAGTGGGTTCGTCCAAATATATAGACTGGGAAGTGTATCGATCGAAAATAGAAACGATACATTCCAAAAATGTGAACAGCACAAAGTTCGGTCAACTGCAATTACAGTGCAGTCGACCGTTCATCTCTCTTACGTAAAGTCGAGAGATGAAGGGTCATCTGCTTCTTACATAACTGTGAAGTGCAGTCGACTGCGATGCGGTCGACCGTCATGAGGTGCGGTCGACCGTTATCGCGCTGTTCATAACGAATCCACTTTATGTTCTTACATAAAACTAATCAATCACCAATAAATTAAATACAGATAAAATCTCACAAATATAGAATGATAGCAACTGGTCTTGATAGCTTTCTTGGACACTAATCAATCATGTGCTCTTTTTGAATATTTTCTTCTTTTGCTTGATTTTGCAATCTTTCTTTATTACTTTCCTTCTTTGAATATTCTTGAATCTCTCTTGGATCTCTTATTGATATTATTTGATCTTGAAAATCTGAACAACTCAATTTAAACTTATTAGTATTTATAGAAACGTTTTGTCCACACCAAACTAAGAGTCAACATCTAATAAATTATCTAACCTGGTGTATGCAAATGTGTGGTGTAATGAGAAGATAAATAGCTTGTTAAAGGCCAAAGAGGTGATAATATGTTGAAAGAAAAGATGAAATGATATGTGATGATAAAATGAGGTAAAGAGATGAGATGAATATGATAACAACAGTTAAATTTTGTTGACCAGTACCTACAGAAATCCTGGGGGTCTGGGCTAGACCTCCAAATACCTAAGAACCGGCTTGGGGTGCGTGGTTATTACCCAAACTATGTTTGGGGTGTGTGTTTTATCGCCCAAGCTATCGGCTTGAGGCCCGGTTGGATGCGTAAGACCCTTGGTGGGCAGCTATTTGTGTTTGACGGAGCTATCAGCTCTAGTCTTGTTGGATGCATAAGACCGTTGGTGGGCAACGATGCGTAAAACCATTGGTGGGCAGGGATTTGTGTTTGACGGAGCTATCGGCTTGTCTTATTGGATGCGTAAGATACTTGGTGGGCAGCGATGCGTAAGACCCTTGGTGGGCAGCGGTGTTTCCCTCGCTGGATTAGGCTGGAAGGAAGACGTAGCCTCGGATGCGTAAGACCCTTGGTGGACAGAGGTCCGCGTGTTTACTGGGCTGTCGGCTTCTAGTATATTGGGATATTATGGCTCACTGGTCGACAAATTAATCTAATGAACCAATGTGAAATAAATGGAAAGATAAGAAAGTAAAGAAAGAGTATAAAGAGAATGAAAAGTAAATTATTACCCACGCTATCATCTTTGGGGTGCGGTGATTATTATCCAAGTTATCGGCTTTGGGGTGTGGTGTATAATACCCAAATTATGTTTGGGGTGCGGTGTATTATCTGAAGAGAATGAGAGTTAAAGTGAATTGCATTATGAGATGAAAATGAAAAGTAGAATACATTGTATTATGAAATGAAAATAAGAAAGTAAAGAAGGCGTATGATATGAAATAAATATGAGAAAGTGGAGAAAGCATATGATGTGAAATGAGATGAAAAAGTAGAGAAAGCATATGATGTGAAATGAGAATGGAAAATTAAAGCAAGTGTATTATGAGTTGAGAATAAAGAGTAAAATAAGTTAAATTATAAGATGAGATTGAGAAAGTAAATAAAGTGAATTAATATGAATGAAATGAAGAAATTGTATTATGGAAATGAATACGAGAAGTAAAGAAAATATATTATGCATTATATAAATGAAAGTGAAGAAGATGTAATATGAGAATGGTTATGAGAATGGTTATTAAAGAAAAATATGATGTGATATGAGTTTTTTGTACCTTGGAAGTGTGTCGAGGAACTACTCGCCCGCTATTTCCATAGAAATTGTAGGAACTACCTGCCTTAGCACAACTCCCAGGGTGAATTGGTGGGTTGTTGATATGATGGATGTATTGCGGGATGGAAATGAAAAGTAAAGTAAATTGTAAGATGAAAATAAAAATAAAGTAAAGTAATAACCGAGCTATCGGCTTGGGATGTGATGTGATGTTACCCAAGTTCTACTTGGGTGCAGTGATTATTACCCAAGCTATCAGCTTTGGGGTGCGGTATAATATTACCCAAACTATGTTTGGGGTACAAGGTATTATCTGATAAGAATGAAAGTGAAGTAAATTGAAATATGAGATGTAAATGAAAATGAAAGTAAGATATATTATCGATAAGAATGAGAAGTAACATAAGTTGTATGATGGGATGAAAATGAATTACAAAGTAAAATATATGATAAAAGGAGAATGAGTATTAAAATAATATGTATGATGAAATCAAAATGAAAAGAAGATAACTTGTAACTTATAATTAGAGTGAAAGTTAATGTATTACGAGATGTTATGATATGTGTTACAAGAAATAAATGAATGTGATATTATGCGTTTGAATGCATATGAATAAGATGCGATGAAAACGAATGAATGTGATGATATGCAATAAAATAAATACATGTAATGAGATGCTATGAAAATGTATGTGATATTATTGATTGTATGAATGCGAAGTTATGTGATGAGAATAAATATCAATATGTTGTAAGATTGATGAGAGTGATGTTATGTAATATGAGAATGAGAAAGAAGATGTATATGAATGAAGATGAGTCAGAAAGAATATGAGTCGTGAGTATGTAAATGAAAATGAATGGTAAATGAAGTACGTGGTTAAATAAGTATGAAGAAAATGAGGTAATGGCATTATGTGATTATATATGAAAATAAAGAAATGGTGACGTGAAGATAATTATGAAAAGAGGAATATTTGTGTTATGGGATTAAGAATGAAAAGTAATGGAGTTATATGTGAATTAATATAGTGTTTTGTATTTGATTGTAAAGTGAAGGAGTTACCTATACAAATTAATATGATGTGGTGTATGAGATTAATCATGAAGGATTATGTATGTAAAATTAATGTGAATAACTCAAACAAATTGTGGTATGGAAAAGAGTATAAAAAGTAAAGAAAGTGTGTATGTGTGATATAATATTATATAAATGAGAAGTAGAGTGATACATGATATTAGTGTGACACATATAGTGATGTGTGTTAAGTGATGGATATGGGAATGATTTCTAATCTAAGGATAAGTTTTGATATGAGTTGATATAAGTTGATATGCCTTGGAATTGTGCCGAGGAACTACCCGCCTGCTATTTCCATGGAAATGGTGGGAACTACATGCCGAGGCACAACTTCAAGGTAGGGAGAGTGGTGATGGATATGTAGATGGGTGCAGATTTAGAAGAGTACTTTGATATAAAGTCACATTTATGATGTTTTTATGTTCAGATTTTAGGTTGAATTATATTATCTTGATATTCGTAAGTTCATTCTATTTTCTTTATCTAGTTTAATTTATTTGCTAAACTAGTAAATTATACTCACACCAGACATGGCTAAATCCTGTTATTTTTTGGGGGTTAGGGGAGTCCCTCCCTGAGGGTGGACGACCCTAACTCTCCTGCAGGTTTGATAACAACGAGGTGAGGTAGTGATATGGTTTGATTGTTATACTTTTGTTTGTAGTGGATGGATTATATATATATATATATATGATATGTAGTAATGGGGGTAGATTATGTATTATTTGATATTATGAGAGATTATGTGTATAACTTTAAGGTGTAAGGATATATATAGTGCTGTGATGAATTATGAAAACCCGTACCCACCTCGTTGTGGAGTACTGGGTTCTATATTTGATTTTTAAAAAGGTTTTTCTAAAGTTTTTCTAAAAAACATATATGTTTTCAAAAGAATTTCTGGTTTTTAATTTGTATCTTTCTTATTATGAGAAATTATACCCCTAGCGTCATGTATATTATTACCCTATATATATATATATATATATATATATATATATATATATATATATATATATATATATATATATATATATATATATATATATATTGAGGTAGGAATTTATCATACCTTTTGCTAGTAAAAAAAAAGATTAAACATTTCAATTTTAATTAATTTTGTTTTTACCTAAAACATTATTGATGTTGCGGATTTAGAGGTAGGAGCAACAGATGTGAGTTCTTGTTATCTGTAGCGGGAAAGACAGTTCTAAGATAGATCTCAGCCACAGATGTGGATCTGAGATAGGGATTTCGTGAGGAGCATGAGAGGAGGTGCTGCTGGTAGCTGGCTGCCATGAATACCTGCAAAATGCCTAGAAACACAAGGAGAGATCCTGACGATAGGCCCTCTGACCATCTAGTCATTCACCTGGAAAAGGTGGAGTTATAGTTTAAGTGGAGAAGTGACATTACTTGCAAAAAGGGGAGGGGGTCTGGTATTTATAGGCATAGAGAGGGAACCCTAACCCTAATGAGCCGGGTTGACCAACTTCTGTGTGCCTGGAATAGCAGAAGGCCCATGGGGGTTACATGCCTAATTCTGTAAGAGTTTGCGAATCCTGAGGGGATCAGACAACTCAGATTGAGCTGGATTATTAACCCACATCATAGGGCCCCCACTCCTGGAGGGTTGTATGTACCAGCCGTCGAAGAGTATCCTAACCTTATAAGAAGATCAGTCGACAGTGTGCATAAAGGTAGAATGGAAGATCCTCGAAGAGTGATATGAGGTCAGGACCGAGCTTCGCGATGACCGAGCTCCAACATCCGAGCATCGGTAGAGGATAGGAGCTAGCTGATTGGTCGAAGTAAGTGCCGATCCCCGAGCCCTATGAGCTTGTGTGAAAGCTAGCAACTGGCTCAAAGTTGTTGCCGAGCATTAATCCCTGTGAGCTTGTGTGAAAGCTAACAGCTAGCTCAAAGTTGATGCTGAGCGTCGAGCGAAATGTACTTGGTGAAAAAGCTAACATCTGGCTCGAATTTGCTATCAAGCGTCGAACCCTGTGAGCTTGTGTGGAAGCTAACAGCTTGTTCAAAGTTTCTACCGAGCATTGAGCTTTGTGAGAAAGCAAGTTTCTTGCTCAATGAGATTCTTGTCGAGCATCTAGCCCTGTGAGCTTGTGGGAAAGCTAGTAGCTGGCTCAATGTGGTTGTCGAGCATCGAGCAAAGTGTACTTGGTGAAAAAGCTAGCAACTAGCTCAAAGTTGCTGCCGAGCGTCAAGCTTTGCGAGAAAGCAAGTAGCTCTCACTGAGATTGCTACCGAGCACCGAGCTCTGTGAGCTTGTGTGAAATCTAGTAGCTGGCTCAAAGTTGCTGCCGAGCATCGAGCAAAGTGTACTTGATAAAAAAGCTAGCAACTAGCTCGAAGTTGTTGCTGATCGTCGAGCCTCATGAACTTGTGAAAGCTAACAGCTGGTTCGAAGCTGCTACCAAGCATCGAGCGCAGCGTATTTTCTGAAAAAATTTGCAGCTAGCTCGAAGAATATTCCGAGCATCGAGCTTTGTGAGAACGCAAGTTCCTTGCTCGCTGAGATTACTGTTGAGCGCTGAGCCCTGTGAGCTTGTGTGAAAGTGTCACGCCCCGCTTCCCAAAAATACAGGACACGAGCACGTAACATTGACCCAGCGGATGACTAACGTCACCCATAAGCTGTTTATCCGATCAACTCAACAGTATAATCAATGCAGAACAATTGCGCAGGCAATAATAACAATCTCATGAACAATAATACTTGAATTGAAGCAATATAAAATATCCAAGTACAATAATAATCCAACGTCTGGAAACAAATAACAATATTTAGGGCATAAGTCCAATACAATAATAATCCAATCCAAAATAATAATAAACCTCAATACATTAAGTTTATTAAAGCAATAAGCAATTAGAAAACAGTAGTCTTCAGACTATTTGTTCTCCAACTCCCGCAGGCAACTGTTCTCCAAAATTTGCAATTTAATAAATTGCAGGAAGAGGAAAAGAAAACAAAACGCCCGTCAATGCAAGTTACGGGCCGCTTATAGTGTAGGATACAAGTACATGGGAGGATACACAAATAGTATGGAATAGGCATGATAACAAAATATAACAACTAGCATGGCAAGATAAACAAGTGTAAGTAGCATGTAATAAGTGTCGAGTGAACAAGTATCATGTAATATTCGATATCAATAGGAACAATGATGAACAATATGCAATGTCGATGTTGTGATAATCCTGAAGTCTATTATTCATTTTAATCCTAACTAATGCATGTACTACTATGTCCCATGTATTCCGTACCACATGTTCGATGCATACAATCAATTTCATTTTAGACTTAGTAGTGGGATCTATAGTTCATGTACTCGGGAAATGGTATAAACGGTTCTTTTCAGTATTCAGTTATTCAGTATCGATATCCATGGAACAATATACAGTTATCCAGTTATTCAGTCATTCAGTCATTCAGTCATTCAGTAATTGTAAGAAAACCACGAGCTCCCTTCCGAGTACAGTCTCTATATTGTCCACTACTTAGGTCAATCCTTAAACCCCAGCTTGTTAACGATTTTTATCGATGTAACATTACAATACAATATGCAATATAGAGACATGAAATGGACAATAGTAACAATAGGGAAACAATAGGACGATAACTTAGAATATGGTGTACTAGATATCCAAGCAACATGATATAGGGTATTTTACAAGTATTCGACAAGTATAACACGAATAGCACATCAAACACAGCTATCTCAAGATAGCATGAACATATACATCAAAAGTGATCAACCCAAGGTTAATTCATATCATATATGTCGTGAGGCAACTATGGTCAAATCATCACAATAGAGACAATATCAACAAGTGGTTTCACACACGAATTGTCTCTAGAACCCAACTACACTACAAGTAGTATTTTGTACTTGTATATGAAGAGGAATTTAATACAGGTTGCTTGCCTAAAAACGGTGAGAACGAATACCAAAAATAATGGGATGAGAATTCCAAAGCAACGAACTCACGAACCAACATAATAAACACGTGCACAACACGTGTAAACAAAGACACCCAAGCAACAGCAACAAAAGAAACCCAGCAACACAGAGAGGCAGCAACGACAGAGGTAAGGGGGACTAGCGACGCGGCGACTGGTGTCGACATCACGGCGGAGCGACGACGGCGTCGCGGTGGTGGTGCGACGGAATAGGGAGGAGGAAGGATCGGGGCACTGGGGTTTAGGCTGTCGATCGAAACGGAATAGGAGAAGGGGGATTCAGGGGTACTCAGGCGGCGCGCGTCAGGGGGCAGCGCGATGACGACAGGGTTGGGGGTCGCCGGAGGGGCATCGAAGGACGAACGGAGAAGAAGCAGGAAGTGGGTTTTTGGCAAGAAACAGATCGGGAGAGAGAGAACGAGTGGAGAGAGGAGAGAGGAGAGAGAATAAGCGGCTAGGGTTTCAAATATTCAATTTTTAGGGTTTGCAGCAGAGTTATATTTATATGATACAATTAGGGTATTGGGTTAGTGAATTAGGATCCAATAACAGCGGATTAGGGTCAAGAACACATCAAATTGGGATTAGGGTTCAATTAAGAGATAGATCAAAATCAATAGGGTTGAAATAAAAATACCCACAATAAATAAGAGAGCAATATGATCAATAAGAATTGCTCGATCAAAAGAACGAAAATATTTCACGAACAAAAATTTAAATCCAAAATAATACAAAGGCATTAAAATATAAATTAGGGCTTGAAAATAAATTTGGAATTCGCCAATAAAACCAGACAAGTACGAAATAAAAATAATTTGATAGATGAATTTTAATTAAATAATCAAGAAATAAAAATTAATAATGATAATCATAAAAATAATAAAATTACATAACGAAATAGTATCCAGGTTTAACAACTTTATTAAAATAATCAAATAATAATAAAATATTTGTTTTCGAGCTCACTTATAAATAGTCGATCAATAAGTCATAGAAATATATTTTAAATTACACAATTATTCGAAATAAATATAATTATCAATAGAAAAACACTTTAATAAAAAATCCAAAACGATTTTAACAAATAATGAATTTATAAATATCGAAATATAGAAAATATTCAGAAAAAACGAATTTACGGGAATGGGGGTTACAGAAAGCGAGTAGCTGGCTCAAAGTTACTGCCAAGAGTCAAGCGAAGTGTACTTGGTGAAAAAGCTAGCAGCTGGCTCGAAGTTACTACCGAGCGTCAAGCTTTGTGAGAAGCAAGTATCTCTCGTTGAGATTGCTGCCGAGAACCGAGCCCTATGAGCTTGTGTGAAAGCTAGTAGCTGGCTCGAAGTTGTTGCCGTGTGTCGAGCGAAGTGTAATTGGTGAAATAGCTAGTAGCTGGCTTGAAGTTGCTACCAAGCGTCGAGCCCCATAAGCTTGTATGAAAGATAACATCTGGTTCAAAGTTGCTGTCGAGCGTTGAGCGGAGGAAAGTTTGTGAAAAAGCTTGCAGCTGGCTCGAGGATTATTCCGAGCGTCGAGCTTTGTGAAAAAGCAAGTTGCTTGCTCACAGAGATTGCTGCCGAGCGCCAAGCCCTGTAAGTTTGTGTGAAAGCTAGTAGCTGGCTCGAAGTTGCTGCCAAGTGTCGTGCGAAGTGTACTTGGTGAAAAAGATAGCAACTGGCTCGAAGTTGCTACCGAGCGTTGAGCCCCATGAGCTTGTGTGAAAGCTAACAGCTAATTCGAAGTTGCTGCCGAGTGTCGAGCAAAGTGCAGTTAGTGAAACTTGGAGAATCAGTTCATGCTTACAGTGATTGTAAAAGACACGTGTATTGCACGTGTGATGCTGATGTCACGGTTGTGGAAATTGTGGTGTCGAAATCTTATTCACAGTTAGATTTAGATGATCGAGATTGGGTGGCTGAGATTGTTTGGGATATCGAGGCGCCTTTTTTTGCCTATATATCCCTCACTCCCCCTCTCATTTCCCAATTTGCTTCCGCTCTCTAATTCGTAGAGCTTCTCTCTCTAAGAACTGTCCAGTGACGATAATCAGCTTTACGGTGAACTTTTCGATAACGATCACAGGGTTAGTATATTTAATATTCTGTCCAGGGCTCGGTCCAGTTCTTCTGCCTCTATGTCTATTTAGGACGATGGGGATTGCCTTTCCGACTCCTCTTCCTGGGAAAGGGGTGAAATGATCTACAATGTCAAGTTGCCTCGTAGTTGTAAGCTGTTTATGGTGGAATCTGGCGACTAGGACGGAGAGGTAGAGGTGGCAGAGGTGGTTGATGAGGGTAAACCGGTCAACGAGAGTGCGGGTAATGAGAGAGAGGTGGCAGGAGTTGGGGATACTGAGCAAGATGTGGAGAATGTGGTTGGAAGAGGGGTTGGTGACGAGGATGAGGACGAGGTTATGGAAGTCGATCCGTCGGGTGAGGCCCCTAATCTGAAACCTTTGGCGATGCCGTCCCCCCCCCCCAAAGGCTCCTCGTATTCGAGTGAGGAGGATGAGGTGGACCCTCTCGGACAGTCTGGAACAGCCAGATGAGTTTCTACCAAAAGATGGGCCCAACATCCCTTATCTTCAGCAGCCAGGCTCCATTAGGATGTATCCTGACGATGTCGAAGACTTGGTTCAGTATGGGGTGCAACTTTCTTCGCCTAGCTGACCAAAGATCAGGATAGACAAGACGCAGAGTGTTTTGACGCGTAGTGACCTACCGTTGATATGGGCAAATTACTTCATATGGCTGGAGTATGAGTTGATGATTATGAACCCTGGTCTACGTCTTATGGACAATTTGGCCCCTTGGTATTGCATGTTTCCGGTAGTTGCCTTCAGCTCGCGTTGCGGCTATCGCTGCACCCATTCATCAAGAATGTGTTGAACTGGGGGAGTATGAGCCCGATGTAGTATGACCCGAACTCTTGGAAGCAGCTCATGTTCTTCATGTTGCTTTGTAAGGAAAGGGGAGTGCCTTTGAAGCTGAAGTACTTTCGAGTCGTTCTGGGGGTCAGTTCGTCGGGAGAGCATGAGGGGATATATTACACAAGAAGGTAGTCCATGGGTATCCGGACTCCATAAAAGGATGGAAGGAGAAATACTTCATTGTCCGAAATCAGGTGCCTTGGGAAATTCCCATGAATTGGAACTTTTACAAGCCGAATCATAAGCCTCCGAAGAGGAAAGATTTGACGGGCGATGAGTGGGTCGATGTGGAACAGATCATCGTTGGCAATAGCATCGGCTGGCCGAACGTGACCGAGAGGCATCAGGCCAGGATCAGACTGAGCCCCATCAACTCTTGTATATTTTTCGTTTACTCTTTTGTTCAACTTTTTCCCTTCATTCTTAATCTTTGTTTTTCTTTCGCAGCAATGGATGATGCCGCTATCGACGCAAGGAGGGCCCACTTGGCCAAGTAGAAGGTTGCTGACCAGTCGAAGCAGCAGAAGAGGTCCTCACAGAGGGGCTCCGAAGGGGCTTCTGATCTGAAGTCCAAGAAGCAGAGGGCCCTCTCAGTCGCCGGGACCCCCAGCTCTGCGAAGGAGGCACTAAGCTTGAGTAACCTTAAGATTACCGAAGTGCTGAGGAGCAGCATTCCGCCCGTCCACCCCGCGGTTCAGGAGATCGTGGGCGAAGAAGGGCTCAGGCTGTGGGCTCCCAATTGGGCTGTGAAGGCGGCCGATTCGCTAACCGAGGGGCCGATAGCAATCGAGGTGGTGGAACATCTAGCCACACCCTGCGATAGGGAGGCCCTGGTGACCGAGACTCTCGAGTCGTGTTAGATGAGGTGGGCTCAGGTCGACGTGCTGGTAAGTACTTCCAAACTCTGTAAACTTTTTTCATTTCACCTAACTAAGTCTCAACCCCCTCGTTCGCAGGAAACACTGGCTGAAGCCCAGATGAAGAGGTTGCACACCCGTGAGCTCCAGCAGGAGGTGAAGTACGATCAGCGGTATGAGCATGAAATGAAGGATCAAAATATGAGGGTGGACGCAGCCGAGTCTCATGAGCGGGGTCCATAAGACCGAGCTGACTTCCCTCGCCAATGACTGAGCTCAGGTGAAGAGGGAAATGACGAAGGCAACCGACAAGGAGCTGAAGAAGATGAGGAATGCCGCCATAGACAAGGTCATCAAGTCCATGGACAAGGCGTGCAACCGTGCCCTTGGGCATATCCAGTACTACTACCCCGAGTGTGACCTCGAGGAGTTTCATTATGGCATCGAGCATCCGAAACCCCCCGAGGGTGATGGGAAGGAGGGGGTGAACAGCTGTCGTATGAGGAGAACGCAGACGAGGCGGCAAACCTGGAGGCCAACGTAGTGGCGACCGAAGAGGTGCCCCTCTCTTCTAAGCAGTAGCTTCACCCTTTCCCTTTTTTTCTACTTCTTTGTATTTGCCGAGTGCGGACTGGCCACCGCTGTTTTGTAAGAATTTTGATGAATGAAATAGATTTTTGGCAGAACTCTTTGACTTTAAAATTTTTGGCATAATATCTGTGATGTAATGTTTTGTGATTTGGTCAAGTTTATAAGGCTCGGAATGATATGCCCTTTCCTCCTTTGTGCCAGATGCACGAGTCCCTCGAGGCCGACCCTCGTGACACCGAGATTGAGCACCTTTGGGGCAAGCTGAAATCCATGGAGTCCATCTTGGTTCCCTATCACAAACAGGATTGGGATCGGGAAGCAATTGTTTCTTATTTTATAAATAAGTCGAAGGAACTGAGCTTGGAGGCAGTTCATCTGAAGAAGGCAATTACCGTCGTGTCTTGAGGAGTGCCGAGACTAGATGGTTGATGTCTCGCACTTCCACCTGGCAGCCGTCCTCTGAATCATTCCTTCGCGAGGTTATATTGGAGAAGGAATTAGAGATACAAAGTTTGAAGGTCATGCTCGGAGTGGGTGGATCCCGAACACGTTCTTTCGGGGGCGGTTGGCCCTCTGTTGGGGGTCCGTCTCTGACCCTGAGGATGGAGGTGGCAAGACCAGATGATGCTCAGAGCTCTGTTGCCGGAACGTCCACCTTGGCGACTCCTAGGGATCATGATGGCCTCGTCGGCAAACAAACATGTTCGATTGGGCTCGAACTGTTTTGCCCCAGTCCTAAGGCCCCCCAAGAGGAGGGGTAGGCCAAGATTGTATCAGTTGTAACTTTCATACTCATTGTAACTTTGTTGTAATAACAACTCATAGGACCTCGCCGATTGTATCAATGAACTTCTGTTTGTTGTAATAAAATGATCCTTCCATTTTTTTAGCACGGCTTCGATCTGGATGTATTGGCGAGGTGGACCTACTGAATGTGAGATGTTTTTCCTTCCAAGGATATTAATGAGCTGGATCAGGAGACGTTTCTTCTTCCAAGTGAATTGATGGATCATCATAAATGTGCCTCATCAAAAGGCGAAACGTTTGGCCTTGGGAGATGTATCGACGCATTCCTGATCCGTTGGATGTGGGCAAACGGTTAGGATCCGTCCACATCAGCATCACGACTATCAAGTTCCTTCTTTTCCTTGGGCTATATAACCCGTCCCCTATCAATTTATCCTTTCTCAATTCACTGAGAGCTCTGATTGACTAATGGTTCTTCTATTACCCGCTAATAGTTAGGGGTAGTGACGATGAAGGCTGCTCTATCCCTGGCCTTCAGTGGGTGGAAGAGGGACCAACTCGGGACATGGAGCTCGAGGTCCTTACAGAAGGCGAAGGCCATAAATATAATTAAAACTTTTGCAAGGGCTGAGGTCTGGGTTCGACGCCGAAAGGAGAGGACTTTTGAGAGGTTGAGAAATTGTAAGAAATCCCAGCCAAGCTGCAAGGACGTGAGGGATTGTGAAATCTCTCATTATGGCTCGAAGTCCAAGCGAGCGGCGACGACGTGAGAGATTGTGAAATCTCTTGTTATGGCTCGAAGTCCAAGCCGAGCGGTGAGGATGTGAGAGATTGTGAAACCTCTCGTTATGGCTCGAAGTCCAAGCTGAGCAGTGAGGACGTAAGAGATTGTGAAATCTCTCGTTAGGGCTCGAAGTCCAAGCCAAGCAGTGAGGACGTGAGAGATTGTGAGAAATCTCTCGTTGTGGCTCGAAGTCCAAGCCAAGTGGTGAGGACGTGGGAGATTGTGAGAAATCTCTCGTTATGGCTCGAAGTCCAAGCTGAGCGGTGAGGACGTGAGAGATTGTGAAATCTCTCGAAGTCCTAGCTGAGCGACGAGGATGTGAGAAATTGTGAGAAATCTCTTGTTGTGGCTCGAAGTCCAAACCGAACGGTGAGGACATGAGAGATTGTGAGAAATCTCTCGTTGTGGCTCGAAGTCCAAGACAAGCGGCGAGGACGTGAGAGATTGTGAGAAATCTCTCGTTATGGCTCGAAGTCCAAGCCGAGTGGCGAAGATGTGAGAGAATAAGAAATCTCTCGTTTGGAGAAGAGAGACATTCTGACTAAAAAAAGAACTTCATTGCTTTTACTTGCTTGGTTACATAAAAGGAATAGTGCGTAGCGCTGATTACCACCACAAACGTTCCTATGGTCCCTCATGGAACTTGATAAGATGCTTAGCGTTCCAGGGTCTCTTGACTATCTTGCCCCTCAGGTCTTCGAGTTTGTACGCGCCTGGACGTACCACTTGTGAGACCTTATATGAGCCCTCCCAGTTCGGGGTCAATTTTCCTTTCTTGGTGGTGTCGGAAATAGCAAGATTTCTGAGTACGAGGTCACCCTCATTGGTGTTGGTCGGATGGATCCTTGTGTTGTAGAACCTTTCAATCCGCTGCTGATAAATATTTCTTGTGATGGTCAATTTTTCACGGATTTCGTCGATTAGGTCTAAGTTGGCCCTAAATCACTTGAATTCGATTCCTTATTGAAGCCCATGATCCTCGGCGAAGGAAGCCTGATTTCCAGTGGGATGACAGCCTCTGTTCCGTATGCCAGGTTGAATGGGGACTCGCCTCTGGGGATCCTCTTGGTTGTTTGATACGACCAAAGGACGCTCAGCAATTCGTCGACCCACAGTCCCTTGGGAGATTTTTCCAACCATTTTTTGAGACCTTTAAGAATTTGGCGGTTGGCATTTACAGCTTGGTCATTCGACTGGGGATGTAATATCGATGAGAACCGCTGCTGGACACCGAGGTCTTCGCAGAACTTTCGAAATTTTTACCGATGAATTGTGCTCCATTATCGGTGATGAGCACGCGTGGGATCCCGGACTAAAAGATGACGTGATTCCAAAAGAATTATTGGGCATGATGTTCAGTGATTGTGGCCAGGGGTTCTGTCATAACGAGGAAGCGCCTCTGGCCCGTAGCCTTCGAGAAGGGGCTAACTAGATCCATTCCCCACATGGCAAAGGGCGTCGGACTGGCAAGTGACTTGAGTTCAGCTTGGGGCATGCGCCTGATCGAAGAGAATCTCTGGCAGGGACCACATTTTTTCACAAGATTGTGGTTGAGCACTTTCCTCACGAGCGACCTGCTGCAAATATGGCACCCCTCAATTCCTTCATGCAGCTCTTCCAGCACATACTTGGCTTCATCGGGACTCAAACATCGGAGATATGGTCTCCTATCCACCTTAGTGTATGATTGAAGAGTACATTGCAATCAATGTGAATCTTTCTGATCGGATTCTTATCTTCCTGGCTTCGACTGACTGGGAGTTCGCCATCTGTCAAGAACTTCAGACAGGATCCATCCAAGTATCCGCTTGAATGCCTGGGTTGAGGCAAAGGAACTCGGGGTTCTCAATGCTAGGCTTGAAGAGGATCTCGACGAGGACAATGTGATCTAGGCCCTCGAAGGACGACGAGGAGAGCTTGGACAAGGCATCAGCCTAGCTATTTTGCTCCCTCGGAATGTGCTAGACAACGATGACCTAGAAGACAGTTAAGAGTTGTCTGACGCGTGCCAAGTATTGGATCATCCAAGCGTCACGTGCTTCATAATCCCCAAAAATCTGGTTGACCAAGAGCTGAGAGTTGCTGAAGGCCCTCACCCATCTTGCCTCTGCCTTGTGGGCTAGCATGAGCTCGGCGATCATCGCTTTGTATTCTGCCACGTTGTTGGAGGGCTGAAAATTAAGATGCAGGGAGTATTGGAGGACGAAGTTGCGGGACCTCTGAGTATGACACCAGCACCACTTCCGCCCTCCCAGGATGATTCATCGACCTAGATCTCCCAAATGGGCTAATCTTCTCAGATTTTAGAGGCTTCGGAAATGGTACATTCCATGATGAATTCTGAAAGGGCTTGCCCTTTGATGGCTATCCGAGGTTGGTAGCTGATGTCATAATGACTTAGCTTGATTTACCACTTGATCAAGCGGCTGAATTTTTCGGTTTGTTTAGGACTATCTTGAGAGGCTGATCTGTAAGGACTTGAATGGAGTGGGCTTGAAAGTATGGTTGGAATTTCTGAGCGGCCATCACCAATGCATAGGCGACCTTTTCCATCTTGGTGTATTGAATTTCAGCATCATGCAGAACTTTGCAGACATAATAGAATGACTTCTGGACCCCGTCTTCCTGCCTAACTAGTACGGCACTAAGCGCAAGTTCCGAAGCAGCCAGGTAGAGAAAGATGGACTTGCCTGGCTCTGGTTTGCTGAGGAGCGAGAGGCTGGCCAGGTAGGACTTTAGCTGATCAAAGGCCTGTTGTTGAGGATCTCTCCACTCGAAGCTTTTTGCCTCTCGGAGGGCTTTGAAGAACCGAAGCGAATTTTCTCTGGACTTGGAGAGGAAACGGCTGATGGCCGCCAGTCGACCCGTGAGCCATTGGACTTCTTTGACATTTCTTGAAGGGGTCATGTCCAGTATGGTCTAAATCTTTTTGAGGTTCACCTCAATGCCTCGCTAGCTGACCATGAATCTGCGAAACTTCCCCGAGGTGATGCCGAATGTGCATTTGGAGGGGTAGAGCCTAATATTGTGGGATCATAGGACCCCGAAGCCTCCTCGAGATCACTGACGTGATCTTGTCCTTTGTGAATTTTGACGAGCATATCGTTGACATATACCTCCATGTTTCGGCTTATTTGTTCTTTAAAGACCCGATTGACGAGCCGTTGGTAGGTGGCATCAGCGTTCTTTAGCCCGAAGGGCATGACCCGTTAGCAATAGAGGCTTTGGTCGGTCACAAAGGCAGTCTTGGGGATGTCCAGAAGGAACATTCCAATCTGGTTGTATCCTGAAAAGGCATCCATGAAACTTAGCAACTCCTAACCTGAGGTCAAATCTATTAGGGCATCGATGGTCGAAAGGGGGAAGGGATCTTTAGGATAGGCCTTATTGAGGTTTGTGAAGTCTATACAGATCCTCCTCTTCCCGTTCGGTTTCTTCACCATCACAACGTTTGCCAACCACTCTGGGTAGTTGACCTCCTGTATGAACCGAGCAAAAACTCCATTCTCGTATTCTAAGGCAGCAGCCGAGAGAAGCTTGTCCTCTTCTTCCTTTATCGCATGTTACCTGTCGGGGGCGAACTTACGCTGCTTCCACTTGACTGGCTTTGAATCCGGGTGGACGCTTAGTTTGTTCATGATGAGGTCCTCTGAAATCCCCAGCATATCCAAAGGCGTCCATGCGAAGAGGTAGACATTCCGATGGATGCAGCTGATAATGGCCAGCTTTAGGTTTGGAGCGAGATACTGGCTCACTCATAACCATTTAGATTTTTCCTCCCCAGATGAGGGGACCTCCTCCAACTTATCAACGGGCTCCGAGCACAACAGACTCTTCTCAGAAAGAAGCTCCACTGCATCAAGGGGGAAAACTCTACCCCCCACTACAGTCATAGCATGAACGAGCAGATTCTTGATTGCCTCGGACAATGCCAACCCCATGGTCGGTAGGGAATTTTAACTTCAGGTGATAGGCGAAGGACACCGCCGGGAGGGAGCTGAGGCCGGGGCTACCGAGGATGGCATTATAGGCGGCCTTGATGTCGAACACCATGAAGTCCATTGCTTTTGTCCAGATGGTTGGGGCCGTTCTGGTTGCTATATCAAGCATGATGATTCCCTCAATTTGGACGGGAACACCCGAGAACCCATAAACGGTGTACCCGACCGGCTTCAGCCTCTTACGAGAGAGTTTGAGCTTCTCGAATGCGGCCAGAAATAGGATATTTGTAACACCCCGCAAAATTGAGTTATGAAAATTTTGCTCCACGTGTGTTACGCACATGTATTTTGTAATATCTGTAACGTATTTTAATATAACTATACTATGTATTTTATATTTTGACTATTTATGAATATTTTTTGTTCTCTGAAATTTATTTTATATTTGAATATTTATTGATACATGCGATGCACATGTTTGCAGTGCATGTGTTGGTTGTAAACTTTTTCAAAATAAAATTAATGAAGTGTGTATGGTTATTTTTATTTGTACATAAAAACTTTTTATTACTAATGTAAACTAGTTTTATTAAACTTATATTAATTTGAGTAACATATGCTACTTTATTAAATAAAATTCCAAATTCTTGGCGTGCATTGTATGTGCACACACAAATACATAGCAAGCACGTGCATGTGTTTTCTCACCCCGCACTTTTGGCCGGCCAAATCTGCATTGGAGGGAGATTTTTTAATTTTGACTTGGGTTTAGGATTAGTGGGTGGTTAATTAGACTAAGTGGGTGGTTAAATGGTTTAGTAGGTAGTTTATTAAAAACCTCTCATCATTTTCCTTTATAATCCCCCCCCCCCCCCTCCATCCCGACCATGCTTAAACAGTGTTCTCATTTTCCCCACTTTCAAAAGTTCTTGTTGTTGGCTTCTTTAGGAGCTCGGATTTTAAGGGGGAAGCTTGGGGATTATTTCCTAGGAGTTTCTAATTCACATTTCAACAAAACGGTGGGTGTTTTTTTAATTTCTAGTAGTTTTTTAAAGTAGAATTTTGCCATGAAATCGTGATTATGTGTAGCTTTAAATTCCTTTAGATGGTAAATAAATTTTTGAATGCATGTTGATTAATCTAAGTTTAATGAGTGATAATAAAAGAAATTTTTTTTTGACATCATGCATTAAATTTCTAAGATTTTGTAGTATGAAAATGCCATGTTATACTAACCAATTTTCAAAGAAATGATATTGATAAATAAGTGTGAAGTGTAAGCGTAGAATTGATTGCTCATATTGGTATATATGGATTATATTGATGTTGATGTGTAAATTAAATAAATAAAATTGTGGATAATATGAACAATAAACTTTTTCATGATGTTATTCGCTGTAAAAAATATATATATAGAATTCGAATTGTATAAGTTAGGGAATTATGTTTCAATGTTAAAGTAATGTAAATGTAGTTAAGTACAGTAAAATTATAATTATTTTCTGAGAAGATTTTAACAGCGAATGAGAAGTGAGATTCTGGTCTTGGCGGTCAACTGTGAGTGCTGTGTACAGTGCTCGAAGTCGCAGGTTCGATTCTGCCTGAGTGCAGATTGAGCTATGTTTTGCTTTTATTTTTAAAAACCATTTCGGAGTAAAGTTGGGTCCTAGTATTTAATTCATAACTATTGACAGAGCTGCTAGTTGGGCAAATTGGTCTGTGTGTGAGGTTGGGCACTGTGTACGGTGTAGGTGGTCTCGGGTCGGGTTTGAGTCTTAGGACCCCATTTCCTTTTTGAAATTCCTTTACAATTCCATACAGTACCCAGAAACATAAAGTAAATATTTTGTGAAGACCTTTTACCAACACAGAGTTGTGTTGTTGGTTGTTGGGTGCCTTTGAGGTTGCTACTTGGCTTAGGTTCGATTCTAGGCAGGGCCATTTACTTTTGATTATTATTATTTTACATATTTTTGCTTGTATTTTCTTTGAGAAAGGGATTAAAATTAATTTAAAATAATAATGGAATATTATATATATATATATATATATATATATATATATATATATATATATATATATATATATATATATATATATATATTTATTTATTTATTTATTTATTTATTTATTTATTTATTTATTTAAAATTATATATATATATATATATATATAAGATTTAATTGGCGGTTAGAAATACATTTTTGAATATATGTTCTCATTCATGGTTTGGGTATATTCCACAATTGTTTCGCTTAAAAGCAAATATAAATTTGGATTATTTGAGGTAGTCATATGTGCTTTAGAGAATTATTTGGTGTTAAAAATTGCGTTGAAAACTGTTATTTTGAGAAATAAATTAAGAGAAAACTGGCTTTATCATTGTGAAATTCCTATTGGAATACTTTAACACAATGGGTAAGAAGTGTTCTAATTGTTGAGATTAGCGAAATGAAAAGAATAAATAAGTGAATAAAAGATTTTTAAATGAATGAATGAAATTTATATTTTGAGGTTAAGAGTAACCTGGAATATCTCTAAATGTGAGATGTATGGATTCTAGAGGCTGAGTGAGACCCAGAATTGTCGGCAAGGTTGATAAATGAAAATGTGAGAAGTGACCAGTGTAGGTCAGTGTTCTCAGTGGTTGTTTTAAGTCCAGTAAGAGGGTAAGCTAGCTCTAGGTCATAATAATTATAATTGAATTAAGGACAGGCACTATATGGGAGATGTGATGAAATAAGGGCAAGCATGGGTATGAGGGCCTCAGCTGATCTGCGGTGTGAGATGGTCCCCGAAATTATCGTGATGTAAGTGGAAGAATCTTCAGTTCATCTGCGGTGTGGGATTCATCTCCGAAATTATTAGGATCGAGGCGATGCTCATGGAATGTTTTCGTGACTGTTGAGGTGCCATAGCTTACGGTGTGGGATTGAATCCCCAAAATTATCGGGATGCGAATGATCATCTGCGGTGTGGGATTCATCTCCAGAATTATCGGGGTGTGGGCTAAATACTCACAGAATATCTAAATCTTATGTTAGTCACAGGTGTAAGTTGCATAACGAAAGACTGAACCCTACAATGAAGAGAACGTTAAGGGCTTGCCCTCAGACCTATGGAGTGTGGGATGCATAGAATCTGAATAAGTGCACATTAATATTGCATCTTAAGTATGAATGTCTGCATTAGTCATTAGGCTCATAACATACACTGACATATTTAGGATAGTCAATTTTCATTTTTTTCATTCAAGTTTGTGTTTGCTAAATTAAAGAACCGATGCATTATAGCATTGCATCAGTTGTATGCAACTGATGTGCCTGCAGTTTTCAAGTTGCAGGACTCGGATTAGCGAGCGACGATGATATGAGTCTGTTGTTGATGACTGTTGCATGATTGAAGATGCTTAATGTTATAAGTTGTATTTCTTTATGTAATTTTCCGTTGTGTATTGTGATAAACATCATTGTAATGAAAAAGTTTTAAATTCCTTGTAATTTTGCACGAAATTGAAGTAAAGTTCTTGTTTGTGCTACAAATTACATATGTTTGAAATTTGGGGCCTTACAATATTGACGAAGCTTCCGTTGTCAACTAGGATGCGGCGAATCTCGTGATTAACCATGCCGAGGCTGAATACTAGGCATCACAATGAGGAAGTCAGATGCCTTCCAGATCTTCGCTAGAGAATGAGACCGCTAGTCCTTGATCCCTGGGGGGTGAATAGTTGTGGACTGAATTAACCTCCTATACGAAGGCCTTGAGGGAGGTGTTCGAATCTCCCCCTATGGGTCTGCCATGGACACAGTAAAGAATGGCCGGTCCACCGGCTCCTTCGAGCTCAGGTTCCTCCTCTGGACGCCTGCTAGCAGTTCGGGGTGGGGGCGAAGCCCTCTAGTTAGTTCAGGTGAACTCCCTCAGGTATCCCCTTTGGATAAGGGCCTCAATATCGTCCTTGATGGCCCGATAATTATTCGTCTTGTGCCCATGGTCCCGATGGAACTGACAGTAGAATCTCCGGTCCCTCTTCTTGTTGTTTGGATCAGGAAGGATGGGGGACCATCCCCTTATCCTCAATCTTTATAAAAATAGCTGACACATTCTGAGTCAGCAGTGAACCTCTCGAAGCGGAGGGCAGGAGGCGGTCATTTCTGATTGAACGATTCTTTCTGAGCCTTCTTCGGAGGCTCACAGTCATCGAACTTTATCTTCCCCTTGGTTGGGGTTTCTTTCGGGCCTTCAAGGTGCAGAGCCTCCTTGGCTCGAATGTACTTTTTGACCATGTTGAGGAGGTCGGGAAAATCAAGGGGGGACTTCTGTTGGATCCTATAGGCAAGGCAAGAAACACTAGAGGGGGGTGAATAGTGTTGCATAAAAAATAAAAACGAAATTGAATTTTTTTCTTCTGTTCAGTCGACTTGAAAAGAGAAAGAAGTCGACTAAGGCTTCAGAACAGAAAAGTATTTTAGACAAGTCTGATCAGTCGACTTATAGCAGAAACCAGTCGACTTGCCAGACAAGTTTTCGAAGAGTATATTATACCAGTCTGATCAGTCGACTTAAGTAAGAGAGGAAGTCGACTGTCCAGACAAGTTTCACAGAGTAATTAAAAACCAAATAAAGAAAATGCAAGTTCAGAGAAATTCAACCACATAGTACACACGATGTATCTTGGTTCGGTCCTCCCGACCTACATCCAGTCCCCAAGCAACCCACTTGAGATTTTCCACTATTCTTGAAAAATTACAAGAATACTCTACGGCGTTTAGACAACAACCTTGTCCAACCTGTAGACTTCTCTCACCACTAGAGAGAATAAACTCACTCTTCCACCAAGAGTGAAAACCTGACTCTACAATCTAGAGCCCTACTCTCCAACCGAGAGGACCACTCTCACAACCGAGAGTGAAAAGAAAACAATAAAATGTTACAATCAACCTATAGCCTTGTTTTGTGATTGTGATTTTTGTACGTGGATAATCGGTCAACTTCTGAATTCAGTCCAAAACGAATTCAGTGTTATATTGGACTGAAAATCAGAGAACCAAGACTTAGAAGATTGGAGTGCTAGTTTGAATGCTTGTTCTTTTGAAAGCAAAAAACCTTAAACCTTTTTATCAAATGCTTGGAGAAAAGTGTAACCTTTACAAAGTGATTTCTATACTCTATTTATAGAGTTAGAATCACTAGACGTTGAAAAACAGTTGTACCAACTGTCAACCAACGAAAATAAAGATTTTGATTTTGAAAAATGAGTTTTAAAAACAGAAAACTGCCAAAATGACTTGAACAGACGACTGGGTTGCCATGAAGAGTCGACTGGTCAGAGTTTGAAAGAGTTCAGACAGTTTCGTACTGATACAGTCGTCTGGTGCCAAAAGGCAGTCGACTGGTACTCAACAGCTGATCTAATTCAAATTGTTTTGACCTTTAATCTTTTGAAAAACACTCAATTTTAAAGATGTGTGAGTGTGTGTGTATGTGTGACAATGCTATTACATCAATCTAAGACTCAAAAAAGGAAAATTACAATTGTTTCACAAGACATGTAATATAACACATTGAAGCATAGGTCTTGTCTTGAGTCTTGAGTCTTGAGATGGAGCTTTAGCCTTTGTCTTTGTCTTTGAAGCTTGCAACCTTGTAGCTTTATTGATCAATTTGCTTTGAGAGCTTTGTTTGTAGCTTTGCTTGATCAACTTGCTTTGAGAGCTTTGTTTGAAGCTTTGCTTGATCAACTTGCTTTGAGAGCTTTGTTTGAACATTTTGTCTTTGTGTAATACAACCTGCAATATATAAGACGTAGCACAACAATTTTGCATTGTGTTGTAATCATCAAAACCAAAAATCAACATTCTCCCCCTTTTTGATGATGACAACACAATAGCTTATAATAATAGAAATATTACACATGCTCATTGCTCCCCCTAACTAATGTACAATATGCATATGTGGAAAAACATGCACCAAATACACAAACATGCACACCAAATACACAAACATGCACATATAGCTATTTTTCTCCCCCTTTGTCATCAACAAAAAAAATTGGAGGAAAGAAAAAAATAGTAAACACAAAGGAGCATTTGCAAAACACATAGCAAAAGCAAAGTTTATACATAGAAAGTTGAAGTACATTGTTCAAACGACTAAAAAAAAGAAAATACAAAATAAGTAGAAAAATACATAAAGAAATAAAAAAAAGGTAGGTAATCAGTCTTCTTCATCTTCATCTTGGGTACCTTGAAAGGGAGGAGGAAACTAAGAGGTGAACAAGTGAATGAGATGGGAAATACTGGCTTCAAGAGCGTCTTGACGATCCATTATATAATTGACAGAAGTGTAAAGACTCCTAGGATCATCAAAATCAGCACGAGGACGAGATGAACTAGAAGCAGAAGACCGACGAGCTGAAGTGGCTAAGGGGATAGGAGGTGTATTCCTATGAGGTGACCTGGGTGGAGAATTAAGCAACTTCATACGTGCTAAACTAGCATGATCAAAAGACTCAAATTGTTTTACAATACTCGTCTCAGAATCGAGATCAACATCATAAGCATAGAAGATGTGAGTGAGTAAAGCACCAAAAGGAAGAAAAGAGGTATGAGCCTTATGAAGACGATTAAAGATGACTAGAATTTATTTTTATGTTGCCAAAAATTGCGTAAACGGCTTGTTGCAACTCATGGGAATACTGGTCATAACTCTCTGTTTTGGGAATAATGTTATATGACAGTATGCGTGCAACTAGCTTAGCAATAGGAATAATTGATCGACTGGTCATAGGAGGACCATGATTTGGTAAATAAGTTTTAGACAAAATGGTGTCATCATCCATATCAACATCTCCTAAATCACTCCCTTCATCAGACAAACCCAAAATAAGACTTAATCTAGCAGGGGTGATTTTCATGCATTTATTTTTTACAGAAGATAGAATAAAAAACTCATTACCATCCTCCGATGTAACAACCTTCATATTTGTGTAAAACAAATATATAATGTGAGGGTAGTAAGAGGGTTGGTTTACTAAAGACAATAAATTAAATAACCCATATTGTTCAAACAATGGGGCTAGAGGAAACCTATCAAGATCCGAAAAGTTTACAAATCTACCAGGAAAAATGATAATGGAACAAATAATGTACCACTTATCAATAAGACTAGGGCTTCTTAAGTATTGAAGATAGTCTCTGGAAGATTGTCCATCCTCTACATTAGAGGTACGAGATCTTTTAGGGGTCATTACTCAAGAACTCTAAAAAATAAAGAGAGGGAAAGAGTCTAAGAAGATATACCAACAAATAGAGTAAAATAGAGGCACAAATCTTAGGAAAGAGGACTTCGGAATGGGGAAATCCACTGAAGTAGAGCTTCGATTTGGGTTCAAGATCTGAAATCCCCAAAGAGCAGCAGCACCAGCCGACTTAGGGACCTCGAAATTGAGAGAGACGGTGAAATAGAAAAGTGAAAAGAGAGGTAGAAGTTAGGGTTTTACACAAAGGTGAAGGGTTAGGATCAAATCTGGTGAAAAAGCAAGGGACGTGATTGGTCAAAGGGGAAAAACAGGGTAAAGAGTCACCTCAAAAGAAGTGTCAAATTCGAATCTGAAAGAAGAGCTGATTCGCGACAGTCGACTGGAGGGTAGGATCAGTCGACTTAGTCGAGAGCAAAATAGATAAACGAAGATAGTAATAATACAACTGGCAGTCGACTGGATTACTGTTTACAGTCGACTTTCCAGAGTATAAAAACTCAGGAAAATAAATATAACAAAAAATACTTGGTCAGTTGACTGAGATAAAGTTTTAAGTCGACTTAGCAAAGTTAAAATTTCAAGAAATATCATGAAAACTACAAATTCCTTGTTCTCTTCTTAAAGTGATAAAAGTGTCTTCCTTAAGTGGCTTAGTAAAGATATCTGCTACTTGTTTATCAGTAGAAATAAAGTCTAAAAAAATATCTCCCTTTAAAACATGATCACGTAGAAAATGATGTCTAATATCAATGTGTTTCGTACGTGAATGTTGAACCAGATTTTTAGATAAGTTAATGGCACTGGTATTATCACACATTATAACAGGTTTTGAAAAAGAAATACCATAGTCTAATAGGGTTTGTTTCATCCACAAAATTTGGGCACAAGCTAAACTTGCAGCGATATATTCAGATTTTGTAGTAGATAGGGATACCGAATTTTGCTTCTTACTGCACCAAGATACTAGGGAGTGTCCCAAAAAGTGACACGTTCCACTAATACTTTTTCGGTCAGTTTTACTACCGGCAAAATCCGCATCGCTATATGACAAAAGTTGAAAATTATCGGTGCGTGGATAAAATAAACCAAACTCAGACGTGCCTTTAATGTATCTTAAAATATGTTTCACATCTTTTAAGTGAGATTCTTTAGGACTTGACTGATATCTAGCACACAAACATACACTAAACATAATGTCTGGTCTACTAGCAGTTATATATAAGAGTGAGCCAATCATACCTCGATAGAGTTTTTGATCGACACTCTTACCTAATTCATCTTTGTCAAGGATAGTGGTAGTAGCCATAGGTGTGGTTTTACTACTTGTGCTATCCATGCCAAATCATTTGAGTAATTCCTTAGCATATTTTCCTTGATTAATAAATATGTCATTTGATGACTGTTTAATTTGTAGTCCAAGGAAATAATTAAGTTCACCCATGTGACTTTTCTCAAACTCATTTGTGATGGTATTAGCAAACTCTTGATATAGATTACTATTAGTAGAACCAAAAATTATGTCATCTACATATATTTGTATGATCAAAATATCGGTCTTAATTCCCCTAATAAACAAAGTGGTATCTACTTTACCTATTTTAAAACTCGTTTCTAAAAGAAAAGTCTTCAATCAATCATACCAAGCACGAGATGCTTGTTTAAGACCATATAAAGCCTTTTTCAATTTAAAAACATGGTTTGGGAATTGTTCATGTTCGAAACCAGGTGGTTGTTTAACATAAATATCTTCCTTTATAAACCCATTAAGGAAAGCACTTTTAACATCCATTTGGAAAAGTATAAAATTCATCAAACAAGCAAAAGATAATAAAATACGAATTGATTTTAGTCTAGCAACAGGAGCATATGTTTCATCGAAATCTATGCCTTCTTCTTGATTATACCCTTAAGCAACTAGTCTAGCTTTGTTCCTGACGACTTGTCCTGATTCATCTAACTTATTCGTGAACACCCATTTGGTACCAATTATAGTATGATCAGGAGGTCGTGGAACTAATTCCCATACATCATTCCTTATAAATTGGTTTAACTCATCTTGCATGGCATTCATCCAAAACTCATTCTCACAAGCTTCTTGTATATTCTTCGGTTCAAAATCTGACAATAAAGCTGTGTGAGAAATCATGTTAACATGAGATCTCGTCTGAATACCACATGAAATGTCACCAATTATTAAGTCATGAGGATGATCTCTAACTTCAACAAAAGATTTTGGTAAAGTTGGAGACATCACAACAGGAGCAGTCGACTTGACTAGTCCATCAGTCGACTGATTCACATCAGTTGACTTGACTTCCTTATCAGTCGACCTATCCGCAAGAGTAGTTTGCTCTAAATATGTAATAACCTTATTTAAGAGTGATGAATCAGTTTCATCATCTTCAATTAAAGTTGATGAAGGCAGAGAATCATCAAATCCAACATGTATGGATTCTTCAATAGTCAATGTTGACTTATTGAAAATCCTATATGCCTTACTCCTATTTGAGTATCCTATAAAGATATCCTCATTAGATCTAGGATCAAATTTATCTAGATTATCTTTAGTGTTCAGAATAAAACACTTACATCCAAATATTTTGAAATAAGATACTTTAGGAATTCTATCAAAAAATAGCTCATAACATGTTTTCTTAAGCTTAGGCCTAATCAATATTCTATTTAAAACATAACAAACTGTAGCAACAGCTTCAGCCCAAAAATACTTAGGTAAATTGCTTTCAACAAGCATGGTACGTGCACATTCTTGCAAAGTCCTATTCTTTCTTTCGACCACTCCATTTTGTGGTGAAGCTCTAGGAAATGTAAATGAATGAGTTATACCATTCTTGTTGCAATCTTCTGCAAACGTTTCATTCTCAAATTCTCCACCACGATCACCTCTAATAGTGACTATGGTTAGAGACTTTTGATTTTGAATTCATTTACAAAAATTAGCAAATTCAACAAAAGCTTCATTCTTATGTTTATAAAAAAAAGTCCAAGTGAATCGTGAAAAATCATCTACTAAAACAAATGCATACCTACTTTTATTTAAAGAAGCAACCCTAGTAGGACCAAATAAATCCATGTGGATTAATTCGAGAGGTCTACTAGTAGAAATTACTTCTTTTTTTTAAGTAGATTTAATTTGTTTACCTAGTTGACATGCATCACATAACTTATCCTTTTTATAGGATAGTCTTGGCAGCCCTTTAACTAGGTTGTACTTAGATAATTTAGCAAGAGTTTTCATATTCACATGGCCAAATGGCTTATGCCATAGCCAATAATCATTATTAGAAGTTACTAAGAAGAAATCATTCGAAAAATCATATGACTTTAAACACAATTCATAAATGTTATTCTTCCTACATCCTTGAAAATTTATATTTTGCATGGTAGAGTCATATATCAAATATGCATCTTTTTCAAACACGATTTTATAACCCTTATCACATAGTTGGCTAATACTTAACAAGTTATGCTTAACTCCACTAACTAGAAAAACATCTTCTATTGAAGGGTTAGTGTGCTTATCGACCATGCCTATTCCAATCACCTTTCCATTGTTGTTGTCACCGAATGTGACTGTTCCTCCATCAATTTCTTGTATGGAAGATAAGAGGTTAGCATGATCAGTCATGTGGTTTGAGCATCAGCTGTCAAGTATCCACCGATCTCTTTTAGGTACCTATAAAATTTTCAATGTGAATATGGTACCATTTTTATTGGGTCCAAAAGAGATTAGTTTATGGGGAACCAAACCCAAAGAGAGTTTGATTTTCCACCAAAAGCAGAAATATAATTAACAGAATTACATACAGAAAGAATGTATGAATTAATGTAAGTAATTCTATCTTTCGGACTCAGATTGACTGGAACCCATATATTTTTCCTCTGTCCAGTCGACTTTATCGAACCTTTCAGTCGACTGGGAGGTAGAGTAGGTTGACTTATTTGAGGTTTTTGTTTCTTTGAATGAAACTCAAAATCCCTGGACAGGCAACTGATACATAGGTTCAGTCGACTAGTCTGAACTATAGATTTACCTTCATCATTAAAACTTATAGTTTTAGGTTTTTCAAAAAACTCATACAGTTTATTCTTAACTCTAGAAATAGATACATATTTATTTACACTAGTGTTCTTAGAGACATGAGGTTTTTCATGAGACTTTTGAAAACCAAGTTCAAACCTTTTATTGGATTGCACTTGATTTTGGAGAACATCTTTTAAATTCTCCTTTCCTTTATTAAATTTAGATACATTTTTAGATATCTCTTCATAATTTTTCTTTAGAGACACAAGATCTATATCTAAACTAGAAAGACGAGAATTTAAATATTTCACTTCTTTATCAAGGTCAAGATTCTCTTGGAAAAGTGTTTGATTTACTTTCTCTAAGTTCTTAACTCTAATTTTTTCTTTCAAGCTCTAGAAAAATCTCGTTGAAAGCATCAAGTAACTCATTAGAATCATAATCATCACTTACTTGATTTTGAGACGCCATAAAGCAAACGTTAGCAACCTCGTTTGTCTCTTCATTTTCTTCTTCCAATGAAGAGTCGCTATCATCCCAAGTTGCTTGGTATGCCTTTTTGTTCTTCATGAACTTGTTCTTTGTGTACTTGTCCTTCTTAAAGTTGGAAGCCTTTCCTTTAGATTTAGAGTTCTCAAGTGCGCAATCCTTCTTCATATGACCTGTTTTGTTATACCTAAAATATGTTGGTAGTTCATTAGTATCCTTAGATTTTGAATTGAACTTACCTTTCCTTAAGAACTTTTTGAACTTTCTCGTGAACATGGCTATCTCTTCCTCATCGTCTTCTTCATCCTCGGAGTCCGACATGGCTTTAAATGCTAGTGTCTTCGTCTTTGATTATTGAGGTTCTAGATCCTTCTTGTGTTCTTCAAGTTGTACCTCATACGCCATAAGATTTCCCACAAGATTCTCAAGAGAAAGTTGTGTTAAATCGTTGGCCTCTTCTATGGCGGTGGTCTTCTTCTCCCATTCGGGAGTTAGTGCACGAAGAACCTTCCTCACCATTTCGGCTTGAGTGTACATCTTTCCAAGCGCCACAAGTGAATTTTTAATGTCCGTGAACCTTGTAATCATCTCAGACACATTCTCGTTCTCCTTCATGCGAAATATCTCAAACCTGTGAACAATAACAGATATTTTAGATTCTTTTACTTTATTTGTTCCTTCATGAGTTACCACGAGTGTGTGTCAAATTTGATGTACGGTTGTTGTATTGGACACACGGTTGAACTCCTCCTTTGTAAGAGCACAAAATAGCATGTTCATCGCCTTTGCATTGTTCATTGTTTAGCTCTTCATGTCATCGTTCCATTGTGCATATGGAATGGTAGGAGCGGTGTACTCGGTCTCCGTCATGTTCCATATTTCATAGTTGATGGACTGAAGGTAGATCTTCATTCTGCACTTCCAATAGTTGTAATTTGTTCCATCAAAGAGGGGTGGCCTTTGTGTGGATTGGCCTTCATGGTATTGGTTTGGTTTAGAGGTAGTTGCCATTGCACTCAACCAGACTCTGAAACCAAGTGTTGGATCCTGTAGGCAAGGCAAGAAACACTAGAGGAGGGTGAATATTGTTGTATAAAAAATAAAAACGAAAACAAAATTGAGCTTTGCTCGATCAACTTGCTTTAAGAGCTTTGTTTGAAGCTTTGCTTGATCAACTTGCTTTGAGAGCTTTGTCTGAACATTTTGCCTTTGTGTAATACAACCTGCAATATATAAGATGTAGCACAACAATTTTGCATTGTGTTGTAATCATCAAAACCAAGAATCAACAACTTCTTCGCCAAGGAGGCCTTCAGCTAGTCGTGGTAAACATTGTGTCGGAAGCCCGCGGACGCGACTCCAGCATCAAGGGAAGAGACCGCCCTAGCCATGGCGATGAACCTCCGCACGAAGTTCTGAAGGGACTCTCCTTCCTTCTGTTTGAGGTCCATAAGGGACGCGCTCGCCCTTGCGGCCGGTCACGAAGTGACCAAGGAAGCTCGCCTCGAGCTAGTCAAATGAGAAAAGTGAGCTGGGGGCGAGCTTAGAGAACCATTCCCATGTCGTTCCATGTAGGGTGGCTGGGAAGGTGCGACAAAGGAGATGATCTGAGACGTTGTGAATCATCATGAGGGTTTTGAACCCTTCCATGTGATCAGCATGATCACTCTCTCCATTATATGTCTCGAACTGAGGCGACCTGAAATTCCTCGGAATCTCAGCATCGAGGATTCGAGCGGAGAATGGGGGTCGGTAAGGATGATGTCCTCAGTTGGTTTGTAACCCTGCCTCGCCAATCCGAGTGAGGCGATTCTCCATTTCTTGGAGGTGCTGAAGGACGACATCATCTCATCTCGTCGGCTGAGTCGAACTTGAGACTCACCACCCTGGGCCTCCTCTTGGTGGGGGTTGTCATTTTGATGCTCAGTCTTGGGGCCACCTCAGAGGACCTGAAGAACCTCGTTCCTGAAATCCCGGAATTCAGCTCTCATGATCGGGACCTGTTCGCCTTGACTGTTCTGGGGTGGACGATTTATCGAGGAGTGGATGTGCCTCTGCTCCCGACCCTGGGATGGGTGAATGTTGTGGGTCGGAGTCTGGTTGGAGGGGTGGCCCCGCCCCTTAATCGACTTAGCTGGTGTCGGAATTCATCCACTAGCTGTAGATTATTGATGACGTACCGAAGGTCAATGGAAACCGAGCGTGAAGTGCTCGGACCATGTCCTGATGGACCCTCGGCTTGCTATCTTTGAGTCCCTTGCGTGTTCACGTTACTGCGAGCGGAATAAGGGTCGGCATGACGTCCCGCCGTGGGTGCTCTCTTGGCTTTGGGTGCCATGAAGGGGGGACGGCTTCGAGGTGAGATCTGAGTCTGGAACCGAACCAGTCTTTCTGTTCCCACAGACGGAGTCAACCTGATGCTGCAGATTTAGTGGTGGGAGCAACAAATGTGAGTTCTTGTTATTTGTAGAGGGAAAGACATTTCTGAAACATATCTCAGCCATATCTAGATCTGTGTGGTAGGGTAAAAATGGCTGGGGGCCCAACCAGGGCCCAATACAACTCTCACTCAAAAAATGGAAGAAACAGCAGTCTAGTTCGGCTTCGAGCCACTGCAGGGTCGGCGCCGAACCTCAAGTTCACCCCCACAGATCTGGTCCCCTCGTATCCGATGAGCGGCGATGGCCCTCGACCTCCGATCCACGACAGCCCTCCAGGCCGTCCACCCCTCCTGGTATAGAATGAGGATGACCTGGCACAGCCTGGGCCACCAGATCCTCCCGGAAGCACAGAAGCCCCATGATCTGCCACGTCAGCTCCTAATACCACCAAGGGCTATGCCGCGTCAGCCCTATACCACTCCTGGTAATGCCACGTCAGCCCTAAACCCCCTGGGCCTTCTGCCACGTCAGGCCCATGGGCTTTCGGGTTCAGACCCGGCCCCCAAGCGGATCCAAACCCGGTTGGGATTCTCTATAAATACTAGACCCTCACCCACCTTTTGAGGTAATCAATCTTTTGCCACTTAAATTCACCTAGTTATTGCTACTCTCTCACAGAGACTAACTAGATCGTCGGAGGGTCCGCCACCGGGATAAACCCCGGTGTTTCAGGACCGTCTGCAGGTACACAAGACCTCGGATCCGAACCCTCTGATCCGAGCCGAAGCATACACCACACTCCGAGCCAGTCGCAGGAGCTGCCAGGTCACTCCGTGGGTCGTCTGACAAGCAGCTTTCTCCTTCAATACAAATCGAGTCCGAACTCACACCTGGTGCATCCACACGTCTCCCAGAAATAAACCGCATCAGGTTGGCGCCGTCTGTGGGAACTGCTTCAGAGGCCGACCCGAGCACGACCATCAAGGCACCTCGACAGCCGAACTCTCATGGCCTCCAAGGGCAAGGGGGCTGCTTCCTCCGTCAACCGACGGGACTCGCCCCCACCAACCGCTAACGCCGATCCACACCCTTCAAAACACAGGGCTTACCATCAGGGGTCCCAAAGGAGCGTCACCCGTCAGGTCCAGCCCGACCTACGGGGAGTAATCGTCAACCGACAGATTAGCTGCAGCAGGGGAAGGGCCGCTTCCAACCCGGCCCCGAACCATCCGAGACCGCCGCCCGAGGGACGGAGGTCAGCACTCAGCCGCATCGGAAGGCAGCCTTCAGACCGACCAAACAGGGTCGAGGGAGCCCCCGTCACTCACAAGGAGTTCCAAGACTTCCGGAGAGAAATTCTCGGGGCCCTCCGACGGGCCCCCAGGGAGGAAACCCTCCACTCCCAAACCGGGTCGGATGCCGAGGCCAGCGTGTCGCGCCCGTCAACAATCCAGCCAGAAGACGATGGCGTACTCCTAAGGCGCCTCCAAGAAATGGAGGATCGCCTCGATCATATAGGAGACGGCGACCGACGAGCGGCTCAGGGGTACAGACCTGTCCGTCCTCCCTTCTCCGCCCCCATCCTCCAAGCGGAAATACCCAGGAATTTCTGACCACCTCAATTCGAGACCTACGACGGCGAGGGAGATCCCGCTGATCACATGGAGGGTTTCAAAACCCTCATGATGATTCACAGTGCCTCGGATCCCCTGCTATGCCGAGCCTTCCCCGCCACACTTCAGGGCCCGGCTCGTGAATGGTACTCGAAACTCACCCCCGGCTCCATTTACTCCTTCGACCAACTAGAGGGCAATTTTCTTGCCCACTTCGTCACCAGCCGGAAGGTAGAAAGGACCAGCGCCTCTTTACTTGGGCTCAGACAGATAGAGGGAGAGTCCCTCAGAGTGTTCGTCCGGAGGTTTACCACGGAGGCAAGGTCGATCTCCTCTCTTGATCCAGGCGTCGCCTCTGCGACCTTTCGGCACAACGTCCGCCATGGACAGCTGAAAGCTTCTCTGGCGAAGAGACCCCCCGTCGACTTTCCCGACCTCCTCAATAGGGTCGAGAAATACATTAGGGCAGAAGAGGCCCTTAGCCCCGAAGATGCTAGGGAGGCCACCTCGAAGGGAAAACGGAAGGCCGAAGAAGTCGAACCATCAAAGAAGGCTCCGAGGGACGCGGGGGCCATAAAGAAGATCCCGCCGGTCCCCCGCTTCGAGAGGTACACTCCCTTGACACATAACGTATCCGCCATCCTCTTAGAAATCGAAGACAAAGGCATTGTTCGACTACCTCCCTGACCTAACAACAGCAAGAACCGAGATCAGCGCTTCTACTGCCGCTTCCACAGAGACCATGGGCACGACACCGACCAATGCCGGGCCCTGAAAGACGAGATTGAGGAACTCATCTCCAGGGGGTACCTCCGAGAATTCACCCGAGAAGTCCCACGGGATCGGCGAGATACTAGGAACCGTAGGCTCTCGCCTCCGAACCCTACTCCGAACCGCATCCAGGGTCGGGATCCCGAGTCCGAGGGAGCCGCGGATACGCCATTCATCTTGCATTGTGTCCACGGAGGGCCAATGGAAGGAGAATCGAACACTTCCCGAAAAGCCTTCATCCGAGAGGTGAATGCTGTCCAAGACAACCCCTCGCCCAAGATACAGCCAATGCCAGTCTCATTCTCAGGAGAGAACCTCGAAGGCGTTCGCCTGCCCCACTGCGATGCCCTCGTCATTAGCCTCCACATGGCTAATTGTGAAGTTCGCCGAATTCTCGTCGACAACGGCAGCTCGGTTAATATTCTTTTCCTCGAAGCCTTCGAGAATCTCAAGTTACCTAGAGGCAAGCTCAAGCCGGCCGGATATACCTTGCATGGGTTCTCCGGCGTCCCTGTCGTGATAGAAGGGATTGTCACCCTCGACGTTACCGCAGGATCGGCTCCTGTCAAGAGGACCGAGTCTATGGACTTCATGGTGGTCAACGTCAAGACGGCTTACAACGCCATACTCGGCTGACCCGGATTATGCTCCCTCCAAGCAGTGCCTTCGGCCTACCATCTGAAGCTTAAATTTCCTACCCCGCAAGGAGTCGGCATCGTCCGAGGCAACCAAGAAGCAGCGCGATCGTGCTACATGACCACCATCGGGGGAGGTGTGTTCCCCCTCGACGCCGTCGAATTCAAACCAGAGAGGGACGGCCCTACTCTCGGACCTGCCGTCGAGCCGGAGGGATTCCCATTTGACACCGAGCACCTAGTGAATTTCCTTGAGGGACGAGCATAAGTTCTAACTTAGCTAGGAGTAAACCTTTTGTAAAGCTTTCGTATGTAAAGGGTCATTTTAGCGGCCCCCCCTATCTTATACTAAGGAAATCTCTTTGTATCATACTCCAAACGCCTCGGCAGATCCGACCTAATACCAGACAAGGGGATCGACACCCAAGTCTTCACCCCGGGATCATCCCCGATGCCTCGGTAGGTCCGACCCGACCCAGGACGGGAGACTTCACCCCGCCCCACGCCGATCCCTCACGGAACAACAGGGCCGAACCACACTCCCTTCATCATTCCGTACACTATCAACCGGAGCAAAGAGTGAAATGGATTCCTTATTCATATTCCTTTATTGGGTTAGGAGGAAACAAACAAAGACTGTTACAGAAACGCTCCTCTCATCTCAAACAGTCGGAAGCCGCCCTCTCAAGGCCCCTCTGGTCCGACGAACGGCGGGATCACTCCAATCGAACAACTTGGAACTCTCTCCTTGTCATAATGGTCCTTCGGCTCGGCCACGGTCGACACACCGGCCACGGAACTCTGGGCATCAGCGGGCCGCATACGCTCCAATAGCGGCAGCGCAGAGGGTACCCCCTCCGCTCGCTGACCACCCGAGGAAGGTCTCGAGACGCCCAGCATCGTCCGATAGCGGTGTATCTCCACTTCCTTCTCCACTATCACATCTCGAAGTAGCTTCTCAGAGGAGGGCCTCTGCACCGAGGAACTTGACATAGTATATCCGAATCCAACACCCACGAGTTCCCGATCCACCATCGCCCTCCTCAGACGGCTTGCCTCCTCACCAAGGGCTTCAGACATGTTCCTGTAATAATTAAAGGCCTCATCAGCGTTACGGGCCCTCTCACGGTACCGAGCCAAAGTGGCCTCCAATGCCTCAACCTTGCTCCGGAGCCACGCCACGTCGGTACGACGGGGGTCCGCCTCGGGAAGGGAAGCCACAACCTACAAGAGAACCAACTCAACGCACATAAGCAAGGAGGTTCGGAAATATTCGAGGTCAAAACACTTGGCCAGTCAAAAATACTTTTTTATAAATTATGCTGCTTTTTACAAAAAAGGCGGTGGCCAGTCCGCGGAAGGCAAATACAATCGAAGGGGGGGAAAAAGAAAGATAAAACTATACAACTTGATTTCCCACCTCGGCATCGATCGGGTTCGCAGGAGGGTCGACGGCCGGGTTGCCAACGGGCCCTTCTTCGGCAGGAGTCTTCGGTGTCCCTTCGATCTCCATGTCATACTCAAAGTTGGACAGGTCGACGGTCGGGTAGAAGTGCCTCACATGACTGAGGGCCTTCGCGTAGCACTCATCCTGGGCCTTAATCACCATCCGCTGGCCCGCATCCGTCAGCTCTTCCTTCTCCTTGGCGAACGCAGTCGTCAACTCCTCCTTCTCCTTGGCGAACTTCTTCTTCAAGGAGACCACCCTCTTCCCCCACTCTGCATCCTTAGCCTCGAGCTCGAGCTTCATCTGCTGCTCCCTCTTATGCGAACCCTCGAGCTCGATCTGCATCTCCTTCATCTCCCGCTCGCTCTTATCCGCCCGAGCTCGCTCTTGTGACAGGGACGCTTCGTAGAGGTTCTTTACGTTAGCTCCCTGCATACAAGCCTGCGACCGACAAGCACAAATAAGAAGAAAACTCCCGAAGCAAGATTAACAAGAGGGATAAGGTCGACAAGCTTACCAGTACGGTGGCCTGCGCCAGGCGCGTAAATGCCACCTCTACGGGCTCGCTCTCCATCACTTGGCGATCACGAGGGGTCGCCAACTTCTCCACCACCTCAACAGCCTGGGCTTCCTCAGTCAGACAGTCGCCCATCCGAACCGACCAGTCCGGTGCCCACCGTTGCCGCAACATCTCCACCACCGGGTCCTCCTCCTCAACCTCTACCAAGAGACCTTTCCCCTTGTCGAGATCGGATGCCCTCGCTGGGCCCTTACCCCTCGAAGGGGCCGCCCCCTTGCTCGTCTCCGAGCGAGTCCTCTTAGCCCTCGGCTCGAACGGGGCCTCCGAGATAACCAGTGACGGCTCCCTCGGCTTCTTCGTCGCCTCCCCCTTCTTCTTCTCGGCGTTCTCCTTCTTCATGGCGAGCCTCCTTGCTTTGATCGATGCTTCATCCATATCTACAGAAAAAACCACTAAGAGCAATGAGCAAGAAAGTACGAAAAGATCGAGAGAAAAGAAACAACTACATACGCAGAACGGCTGGGCTCAGTCCAACGCTCGCCAGGTGGGCCTCCGTCACCTTCGTCCAATCGATACTAGGGGACAGACGGAGGCGCTCGACAAACCCCCACTCCTCGGCCGTCAGATCCTTCGGCCTCGGCGGTTGATAGCTCGGCTTGGAATGGTTCCATCGAGTCGGAATGTCCCAGGGCTCTTCACTCCGGATCACCAGATATTTTTTCTTCCAATCCTTGATGGAGTCCGGGTGGCTGTGAACGACCTTCCCCTTACTTCGGGGGGAGATATAGTAAACACCCTCAGCCGCCGAGCTGATCATCAACATCGCTCGAAACACGTTCAACCGCAGGGGTACCTTTTGTTCCTCGCACATCAGTACAAAACAAATTATCTGCTTCCAAGAGTTCGGCCCATACTGCATCGGCGCCAAGGAGGCCCAGTTCAGCACTTCCCGAACAAACGGGTGGACTGGCAGCCTCAGTCCAGAGATGAAGGCATCCACTGGGAAGACGCAATACCAAGCAGATAGGGGATCGGTTGGGCGCAGAGTAGAGCTCGGCAGCATCAATTCGTAGCCAGGACCTATGTGGTACGCCAGCTGCAAAACCTCCAAGTCCCCACCCTCCAAGACGGTCGGAATCGCATCCATCATCACCCTCTTCCGACTCAGCAAAGAGGCCTGCACGCCGAAGAGCTCCTTGTCAGATAGGTCGTCAGGATACTGATGGAAAGGCTTCGGCTGCACGGGCAAACCTGTCCACAAATTGCGGTAAACAGGCACCTGGCTCGAACCACCGGTCCTCGGTCCTGCCTTCCTCGGAGCCTTCTTCCTCGGAGCCTTCTTGGTTCGCTCCGTCGAGGGAGTAGATAAGGGCCCCAGACCAGTCGGCATGGAACTCGGACCTGCACCCTGAACTGTGGATCTTCTTACTGTGCCGCCCTCGCCTCCCTCCTCCTCGGAAGTCAACTCCAGAATACGGACGCCGTCCGAACCATCATTCGCTTCCTCCGACTCCCTACTCTCCACCACGAAGGGACGTCGGGAGCGTAACGGCCTCGCACCATGTACCTCCTCCTCCTCACCTACTGGTTCCTCCCACAAAACCGAATCGGAAGGCTCCTCAACATGTACTGACTCCTCCTCAAGCACGGGCTCCTCCCATGACGTCGATTTGGAGGCAGTTTTCACTTCCCCCCTAGACGTCGACGCTGACGAGCCAGACTGAGCCCTATCCATCTGTGCCTAAACTAAACAGACTTACCAACTCACCTGGGGTCACTTCGGAAGGGCGAGTCTAGTACAGCAAACTGCAGGGACGAGCGCTGAAGTGTTGGGAAATTTTTGAAAAAGACAACGGCAAGAAAGGAGTGGGCTAAAGGGGGAGAGGGGGGAATATTTATAGAGGATAAAAGCGACTCCTCGATTTCCGCGAGTACTGTTCACCTATTGACGTGCAACTGCCGCCTGGGAAATTGCGCCACGTCCTCGAAACGTGCGCTGCTAACGTCACCCAATGCCAGGCTGGCAGCCAGGCGCGGGGGTCAGCTCGGAGGGGGTATTCGGCAAAGATAACATTTTACTTAAGATTTGAGGCACCGTCCTTAGACAGACGCCCCGGGCTCCAGGGCTCGGTCGGTTCCCCTTTCACCCGCGAACAGCTCGGGGGCTTACAGCCTCGACAGCCGAAACCCCGAACTGTTCGAGGGTGAGACAGAAACCACCATCACCTGGAGCCCTATTGGAAGACAGAGTGGCCAACCTCCAATCGGAGACAACCCATCTATCCGAGGCTCTTCAGCCCTAAGTCCGGGATATGGTTGATGCCCCTCCCGTCTGGATCTCTCTCGGGCCAAACAACCATATCAGGGTCGTCTGACCCGAAAAAGGATCCAGACGGCAGAGGCATCACCAATCCGAGGCTCCTCATCTACCGGTCCGAATTTCGGTCGTTACCCCTCTTGCCCTGATCCCCCCTGGATCTGGCTACCGTATCAAGAGCCATCAGATCCAAGAGAAGATCCGGGCGGCAGAGAAACCACCTCTCCGACACGACCGGGGGTAAAATTTTGCAAGAAACAGACGTCCGCCGGAGCAGACACCTTTGATGGCCAATAGACCACCCTTGCTGTGATCCAACCCACTGCAGAAGGAGGGGTACTTATAGCCTCCCCCATAGGCCGGCCTTTATGACATGGGGAAAACCAAACGACGGAAGACCATGCGCCCTGCATTTATTAGGCGGCGCCATTAAGGCCCCTGGGAAATTGGAACATCGCACAGATCCCGGGGCACCTTCAATGCTCCGCAAAGACGACGGGCTACCCTGCTCAACATTCCTAAGGCACAACGGTTTGCCTCCCTCCCTTGCCGACCCGTAACCCCTCGCCAGCTCGAGGCCAAGTCTAGTACTAGGGTAGTCATACCAGAGAGGCTCAAATGGCTCGCCATCGCCCTTGCCGACCCGTAGATCCCTCGCCGGCTCGAGATCAGGTCTGGCACCAGGGTAGTCTTCTCCGAAAGGCTCAACGACTCGCCCTCACCCTTGTTGACCCGTAAGCCCTCGCCAGCTCGAGGTCAGGTCTAGCACCAGGGTAGTCTTCTCAGGAAGGCTCCACGGCTCGCCATCGCCCTTGCCGACCCGTAATCCCTTGCCAAGCTCGAGGTCAGGTCTGGCACCAGGGTAGTCTTCTCAGGAAGGCTCAACGGCTCGCCATCCCCCTTGTTGGCCCATAAATCCCTCGCCAGCTCGAGGTCGGGTCTAGCACCAGGGTAGTCTTCTCAGGAAGGCTCCACGGCTCGCCATCGCCCTTGCCGACCCGTAATTCCTCGCCAAGCTCGAGGTCAGGTCTGGCACCAGGGTAGTCTTCTCAGGAAGGCTCAACGGCTCGCCATCCCCCTTGTTGGCCCATAAATCCCTCGCCAGCTCGAGGTCGGGTCTAGCACCAGGGTAGTCTTCTCAGGAAGGCTCCACGGCTCGCCATCGCCCTTGCCGACCCGTAATCCCTCGTCAAGCTCGAGGTCAGGTCTGGCACCAGGGTAGTCTTCTCAGGAAGGCTCAACGGCTCGCCATCCCCCTTGTTGGCCCATAAATCCCTCGCCAGCTCGAGGTCGGGTCTAGCACCAGGGTAGTCTTCTCAGGAAGGCTCCACGGTTCGCCATCGCCCTTATTAACTCGTAATCCCTCGACAGCTCGAGGTCAGGTCTAGCACCAGGGTAGTCTTCTCAGGAAGGCTCAACGGCTCGCCATCACCCTTGCCGACCCATAATCCCTCGCCTGCTCGAGGTTAGGTCTGGCACCAAGGTAATCTTCTCAGGAAGTCTCAGACAGTCTGCCATCACCCTTGCCGACCCATAGACTCTCGCCGGCTCGAGGATCGCTCTAAAAGACAATCAGGACAACCCCCTCACGAAGGCCCAGTGCCTCGCCATCCCATTTCTACAACCGTAAACACTCATCCACGGCTAGCTCCCGCACCCCCGCAGGAGTGAGGGGCTTGTGTGGTAGGGTAAAAATGGCTGGGGGCCCAACCAGGGCCCAATACAACTCTCACTCAAAAAATGGAAGAAACAGCAGTCTAGTTCGGCTTCGAGCCACTGCAGGGTCGGCGCCGAACCTCAAGTTCACCCCCACAGATCTGGTCCCCTCGTATCCGATGAGCGGCGATGGCCCTCGACCTCCGATCCACGACAGCCCTCCGGGCCGTCCACCCCTCCTAGTATAGAATGAGGATGACCTGGCACAGCCTGGGCCACCAGATCCTCCCGGAAGCACAGAAGCCCCATGATCTGCCACGTCAGCTCCTAATACCACCAAGGGCTATGCCGCATCAGCCCAATACCACTCCTGGTAATGCCACGTCAGCCCTAAACCCCCTGGGCCTTCTGCCACGTCAGGCCCATGGGCTTTCGGGTTCAGACCCGACCCCCAAGCGGATCCAAACCCGGTTGGAATTCTCTATAAATACTAGACCCTCACCCACCTTTTGAGGTAATCAATCTTTTGCCACTTAAATTCACCTAGTTATTGCTACTCTCTCACAGAGACTGACTAGATCGTCGGAGGGTCCGCCACCGGGATAAATCCCGGTGTTTCAGGACCGTCTGCAGGTACACAAGACCTCGGATCCGAACCCTCTGATCCGAGCCGAAGCATACACCACACTCCGAGCCAGTCGCAGGAGCCGCCAGGTCACTCCGAGGGTCGTCTGACAAGCAGCTTTCTCCTTCAATACAAATCGAGTCCGAACTCACACCTGGTGCATCCACACGTCTCCCAGAAATAAACCGCATCAATCTGAGATGGAGATTTCGTGAGGAGCAAGAGAGGAGGTGTTGCCGGTAGCTAGCTGCTCTGAATACCTGCAAAACTCCTAGAAACTCCGGGAGAGATCCTGGTGACATGACCTCCGACGATCTAGTCAGTCACTAGAAAAATGTAGAGTTAGGGTTTGAGTGGAGAAAGTGACATCACCTGTAGAAGGGGGAGGGGGTCTGGTATTTATAGGCAGAGAAAGGGAACCCTAACCTTAATGTACCGGGTTAACCATCTTCTGTGGGCCTGGAAAAGCAGAGGACCCAGAGGGGGGTACAAGCCTAATTCTGTAGGAGTTTGCACATCCTAAGGAGATCAGACGGCTCAGATTGAGCTGGATTATTAACCCACATCAATTATATATTTTAAAGATTTTTTCCATATTGACATCTCGAATCTTTACTATTTCCATATTCCCATCCGAATTATTTATATTTTCATATTCCCGCCTCAAATCTTTTAAGTATTCCCGGGAATGAAGTATTCTTAGAAATCTGGTGAGGGTAATTAGTATTTGTAGGAATATTACATTACTGTATTTGGTGTGGTACACTATATTTACGGGAGTCTTTCAATCTTATATAATAATTTTACTAAAATACCATTATCATACGAAAATAGCCTACTAAGTGAGAGAAAATGAAAAGGGGGAGGTGAGGAGTTACGGAGGTGGTGGTGGTGACGGCGGCAGCAAAGACAGTAGTGGTGACAGTGGAGTGGTGGTGCTGGTGGCATTGGCGGTGATGGTGGTGGCGGAGGTGGGTGTGGCGACAGTGGTGGCGGTGACGGAGGCGGTAGTGGCGGTGGTAGTGTTGACAGTTGCGACTGCAACGACGATTGTGGTGATAAGGGTGGCGGAGAAGGCGGCAGCGGATGCGGCAGCTTCAGAGGCGATGGTGGTGGCATCACAGTGGTAGGGGCAACGGGTCGGGTTTGGGCCGGACCCATATAGGCCCGGGCCCAAGCCCTATTTGAAAACATAGGCCCGGACCCGTCCCAATTTTTTTTCGGGCTTAGGTCCGAGCCCGGACCCGAATTAGGCCCGAAAATAGGTTCTAGGCCTAGGCCCGAACTAATTATGCATGTTCTAATATATAACTTTCCTATAAAATAAAACTATATCAAAAATAATATACGATAAAAAAATAACAATAATAGGAATAATGTAAACTTTAGAGTAATTAACATCTAATTTGTCTATTTTTATCTAATTTTATATGCAAGGCATAAATTTTCTATTTATAAACTTTAACACTCATTTGAACTTACTTACATGAATATTCTCTTTAAAATAAAATCATACATAAATATACATGATGTATACAAAAATATACACATGCACATATAAAAAATTTATTCAGGCTCATCGGGCCTAAGCACTTGGGCCTAGGCCCGACCCGCCGGCCCGAATTTTCCTCGGGCCTAAAAAAAGGAGCTAGAGCCAGACCCAAAATGAGAACTATTAGCTCAAGCCCGCTAATTATCTGGTCGAGCCTAGGTGGGTCCGAGTCGGATTCGGGCCAATTTCACCCTTACACAGTGGTAGAGGTAGATATAAATAGTAGGGGGAAATAGTCTTTTGTAATTTTAATCCCTTGGGTATAGAGAAATCCGACATATTTGGAAAAATGAAATTGAGGGATTTTATTGCCTATGAAATACATAATCATTCCCAAAATATACTTACACTTTGCCAAACAAGGGAATGAAGTATTCCCCCTCTAATCTGCATATCAAACACGCCCTAAACGTCCAAAAATCTATCTAACATTAGTTTGTCTATTAATTGTGAAAAATTTACTTTGGATATTCTTCTTACTGGGTACAAACCCAATAAGTATATAATTTAATTCTCATACTACCCTCAACTATCTTCTTCATTTAAAACCATTTTCTTGTTATCTTTCATCTTCTTCGTTTTATCTATTAATGTCTTACATGAAGTATATTACTTGTGTTTTTGGAATCATAAAGGATTTAAGGTGGAAACTCAAAATATGAACAATCCGATTAGAGATACGGAAATAGCACAGATTTAGGATGTGAATATGGGAAGAAAAAAAACACATTATAAAGTTATATTTATTATTTAGTATAAAGGTACAAAAAATAGTGTTACCCTAATATTTGTGTTTTTAATAACATCGTTCCTTGTATTCAAATATGTACTCAGCTATCCGGGTATCAATTACTCGGATATTTTACATATTTACTGTCTTTTTTTTTTTTGATTTAACTGGGTATCCCATCCCCCTCTATGGGCCAGACTAGTCCCAGTCCCGTGGTGAGGCGATTGCAGGCCCATCTATAGCCCACAGCCACTGGCCACACTCCAGAGGTGTTTACATCCCCTTCTTTGGGAACCATAGGGTTCGAACCCAGGACCTTTGGAGGAGCACACTCCAAATCCCAACGCTCATTACCACTAGGCCACTTGTGGTGGTTTTACATATTTACTGTCATCATGGAGTTATAATTAATCTCTCAAACTAAAAATTAAAAGAAAATAAAAGAAAAGGAAATGAAACAAAAATCACATGCAGTGTATAATGCAAGTAATGATCACAAAACTACTCCCAAAAATGCATATGATTAGTTGAAGTGATTTTTAGATGAGTAGACAATAATAATACAGAAAGAGAAACAAACACATGGATGCATGGGTCCAAAGGTACAAACTCTACACTGACCCTAGTCCTACCCATTTGCCCTAGTGTCTCCATTATGGAAGGCCTACTTAGACCAGAACTGCAATGACGGCAGAATCTTTGGTTGCAAATCTCTCACAAAGATCAGATTCAGATCACAGCAAGGTTAAATGATTGAGGATGAGCGGAAAGGCTCTAAAACAAAACTCACCTCAACGAAAGTCACCAAGTAATAATAAGGCAGGGGATATCATACCACCATCATATCATGGTTTGTCACCCAAAAAATGAAAATTTAAAATTTTATAAATTTAAAAAAATCTGACCCTATTACTTTTCCTTCTGTATATATATACTAGATTTGCCAGTAGGCACGTACTTACAGTACGTCTTCAGAACGATACAGCATATGAAAAACCTTATAAACAGTAAATCAATAATTATGTAGCTCAAGTTTGAATAGTATGCCAATAATGAGCAAATTGCTCATACCCATTTCTATATATATATATATATATATATATAGGGAGAGAGAGAGAGAAATAATTAAATAAATAAAAGAGTTGTTTTGGGGGATTTGAATTTGAGTTTTGGGGAAAAACTTTTCGGGAAAAAAATGTGTTTTGTGAGATTAGATCTGGACCTTTGATTTTGGGGGATTGAAGGAGCCACTTGATAGCTTTCTTTGTGTTTTATTATCTGATAGTGGCTCTCATTCACTAGGGCTGAAATCAATGGTCCAGATCTAACATCATAAAACATATTGTTCCGCTCAAAAGTTTACCCCCAAAACTCAAATTCATTCCCCAAAACAACACCTTTATTTATTTATTTATTTATTTCTCTCTCTCTCTCTCTCTCTCTCTCTCTCTCTCATTCTCTCTCTATTTGCTGAGAAATTTATATTTTCAGATTTCACGTTTGTAAATTTTCATATTTTTTATGCATTTTTTTATTGCTCATGTTACACTGAAAATAGCAAATACCTCATCAACAGTTAAATTTCATCATTTTCCACATTCAAAGTTCTAAGAAGTTGGATTTTACACCCCCATTTATAATTATTTTTCAACATATACTAATGAAACATATACTTTTATTTACAACTAATTATTGTTATACTATTCAAACTTGAGCTATATAATTGTTGTTTTACTGTTTGCAAGACTTTCATATGCCATATCGTTCCGAAGACGTGCCGTAGCCACGTGCCCACGGGCAAATCTAGTATATATATATATATATATATATATATATATATATATATATATATATATATATATATATATATATAGAGTCCCCTTCGGTTGCACACTACTTTTGGTGAGCACTCCGTGAGCACTCCCGAACTAGAGACCCTATGAAAAATCCGAACCGCTCATATTGTTCTATATGCCTTAGATAGCCTAACAATAAAAAATCAAGTAATTTGAAGTTCATTTGCCCATCCATCATGCTGTTAGAATTTTCAGCCATACAATTTTGTGATGGTGTAAATCATGGGTAAATGAACTTCAAATTACTTGATTTTTTATTGTTAGACTATCTAAGGCATATAGAACAATATGAGCGGTTCGGATTTTTCATAGGGTCTCTAGTTCGGGAGTGCTCACGGAGTGCTCACCAAAGTAGTGTGCAACCGAAGATTTCTCTATATATATATATATATAAATGCTCAGTTGCAAATGGGTCTATTTGCACAGACCCATTGCCAACTGATTTCCTAGCCATTGGATCACTTCTATCTAGATCCAGCGGCCAGGATCGATCCCGCCCATCCGCCCCCTCTCTCACTTAAGTGAGGAGGGATAAATGCGGTATTTCACCTCAAAATAACTCTTCGACTTATTCAATCTCTCACTGTCTCTCCCTCGCCGCTGATGAACTTGTAGTTTTTTTGGCGAAAGCTTAACCTGGTAACAACGGCCTAGGTACTTCGAAATGAGTTTCCAACCTTGGTCGTTGCTTCACACAATGGCTGTTGCCGTTGGGATTCTGGTGTGGGGGCAATAGATGAGATTTGTAGGTTAGTGAGGAACTCGAACAGGCGGATCCCTTCTTCTTCCTTGTTGACCAGTTGACTCCTTGGTACTCCCTTGAACCTGCACAAATGTTCGAAATACCTGTGTAATACCCCGTAATTTGTATTAAAAAAATGAGTATAATATATATGAGAGATATATATATGGGTATAATTAAAAAATTGAATGGTAGGTGAGATAAGGTGAATAGGGCCCACGGGATTTGTGAAAAAAATTAACAGCAGGTTGTGTATTTGTATTTGAGGTGATGACGTGTCATCACAATGTGGAGGCCCACCTTAGAATTGATTTCGGAATATTTGTTGGAATTTGTGACGTGTACTTTGATTACACGAGATTTGAGGAGGAAAAAGAAAAATTGTTGAGTAATATAGTTCATATCGGGAGTACACAAAAATTATTTGAGTATAAATGAAATTGCCTATGATCAAAAGTCACCTAATTGGTTAACCACCTTTTAAGAGACAGTCTGTGGTGGGCAGTTGTGCTACATAGTATCTAATATGTTTTCTAAAAATAATAAAAATTGTCTGAGTATTGGGGCGGGCTGTAGCGCCCCAAATTTCAAATATGATATCTTAGAAATAAGTGACACAATTCTCAGTATCAATTTCAAATGTAATATTAAACACAGCCAAATACCAACAAAATTTTTCAACTTTCATTACATTAAATATTTACATAATACAGCGGAATACAATACACCTTAAATCACAAATTTTTTTCCTTACAACACTTTCTTTGACAAATTACATAAGTCATTACATCATTTTAACTCAAGCATCCAAATCCCGTGCTATACGAAATCACCTATAAAATATGAGGCTAGAGATAACCCTAACCCCCAAAACTAAAGGGGTCAGCCATAACGGTGTGAGTGACATAAAAACAATCAACATAAGTAAAGCATGGATACATCAACAACAGGAAATAAACAGATGTAAGTGAATATAGAAAAATCATGAAACGCGAAAACACAACAAGTGAAGCTAGACTAAGTGTCAAGTGTAGAAAATAGGAAAAACACATGCATGAAACCAAGTCAAGAAAACACAATTCTATATGCTGACTTTCTAATGCGTACTTGTCGGAGTCTATGCATCCCACTCTACATAGGTCCGGTGCAAGCCCTTAACGTCTCCACATTGTAGGATTTAATCCCCCGCTGTGCAACTAAATCCTAACACGATGACTACTACGAGATAAAGATAAACTGTGAGTATTAGCCCATGCCCCGATAATTTCGGAGGTCAATCTCTATCCACAGATAATTCCGAAGACTATTTCACTCGCACCTGGGAATCTTCGAGAATACCCCACATCGCAAGCGATGGCACCTCATCACACGAATACCACATGTGCGTCATCTCGACCCCGATAATTTTGGAGATCAATCCCACACCAAAGGTAATTTCGGAAACTATTTCACTCACACCTGGATAATTCTAGGGATTATCTCACACCGCAAGCCATACTGAGGTCCATAACTCATGTTCTCGTTCATCATATCACCACTTGTGCCTTTCCTTAACTTTTTAAGTTATTTAATTACTTTATGAATCTCCTAGAGATGGTGTACCCTACCGGACTTAACTTAACAATTGATCAACAAATGCCTCAACAGGCCTAAACACAATATCTCAACTGCCGGTATACTAGGGTCACACACACCCTCTAGAGACTCACACCCAAATGTCCAAACCAATCTTCCAATATAAATTGCTTAGTTAAACCACTTGAAAACATATGTTCAGTAGAAGATAAAGTATAGAATAATAAGTTATAGATTAGAACATTTAGAGAATAAATCATTTAAAAGAATATTCAAAGATATAAAGATACATCAGTATCAGTCGACTATAGACAAGCATAGGTCGATTGTCCAGAGAGATATCAAATAGCTTTAAGAAAATAATTCTAAGTATAGCATTCGACTGTAAAAGCCATAGGTCGACTGTCCAGAACGAAAACTCCAAAACTTTACATAAAATAATTTTTAGTACTGACAGTCAACTGTAAGAGGTCGTCGGTCGACTGTCCAGAAAAAATCCAGATCTTAAGGAAATATCAAAACAGAGCAGACTCAGTCGACTGTAAAGATGAGTCAGTCGACTGTCCCGCGTGATAATTTAAAACTTCAAGAATATTAGAGCAGCCGGGTAGCGACGGTCGACTGTAAAGTCACACCGGTCGACTGTCGACCTACAGACTGCAGATTTTTGGTTGTACACATTTCAACCGATACGTAGTTTTAGTTTATGAAAACGATTTCTACAAAAAGCATATTTCTTATATGATCAAATACAACTTGTGGGATATATAATGGTCCATAAAAACTAAATCAAAACTGCTTGAATTTATAAAAATAGCGATTTGTTAATTTCTTTCAATCAAATATGAATTGTGCATATAATCAAAATAGAGTTTCTAAAAAAATTAATTGTTCATTGAAATAGCTTCGTATTCAGATCCAAACCGTATCAATACCAAAATGTCAAAAGATCCCCAATTTGGATATATTTCATCAAACTCAATCAAATTTATCCCAAATCCAATCTTCAAGACATGATCTCTTAATTCATTAGTCATTCTCAAAATTTCCTCAAACTCAATCACCATTATTAACTCATGAACACAAACAAATCTAACATTACTATAAGCAAGTTGTGTTCATCCAAACTCAATAATAATAAAAATCTCACATCATCCACATACAAATCTATCCATAGATAACTAGGGTTCATAAAAGATCAAATTTTAATTCTTCAATCCATCCAATCCATCATGTACATATTCATACTCAAACCCTAACATGCTTTCTAGTAGATAAAATATCACATACAACTTTCCAAGAACAAAACAAAACAACTTATATCACTCACATACAGCATACACAAAACAATATAAAACCAAAGCAAGTCACTCATCTCAATGAAGAAATCCAATCGAATTAATGAAGAACAAGAAAAAACCCTTCCTTTGCAAAATCTAAGATCCTCTCTTTAAATCTCCAAGAAAAATAAAACAATGAAACCTTTATGTTGTGCAGCGAAAGACGGCTGCACTCCCCTCTTTTAAATAGGCCGGAATTGGAGAATTAGGTTTTTGAATACATTTGCAAAACAATCCTTTTAAAATAGAACTTTACATAAACAGATCCCTATACTTGGAAACTTGATAAAACCAATTAAATTGAGATTTAAAAACAAAATAAACACTTTATTTCCAGCCGGCACTGTTTGAAAAGTCCAGAAAAACAGTTTTGCACTTTCATCCCTCAAAATGATAATTTTGCAAAAAGATCATTCTTTTCGTAATATTTGCAAATAGGTCCAATAAATATCAGAAAAATCTAGAAAAATTTCAAATAAATCCCAAATAATAAATAATAATTTTCCACAAAATAATTTTGGCTTTTTTAACTTCTCAAGAAAATATTTGCATGTTTTTTGCACGTGTAAAAAGATAATTCTTAAGAAAAATATTTATTAAATCTCCAAAAATCATTTTAATTCATTTATAAATCTTTAAAAATAATATTAAAAATACGGGGTATTACATCACTCCCTCCTTAGAAGAGTTCTGTCCTCAGAACTATTACTAATGATATCCAAACGACGATAAACGAAGGAAAGTCAATCTCATAAATGAACCATAATTCAAAACATTCACATAGGAGGACATAATCAAATAAAAGAAATACAACTCAATCCAATTGTACAATCATCCAAAGAAATACCATCACATGAATAAGATACAATCATACAAAAAGCTCAGGGAAATCCTTCTGCATGCGATCCTCTGGCTCCCAAGTACCCTTCTCGAACTGCTGATTTTTCCACAGCACCTTGACCATAGGTATCACTTTGCTCATAAGAACTTTCTCCCTACGGTCGACGACCTCCACGGGCTGTTCCTTATAACTCAAGTTCACTTGTAGACCTTCAGGAACCTCTACCAACTGATGACTCTGATCTGGCACATACTTCCTCAACAACGACACATGGAACACATCATGCACCTATGTCAACTCCTCTGGAAGCTCCAACCTATATGTTGTCTTGCCAATCTGCTCCACGATCCTGTATGACCCAATATACCTTGGCGCCAACTTGCCTCCCTTACCAAACCTGATCACTTTTTTGGTCAGAGACACCTTGAGGAAAACTGCATCCCCAACCTCAAACTCCAAGTCCCTTCATCGAGTATCAGCATAACTCTTCTGCCGACTCTGAGCCTCAACCAACCTCTTGCGAATCAGCTCAATCTGCTCTGACGTCTGCTGCACGATCTCAGGACCAAACATCTACCTCTCGCCAACCTCGTACCAAAAAACCGGTGTCCTGCACCTCTGCCCGTACAAAGCCTCAAACGGTGCCATCCCGATACTCGCATGGTAACTATTGTTATAAGCAAACTCAATCAATGCCAAGTATCTCTCCCAGCTACCACCGAAATCCATAACACAAGCCCTCAGCATATCTTCTAGCACTCAATTCACCCTCTCAGTCTGACCATCAGTCTATGGATGAAAAGCAGTACTGAAATCAGTTCTGGTGCCCAAAGCTGCTTGTAGGCTCTTCCAAAACCTTGAAGTGAACCTTGCATCCCTGTCAAAAACAATCAACACAGAAACTCCATGAAGCCTCACAATCTCACCAATGTACAACTCAGTCAATTTCTCCAACGACCAAGTGATCTTCATGGCCAGAAAGTGAGCCGACTTAGTCAAACGGTCCACAATAACCCAAATCGAGTCATTGCCCTTCGAACTCCTCAGCAAACCCGTGATGAAATCCATACTGATATTCTCCTATTTCCACTCCGGAATGGGCAACGGCTGCAACAAACCTCTAGGTCTCTGATTTTCTGCTTTGATCCGCTGACAAGTCAGACATCTTGCCACGAAATCTGCCACATCCCTCTTCATACCAGACCACCAAAAGTGTTGTTTGATGTCCTTGTACATTTTCGTGCCTCCAGAATGTACTGACTGTTAGGGTTATATACTGAAAGCATCACTTTTGTATTAACTTTATTTCCTTATTTTTTTGAGTGAGAATCATATGGACATATGTTTGCATATTGTGTTTATTATAATATTAATGCAAGTATCTGATATTCTATAAGGTTGATAATATGGTGTGAGGTGACACACAGAAGATCATATTATCAGTTCCCTATGGAATATATAAATAGTTCACAACCTAGACGGACTTGGATAATCCATTGGAAAGGTTGTAGTGTAATCTGGTATTAGTCTATCTTGACTATAGGTTTACACTAGTACACTTTGTGTGTATTGAACAGGACCACTTGAGGTTGTTCTCTTTGTACTGACTATAAAAGAGAACAAACACCTCTGTTATTATGGATGCTTATGCTCTTAATCCAGATATAATAACAGACATGTATATGCAGTGTTCATTACTTTGACTCATAAAAGAGTGAGATTTATTATGGATCAACAACCTCTATGAATTGGGTAATAGCATTGTATGTATGATGGGCTGTTGATTGTAAAAGGAATCCATGTCCCGATACGTCAGGTTGATGATGTCCCCTTAAGGAGCTCATAAGGATTGTCATGTAAACCCTGCAGGTGGATTACATCCGACATGACAAATAAAGTTGAGTGGTACTACTTAAGGATAAAAGATGTTGATCAATATAGTTGTCAGTAACTTAATTTGATCGACGGACATTCGATATCTTAACATGGGGAGCTCAACGAGCATATAATAAAAGGAGCCCATAAATATAATTTGGGATTAGGAAGGTAGTGCAACAATAGCTCCTTAGTGGACCGAGCTATTGTTAATGGGCCTGGGTTGTGTGTTCGGGCTGAACACGGGATACCCAGATTCGTTAGGAGACCTAACCCTAATTTCTCTTCATGGTCCCTGCCGTAGCCTTATATATATCCTCTATTTCTCTGGCCGTCATTGATCATCTGAAATATAAGATTTTTTCTCTAAATTCGTGATTCACGTAAGGAGAGAAAGAGAGATCAGCCAAGGAGAAGAAAGGTTGGGAGATCGTCGCCCACACGACGTCCAACCCGAGGAAGGAATACGTGCAGAAGATCTTGCGGTCGCTGTCGTCTTCTTCTCATCGCAGGTATAATTCGTGAATCCTAGATTCCGCTATATAGGGTTAGATCACGTATTTAATCTGTTAATCTTTTATGATCGATACGCACACCAATCCGTAGTCCTGGGAATCATCTCAGTTCCATCACTGACAACAAGGTACTGTGTGCTTTCTGTAAGATACTCTCTCTCAAATCTGTATTATCCGGAACACACAACCTCTCACCCATCCAAAGAACTCCATCTTGGACACGAAACTCTGATAACATGCTTTCTGAAACCTATTGCAACATCTTCTGAATCTCTGAATCTGATCTTTGACTTTCCACAATCCTCTCTCTCAAGGAAGGCTGCAGCCTCAACTGAGCCAAAGACGCCCCCAAACCTTGCAGCACCACCTCGATACCTGTCAATCTCTGCTGCCAACTCGCTTCAATTAGTGATCAAACTTGATAAACTACTCTTCCTGCTAAGCCCATCAGCTACCACATTCGCCTTACCCGGATGATACTTGATCTCAGGACGAATTTCTTCCAACACTTCTAACCACCTTCTCTACCGAAGATTTAGATCCTTCTGTTGATAAATGTACTTCAGGCTCTTGTGGTCAGTGTACATGTTGACCTTCTCACCATAAACATAATGCCTCCACCGCTTCAAGGCAAAGATAATAGCTGCTAGCTCCAAATCATGCGTCGGATAATTCTTCTCATGCGGACGCAATTGCCTCGAACCATAAGCAATAACCTTGCCTTCTTGCATCAAGACACAACCCAAACCTCTGAGCAACTCATCACTGAAGATATCATAATCCTTCCCAACTTGTGGCAAAGCTAAGATAGGTGCAGTAGTTAACCTCTCCTTTAACTCAAGGAAACTTGCCTCACACTTATCAGTCCATAAAAGTGCCACATTCTTCCGGGTCAAACCTGTCAAAGGAACTACAATCTGAGAATAACCCTGGATGAATCTCTTGTAGTAACCAGCCAAACCCAAGAAATTCCTGACTTCCTTCACAGACGTTGGCCTGGACCAATCCTTTACTGCTTCAACCTTCTGAGGATCAGTGGCCACTCCCTCCTTAGAAAGATATGACCAAGGAAAGTTACCTCAAACTTTCAAAACTTACACTTTGACAACTTGGCATACAAGCTATGCTCCTGCAATTTTTGTAATACCGCTGTCAAGTGTATAGAATGCTCCTTCTCCGACTTCGAATACACCAAAATATTATCGATGAAAACTACTACAAAGGAGTCAATAAATGGCCTCAAAACCCGGTTCATCATATCCATGAACACTGCTGGCGCATTCGTCAACCCGAATGGCATCACCAAAAATTCATAGAGCCCATGACGAGTCCTGAAACCTGTCTTACTCACATCTTCCTTCTTGACTCGAACCTGATGATACCCTGATCTCAAATCAATCTTCGAAAACATAGCTGCTCTCCAAAGCTTGTCGAACAAATTATCATTCCGCAGAAGTGGATACTTGTTCTGAATAGTCACCCTATTCAACTCCCGGTAGTCAATGCACATCCTCATTGACCCATCCTTCTTCTTGACTAACAACACTGGTGCACCCCATGGTGAGGAACTCGGCCTAACAAGCCCCTTGCTCAACAACTCCTCAATCTGCTTCTTCACTTCGTCCTGCTCTACAGGTGCCATCCTGTACGGAGCCTTAGAAATCAGAGTACTCCCCGGCTGAACATTAATGCAAAACTCCACATCTCTCTGCGGCAGTAATCCTGGCAAATCTTCCAAGAACACCTTAGGAAAATCTCTAACAACCTGAATGCCTTTGACTTCATCTGGAATCGCCATCTTGGATACCATTGCAGCCACCTTCGGAACTTTCTTCTTCCCTTGGAAAGTCACTGCGGGACCACCTGGTGCTTTACTAACACCTCTTTTTGTTTTCATTCAATTGTGGCATCATATGTTGACATCCAATCAATGCCCACGATCACATCCACTCCTAATACTTGCAGCTCAATCAGATCAATGTCGAATAATCTCCTTCCAATCTCGATATCACAGCTCTCATAATATCGATCAACAATCAATTCTTTACCTGACGGCGTTGCCACCGACAAAACCTTGCCTAAAAACAACTTAGGCTCCACACCTAAGACCTTTGCAAAATTGGGCGACACAAAAGTATGCGAAGAACCAGTATCAAATAAAACTTTTGCCTTAATTCCATTAACCAAAACAATTCCTGTTACATGAAGAATGATACTCACTCTCCAGTTATTCTCAAATAAAAGTTTTACTTATTACACTGAATAAAAATAAAATCAAAACTCTTGCATACCCTGGATCACATCTTCCGAGTTACCTGCATCCTCCTCAGTTAATGCGAACACTCGCCCTTGCCTCTGGAATTTACCTCCACCTGAACCATCCTTCCTCAACTGTGGACAATGAGGCTTAGAATGTCCCGCTTTCCCATACTGGAAACAAGTCTTCTTCGCCAACTTAGGACATGCTGACCTGTAATGACCTGTCTCCTTGCGGTAGTAACAAGTCACTTCCTGAGTTGTGGGTGCCTTCTGCACTGAACCACTGAACTTGACTTGCTTCACTAGAAATCCCTTCCCACTCTGACCTAATGCTGGCCTCTTGTTCCTATTCCAGGTCTCTTGCTTCTTCAAGAACTGATCCATGTCTTCCTCTGTCATAGCTGCTCTCCTAACCAGGTTATCGAACCTTCTTATGCCTAAAGGAATCATTTTCGACCTCAAGTTTGGCCTCAGGCCCTGCTCAAACATCTTGGCCTTCTTCGCCGCATCAACTATCAGCTCCGGTGCATACCTCGACAGCTGAGCGAACTTAGTCTTATACTCTCGCACGGTCATGCTACCCTGCTGTAAATTCAAGAATTCTATCGCCTTCTTCTCCTGAATATCCAAGGGGAAGAAACGATCCCTGAATTCTTCCAAAAAAGCCTCCCAAGTTATTTGCTGGTCCCCCAAAGTCCTCTTTACCGTTTGCCACCAAAACATCAGCATCCCTTTCCAACTAAATAGTGGCCAACTTCACCTTATTGGCCGCCGGAGTTTCCGAAACCTCGAAGATTGTGTCCATTCGTCTAATCCAATCATCAGCCTCATTTGGATCAGACTTCCCCTCAAACACTGGCGGCTTCATCCTCTTGAAGGACTCAATCTGCTTGATAGGATCAGCGTTAACAAACACTTGTCCAACCCCATGATTCTGATTCTGGTTCTGATTCTGCACCAAAGTAGCTGCCATTAGTGCATTCAAAGTCTGATACACCCTGGTAAATTTGGCCTCGAGATCAACTCCTATTCCTTGGGAACTTCCAGCCCTATCACCATTGTTTCCATTCCTGGTTCTGGGTCCAACCATTCTGAGTACTGCAAAATGAGGGAAAAGTCAGATCACCACAACACAATTCATATTCACATCAATACCCTCTGGCAAAACCGCAACCATACCCCAAAAGTAAAAACATCATGTTTCAGTTCTATGTGATACTCACTCTATAATGTCCATACCTAGGTACTCACGCTCTAGTGGCCACACCTAGGTTATTTTTATACCATGTTTATTATTACTATTGAAGCATGCTCTGATACCAATCTCTGTAGCACCTCAAATTTTCAATATCATATCTTAGAAATAAGTGGCACAATTCCCAGCATCAATTTCAAATGTAATATTAAACACAGCCAAATACCAACAAAATTTTTTAACTTTTATTACATTAAATCTTTACATAACACAGCGGAATACAATACAACTTAAATCACAAATTTTTTTCCTTACAACACTTTTTTTTACAAATTACATAAGTCATTACATCATATTAACTCAAGCATCCAAATCTCATGCTATACGAAATCACCTGTAAAATATGAGGCTGGAGATAACCCTAAACCTCAAAACAAAAGGGGTCAGTCATAACGGTGTGAGTGACATAAAAACAATCAACATAAGTAAAGCATGGATACATCAACAACAGGAAATAAACAGATGTAAGTGAATATAGGAAAATCATGAAACGCGAAAACACAACAAATAAAGCTAGACTAACTGTCAAGTGTAGAAAATAGGAAAAACACATGCATGAAACCAAGTCAAGAAAACACAACTTTAAATGCTTACTCTCTAATGCGTACTTGTCGGAGTCTATGCATCATACTCTACATAGGTCCGGTGCAAGCCCTTAACGTCTCCACATTGTAGGGTTTAATCCCCGCTATGCAACTAAATCCTAACACGATGACTACTACGAGATAAAGATAAACTGTGAGTATTAGCCCATGCCCCGATAATTTCGGAGGTCAATCACTATCCACAGATAATTCCGGAGACTATTTCACTCGTACCTGGGAATCTTCGAGAATACCCCCACACCGCAAGCGATGGCACCTCATCACACGAATACCACATGTGCGTTGTCTCGACCCCGATAATTTCGGAGATCAATCCCACACCACAGGCAATTTCGAAAACTATTTCACTCACACCTGAATAATTCCGGGGATTATCTCACACCGCAAGCCATACTGAGGTCCATAACTCATGTTCTCGTTCATCATATCACCACTTGTGCCTGTCCTTAACTTTTTAAGTTATCTAATTACTTTACGAATCTCCTAGAGATGGTGTACCCTACCAAACTTAACTCAACAATTGATCAACAAATGCCTCAACAGGCCGAAACACAATATCTCAACTACCGGTATACTAGGGTCACATACACCCTCTAGAGACTCACACCCAAATGTCCAAACCAATCTTCCAATATAAATTGCTCAGTTAAACCACTTGAAAACATATGTTCAGTAGAAGATGAAGTATAGAATAATAAGTTATAGATTAGAATATTTAGAGAATAAATCATTTAAAAGAACATTCAAAGATATAAAGATACATCAGTATCAGTTGACTATAGACAAGCATAGGTCGACTGTCCAGAGAGAAATACAATAGCTTTGAGAAAATAATTCTAAGTATAGCAGTTGACTGTAAAAGCCATAAGTCGACTGTCCCGAACGACAACTCCAAAACTTTACATAAAATAATTTTTAGTACTGACAGTTGACTGTAAGAGGTCATTGGTCGACTGTCCAGAAAAAATCCAGATCTTAGGGAAATATCAAAATAGAGCAGACTCAGTCGACTGTAAAGATGAGTCAGTCGACTGTCCCGCGTGATAATTTAAAACTTCAAGAAAATTACAGCAGCCAGGTAGTGACGGTCAACTGTAAAGTCACACTGGTCGACTGTCAACCTGCAGACTGCAGATTTTTGGTTGTGCACATTTCAACCGATATGTAGGTTTACTTTATGAAAACGATTTCTACAAAAAGCATATTTCTTATATGATCAAATACAACTTGTAGGATATATAATAGTCCATAAAAACTAAATTAAAAATACTTGAATTTATAGAAATAGCGATTTGTTAATTTTTTTTCAATCAAACATGAATTGTGCATATAATCAAAATAGAGTTTCTAAAAAAATTAATTGTTCATTGAAATAGCTTCGTATTCAGATCCAAACCGTATCAATACCAAAATGTCAAAAAATCCCCAATTTGGATATATTTCATCAAACTCAATCCAATTTATCCCAAATCCAATTCTCAAGACATGATCTCTTAATTCATTAGTCCTTCTCAAAATTTCCTCAAACTCAATCACCATTATTAACTCATGAACACAAACAAATCTAACTTTACTATAAGCAAGTTGTGTTCATCCAAACTCAAAAATAATAAAAATCTCACATCATCCACATAAAAATCTATCCATAGATAACTAGGGTTCATAAAAGATCAAATTTTAATTCTTCAATCCATCCAATCCATCATGTACATATTCATACTCAAACCCTAACATGCTTTCTAGTAGATAAAATATCACATACAACTTTCCAAGAACAAAACAAAACAACTTATATCACTCACATACAGCATACACAAAACAATATAAAACCAAAACAAGTCACTCACCTCAATGAAGAAATCCAATCGAATTAATGAAGAACAAGAAAAAACCCTTCCTTTGCAAAATCCAAGATCCTCTCTTTAAATCTCCAAGAAAAATAAAACAATGAAACCTTTATGTTGTGCAACAAAAGACGGCTCCACTCCCCTCTTTTAAATAGGCCGGAATTGGAGAATTAGGTTTTTGAATACATTTGCAAAACAATCCTTTTAAAATAGAACTTTACATAAATAGATCCCTATACTTGGAAACTTGATAAAATCAATTCAATTGAGATTTAAAAACAAAATAAACACTTTATTTATAGCTGGCATTGTTTGAAAAGTCCAGAAAAATAGTTTTGTACTTTCATCCCTCAAAATGACAATTTTGCAAAAAGATCATTCTTTTCGTAATATTTGCAAATAGGTCCAATAAATATCAAAAAAATATAGAAAAATTTCAAATAAATCCCAAATAATAAATAGTAATTTTCCACAAAATAATTTTGGCTTTTTGAACTTCCCAAGAAAATATTTGCATGTGTTTTGCACGTGTAAAAAAATAAATCTTCAGAAAAATATTTATTAAATCTCCAAAAATTATTTTAATTCATTTATAAATCTTTAAAAATAATATTAAAAATACAGGGTATTACAACCGGGATGGATTCCGGCAACGAACCCTCCGACGCTCAAGTCAATACATAGAAAAAGTGAAGAGAAAGAGTTTTAGTGTGCAAAGAGTGATCACCTTTAAAAGTAGGAGGTAGGGGGTTTTTATAGTCGCCATAAAGATTTTTTTCAGGATAAGGGTGAATCCCTACTTCCCGGTGTGGCTGGCTGGGGTTGGTTACAACCATCCCCTCAAGATAGGGACAAGCCAGAATCTACTCCTATCCTATTGATCTGGTTCCTAACGGGTTGAGACCCATTCTCTGCCTATCAGATTCGTTCATGGGCTAGCGGATCCAAGAGGAGAGACCCGGTGCCCAATTCGGACCCGTCTGTAGGTGAAATTACCATCTCGTCCCTGAGATCTCAAGATCCATGCCCACTTTGAACGATTCCGATTTAACCCTATTTTTAGCCATATCACGAGCCTCCCACTCCCAAAGACTGTGTGTTACAGCCATGTGGGAGTAGTTTTGTTGTTTTAATGGCGTATAGGGTTTTATCGGGGTTCTCAAAGGGTGCTGGAATCCCGTCGGCGAGGTGACGGTATTTTCCTATGCTAGTAGCATGCTCGAAGTGGCTTCTAAGTTGCTCTGGCTCTTTGGTGATTTTTCCTGATTTTATATTATTTTTTCGAACCATTTATTCAATTTTGCAAAGCGATGATTTGCTCTCCGGGAGCACTAATTAATCATTCTAAACAATAATTATTTATCCCAGGACTCAAAAATATTCTCCCAAATTTATAATTATTTTTCAAAAATTTTTAATTAACTTTTCTGAATTTTTAATCATTTTTTTGCATTTCTTAAATAAATAATCTGAATTAATAAAATAAAAAAGGGAATTAATCGCCTTATTTACGACGTGGCAAAATCTGAGCCCCCCATCAGCAGCTGGCGTGAATATCTGAGCGATCTGACGGCTCAAGTAGCTCGGAGGCGTTTTTCTCCGTATGGGCAGCTCGGTAGCTCGGTAGCTTGGCGCTTCGATGGCTGCCGAGCTACATGGCCAGATCTGGGACGTCCATCGTGCTCGAATCACGGTACAAGAGGCTCAGATCACGAGAAAACGTGATCTTGCTGACGTGGCAAAATCTGAGCTATCCATCATGTAACACCTCGTATTGTACGATACCTGAATATATATATGTATGTATGTATATTGTCTGTATGTGTACACATGATTGCAGTATTATGGGTTAATTTTTGCTATCGTGGTGTGTGGTTAGGGTTGCGGGACGGTTCATGGAAGAATTGCATTCTAAAAGATGCATGAGAACGAGGAGGACCGATACTAGTTTAAACACTAGTTTTCGGTACGACGCCTATGCAAATAGAACACTGTATGATATTACAGTGGATATATATTGCATATGCTCGATAAACCTCTCATCTCGCATTCAAAAGAATCCATTTAAACTTAAATTGGGCAGCCAACACATCAACCACAAAACTAATGGCTAAAAGCCATGGTTTTGTTCAAAACCACCCTACTACCCTAGCCTACCCCCTAGCAAAACCGGCCCATATCTCCCCCCTCTTCTCCTTCATTTCTCCACTCTTTCCCACCTCCTTTGCTCTGGAATTTCAGAACTCCTCCAAGAAAAAAAAAAAAAAGGAAGAAGAGAGAGTGAAGAGAAAGACTCAAGGAAGGATTCTCAAAGGAAGGGAGCTCAAGGAGATCAATTCCTCTACAGCAACCAAGGGTGGAGAGTTACTCTAAACACTTTCTTTATGTCTCTTAATTGATTTTCTTGCATGCATGTGTGGTAGGATGTGCTAGTATGAACATCTAAGAGTTTGAAAGATGAAATCAGAAACTGAAACTAGAAACTTGTTCAGAATGTATTTTGTAAATTTTTCCTGAGAGCAAACCACAAAGAATTAGGCCATGAAATTTTCAGGGATTGTTCATATATAAGTGTAAATAGATCATGATTTATTTCAGATTTTTCTGAGGAGGTTTAATATTTTAATAAAATCAAATGGTAGAACTGTGTCGTAAGGCAGAATCAGCAATTGGTTAACAGGATGACTGTTGTTGTTGGAATTTTCCTAATTTATTGGAGCATGTTCCTGATCTGAATTTTTTATCCTGTATTCCTACATGCATCTAGATTCTATACAAAAATCAGAAAAATATTTTTATGAATTTATGAATTTATAGGCTTGATAAAAATTGACCCTTAATCGGTAGCTGGAGTTGAACTGAAGAACATGATGACTTTCTATGCTAAATTGAAATTGGGAGAACTCAGTGTATACTTAGATTTTTGACATGAAATCTTTTGAATGTTGTTTATTATAATCTCTAGTTTCATCACTGTAAATTTTGTGTAATTTGGATGAGTATGGAATTTAAGGTGATTTTATTAGCATGTGCTATGCTGGTTTCAGCCATTTTTGATACCCTGAAGAGATTGGACATTTGAGGCTCATTAAGAGCACAATTTGAGAACCTAATTCAATAGAGATTTGTAGTAAACATCTAGATCTTTCCAACAAGACTAATTTGAAGTATTTCCAGTAAAGGGTTGATTTACTGTGATTTTTGTAATACTGGATAGAGACCAAGAATGGATCTAAGTGCTCTGATTTAGAAAGACCTAGTGTGTGACTTGGTACAATTGTGAGAGATGTGTGTGTTAGAGTGATCTATATGTATAATTTGGACTTATGACCAACTAGAGAGTTGTTGAGGACACCCACACTCTTCTATAGAACTTGGGTTTGTGACGTTCTGATGAATGAGTAGTGTTTTGTGCAACTGGTAAGATTTAGCCCGTGTACAGGAAGTACACAGACTGAGGCTTGAGAGGCTATTTTGAGAACCTAGATGATGGAATATAAGTTTATGATCAACTAGAAAGTTGTTAGGCTCGTACACTCCAATCGGAGTTGTATCGAGGAAGTTATGACCTTTTTAAGATTCGGACAGAAACCCCGTAGGTCGCTTAGTCTGAAGTGTTGACTAGGTATTGTGAGGACATTTCCCTTGTGTACTATCAGAGTTGATAACTCTTGACTAGGGATGGTGGACATCTGTTGTTGGTATTGTGGACTCCCATAATGGGTGTGGGACTCGAGTTAGTCTCCAGGGTAAGGGATACCCTGCACCTGTCAACCCTACATTATAAACTTCTGCCGAATTGTAGGACTTCCGAGCCGTGCCATTGAGATAAGTTCATAGCCCGGGTCAGGGGTGAACATACATTCACAGCCGGGGTAGCGGCGAATGTTGGCCGTAATGCAGGACAATTCCAAGCCGAGAAAGTGACAAACCGGACCGGTATCGCCAGGGCCAGGGTTGATAGACAAGTGTGGAAGTAATTTTATCTTTTACCCAAAGTGATAGAGTAAGGCTGGGATTAGAATGACATATTAAGGGGTTTGGAAAATTGCATTAGTCCTAGCAGACCATAGTCGGTGTTGTACCTTCCAGTCGTAGGGATACATTTTTGGCACTCATGAATGAGTCCTCGGCTCATATCTCGATCTGTAAATTCCTAAGGTTTGCCGGAGTAAGGAACGGAGGCTAGGAGGATTTGACCTTCTGAGGCGCTCACGTCTCTATGCACGTGGGTTTTGTTGTTAAGGTACAGAGGCTAGGAGGATTTGACCTCCCGAGGCGCTCACGTCCCTATTAAGGTACGGAGGCTAGGAGGATTTGACCTCCCGAGGTGCTCACGTCCCTGTTAAGGTACGGAGGATAGGAGGATTTAACCTCCCGAGGCGCTCACGTTCCTTTGGTGTATATATAAGTTCATAACCCGATCAGGGGTGAACACGCATGCGTCAGTCCATAGCCCGGGTAAGGGGTGGACATGGGAATCATACGATCTTACGATCGGATTCAACGCGACTTTCTAAAGAGGTCCGTACGCGGGTACCAAGTGGCAGCTACAACCACCACTTAGGCACTGCAGTGGCGGAACTAGACCGACCAACTGCAACCTCCTTAGGCGACGGACAATCTATTGGGAACTGGTTGAGTACAAGAGTAGGATGCATGGCGAGAGTTCGAATCCCTGAACTGTGGAGAAAGACGGCTATATTTGGGGGCGTATGTAGTATGGGATGTATTCGTGCTCCAAAGTCTTGCTTGCATTAGAGTCAGGCATGTGAGTTTGCTGCATCTAGTCATAGGGTCATGTCATACCACTGCACTAGAACCTGAATCCATTAAACCCTTATTTTGGCACATCACCTTTCTATTTTTGCATAAATTATTTGTTGTCATTGAATTTTAGAGGATCGCTGTTATTATCAGCTTTGCGTCAGTCGAAATACTGACGTTCCCCACCTTGTAGGTATTCGGAGCCGATCTACAGGTACTACAGAGCTCGAGTTGGTCCAAGAATCCAAGGAACATATGCAAGTGCTATTATAATTGTTGTAAATATTGTAATTTTTATTTGGACATTGTAACACTTGTAAATGTAACATCTATATGGAATAAAAGTTTTAAATTTTCTTATACTTTCTGTGATTGTGGCTATTTTGAAGTTCGACTCCTGGAGTAGGGTCTCAGGTTCCCAGTATGGGGATTTGGGGTGCTACACATCAACCGTTGGCACGAAAATCTCGACGATCTGACGGTCCAAGGAGCTCGGAGGCATTTTTCCCCAATACGAAGGTCGGTGCCCCGGTAGCTCGGGGGCGTCTTTCTCCGAATGGGCACCTCGGCACCTCGACACCTCGGTAGTTCGGCGCTTCGATGGCTGCCGAGCTACGTGGCTAGATCTGGGACGTCCATCAGGCTCGAATCTCGGCGCAAGAGGCTCAAATCACGAGAAAACGTGATTTTGTCATTTTGTGGACGTGGCGCAATCTGAGCCGTTCATCAGCCGTTGGCGCGAACATCTGGACGATCTGACGGTCCAAGAAACTCAGAGGTGTTTTTTCCCCAATACGGAGGTCGGTGCCCCGATAGCTCGGGGGCATCTTTCTCCGAATGGGCACCTCGGTAGCTCGGTAGCTCGGCACCTCAATGGCTGCCGAGCTACGTGGCTAGATTTGGGACGTCCATCAGGCTCGAATCTTGGCGCAAGAGGCTCAGATCACAAGAAAACGTAATTTTTTTCGTTTTGTGGACGTGGTGAAATCTGAGTCGTCCATCAGCTGTTGGCACGAACATCTGGACGATCTGACGGTCCAAAGAGCTCGGAGGCATTTTTTCCCCAATACGGAGATCGGTGCCCCGGTAGCTCGGGGGCGTCTTTCTCCGAATGGGCACCTCGGTACCTCTATAACTCAGCACTTCGAGGCAGCACGGCCGCAGGTTGTTCCCGCCTTCAAGAATTCTGTCGTTTAACATTCTTAATGGGCTTTAGTGGGGCCCAATATGTTAGTACCGGTGAATCTTTGGCAGCCCAGGATGCGTACTTTGAGATGGCCCTGGCGCAGGTGAACGAGAAGGCAGCCTCGGAGGCGGCTTGGGCGGATGAGGAGAGGGAAAAGGCGAAGAAGGCCTTAGGAGACATGGAGAGGGAGAAGGACGAGGCAGTGGTAGCGACGAGGGCGGCAATAGAGGCCGAGGCAAAGAAGCACATGATGGCAAACATGGAGCAGTTCTACGCCACAGCCCTCGAGCATGTCGAGGCCTGCATCCCCGACTTCAACAGGTTTGGGTACAGCTTGTGGGGACCGGTCGGTGGCGTGGCCCTTGAAGCCGACCAAGAGGGAGGCAATGAGGACGAAGAGGAGGAAGAAGAGGAGAAAGGGGGCGACGAGGTTGTGGCTGACCCCCAGACAGTGATAGTGGAGGTTGGGGAGACGACCACCGAGGAGCCCATCACCGAGCTACCACTCAAGGTGGCCCTCGGAATTCAGCTGTCTTATTTTGTCGTCTTTGTCTTTTGTATTGCCTTATAGCGGACTGGCCACCGCTCTTTTGTAGTAATCAAGCTTTTAAATGAATGAACTTCTCTATTTTGAACAAGTGTTGGAGACATTTTGAATTCATTGATTGTCTTTTGGCGAAAATCGACTAAGTGTTGGGGGCTGAGTTGTTTCATATGTGAGCCATTACTACGGGTGTTTCTCAAGCTTAGTGTTGTCATGTCTTGCCTTTTCAGATCGCAAAGTTGTATCAAATAGTCGAAGCACCCCGCAGGTGGAAGCGGTCGAGGTGTCTCGTATTTGGTCTAACCTAGGAGCGGCTAGGTTGGCTCTCTCTCGAAGTCGAGAGAGGCTCCTCAAGAGCAAGGCAGAACTAGGTCATCACAAGCTGACGCCGACGCATCGTGCCTCCGAACTAAAGCGACTGAAGTAGCAAATTCAGAAAGTGGAGGAGGGGAGTCCCTTGAAGTCCAGCAAGCTAGGCAAGAAGCTAGAGTCCATTTGACAGTCAGTCTTTGTTCGAGGCTAGAGCTAAGAGAGACGGTCTAAAGAACGTGGTGCTCGAAAAGAGTTTGAAGACGACGCAGCTTCGACGGACTATCACCGAAGCTTCTCGTGCAAGCATTACGAGTCGAACGCCTCGGCTAAGTGTTAAGGTGACAAACGACACGCTGAACGAGCGAATCGTTGAGTTAGAGGCAGAGGTTCACCGGTTGCAACGTCGCTCAGACGGAAGCAACGTTAGAACTACTTCTTGCACCCAAGGAGAGTACTCACAGGGACGGTCGTTTCACGAGTTGGCATTACGTTCGCCTCCCACCTTGGGGCATCCTGGAGACGCACAGAGTGGAGTGGCTGGCTCGTCGAGCGGGGCCTCAATCGATGCAACTCTCGATGACACAACTCGGCTCGCCGGCTTAGAGACCTCCACGGGTGTAAGTTCGCAGCGACAAGGTGTTCATCGACCTCGTTTGTCGCTCAAAAGAAGTATCCCACTTCCTAGGAGGCATTAGGGCGTCTCCCTTGTGATATTGCAGACATTTTTGTACAAGTTTTGTATCTCAATGTAAACATGAACAGTTGGTCTTGTAATTAGACTTGTAATTTCAAATTCGAATGAAATAGTACTTGTCTTGTGAACTTGCATGCTTTGCTAGCGTTCATAGTTGTCAACAGCTGTAGGAGCAATCGTGAATGGTAGAACGCTTGTCACTTACTCGTTCGTGAGTTAGCAAAAAGTTGCGTCGAATCATGTGTTGGGCTCCGAACTTGTCGTTTAGAGAGCATCAACGGCTGTGGGAGCAATTCCGAATGGTGATCCGCTTCGTACTCGCTTAGAAGCAAGTAGTTGAAGCGGAGTCAAACCAAGTGTTGGACTCCGAGCTCGTCGTTTAAAGAGTGAATCAACGGTTGTGGGAGCAATTTCGAATGGCGAACCACTTCTTACTCGCTTATAAGCAAGTAGTGGAAGCGGAATCGAGCCAAGTATTGGACTCCGAAACTCATCGTTTTAGTGCAAAAAAGTTTTTAAAAATTTGTAAGTAAAGTTAGACTACCTAAAAATAGAGAACTTGAGAAGAAGAGATTTCTTTTATTGAGAACAACTGGGCGGCCGCTTCTAAGTTGCGAGCCGCCTTTACACTTTAACAAAAAGGAAATACAGGTAAGGATTTTGAGACATGTCTTCTGGAGCGCTCCTGGGGAAGTTGCTTGGAGCAGTATTTAGACACCCTCTTGGTAGTTCATCAAGTGCTCCGCATTCCATGTCCTTGGTATCTTCCTGCCCCCCGGGTCTTCGAGTTGATACGCACCCGGGCATATAACTCTGGAGACTTTATATGGTCCTTCCCAATTGGGTGCCACTTGCCTCTCTTGCTTGGATCGGAAATTGACAACTTTCTCAGCACTAAGTCTCTCTCCTTTAGGTTGGTGGGTCGTACCCTCTTCTTGTAAGCTTGAGTAATCCTACAACGGTAGGTCTCTTGGCGGATTGCGGCTCTCTCACGGATCTCGTTTATGAGGTCTAGGCAGTTGCAAAGCTGGTTCGCGTTCTGCGCTTCATTGTAGGCTATGAGTCGAGGTGAAGGCAGGCCCACCTCCAATGGAATGAGAGCTTCGGATCCGTACGTGAGGTTGAAAAGGGACTCGCCCGTTGGATCTTTTTTTGTGGTGCGATAGTTCCAAAACACATTGGGGAGTTGTTCGACCCATAGCCCTTTAGTGGACTTGTCCAGCCTCTTCTTCAAGCCGGAGAGGATTTTTCGGTTCGCGTTCTCCACCTGGCCATTGGACTGGGGGTGTGCTACTGAGGAGAACCGCTGCTGAATGCCGAGATCGGTGCAAAAGTCTCGAAAGGTCGCTCCCGTGAATTGTGTCCCGTTGTCGGTGATAAGGATGTGAGGCACCCCGAACCGACAGACGACGTTCTTCCAAACGAACTTCTGCACCTTGTGCTCGGTTATTGTTGAAAGAGGTTCAGCCTCTATCCATTTTGAGAAGCAGTCTATTGCTACCAATAGGAACTTAGCTGGCCTGGTGCTGGAGGGAAGGGTCCGAGCAAATCCATCCCCCACATTGCGAAGGGGATGGGACTCGCCAAGGAAGTAAGTTGTGCTTGGGTCAGGCAACGGATTGGGGCGAACTTCTGGTAGGATTCGCATTGGGGGACGTACTCCTCGGAGTCACTTATTAGTGTGGGCCAAAAGTAGTCATAGTTCAAGAGCTTCCAGGCGAGAGATCTTTCTCCCAAATGCGCACCACATAGACCTTCATGGGCCTCCTTCAGGGCGTAGAGCACTTCCTTCGGGGAGAGGCACCTTAGATAGGGCCAACCGTCGATCTGGGTGTAGGAGCATTTGTACATGATCCCGTCCAGGAGTGTGTACCGCTCTGCTCGTGTCCTGATCCTCCTTACTTCTTTCGAATCTTCGGGAAGGACTCCATATCGGAGGTACTCGAGGAGGGGCTTCATCCAGTTTTCCCCAAGTGTTAGGGGGTAGGCTTCCATTGGCTCCGGGCCATCTTCGTCAATGCTTGGTTTGAGAAGGACCTCTATCAAGACGGTCCGTTCTAGACCTTGGAGAGATGAGGAGGCGAGCTTAAAGAGGGCATCCGCTTGCGCATTTTCCTCTCGGAGAACCTGCTGGAGTTGAACATCTTCGAATAGAGCTAGAAGCTCCCTCACCATTGCCAAGTACCTGGCCATACGGCCGTCCCTCGCCTCATACTCCCCGGACACCTGGTTGACTACTAACTGTGAGTCACTGAAGACCCTTACGCACTTGGCACCTGCCTTGCGAGCCATGCAGAGCCCCACTATGAGGGCCTCATATTCTGCCTCATTATTGGATGCCGGAAAGTTTAGGCGGAGGGAGTACTGGAGGACGAAAGCATCAGGGCCAGTTAGGATGACGCCAGCCCCGCTCCCATCGGTGCAAGAGGACCCGTCCACATAAACGGTCCAGGCGAAGGGGTCGGCACACGACTCACATGAGTCGGGGATGGTGTTCTCCACGAAGAACTCGGCCAGAGCATGGGCCTTTATCGCCGTTCTGGGCTGGTAGCTAATGTCATGCTGACTCAGCTCGATGGACTACTTCATGAGCCGCCCGGAAGTCTCGGGCTTGTGGAGAACCTATTTCAGCGGTTGGTCGGTAAGGACGACTACCGAGTGTGATTGGAAGTAGGGACGGAGCTTTCGGGCTGCCATGACCAGGGCGAGAGCCATCTTCTCCAACTTCAGGTAACGGAGTTCGGCATCGTGGAGCACCTTGCTCACGTAATAGATGTGCTTTGGCATCTTCTCCTCTTCCCTCACAAGGACCGTGCTGAGCGTGTGCTCCGAAGCTACGAGATAGAAGTAGAGGACCTCCCCAGGTGCTGGCTTGCTCAGGAGCGGGGGGTTAGCCAAATATTCCTTGTGCTAATCAAAGGACTCTTATTGCTGTTGTCCCCACTCGAAGCCTTTAGCCCCCCTGAGGGCTTTGAAGAAGGGGAGACACTTCTCCCCGAACTTGGAGAGGAATCGCTCAATCGCGGCGAGGCGTCCCGTGAGCCTCTGTACTTCTTTGACGTTGGAGGGGGGAGCCATTTTGAGAATGGCTTGGATGTTTTTGGGGTTGGCCTCTATGCCCCTCTGGCTGACCATAAACCCCATAAATTTGCGTGATGAGACACAGAACGCACACTTTTTCGGGTTTGGCCTCATATTATGCCTCCGGAGCACCCCAAAGGCTTCTTGAAGGTCAAGAGTGTGCTCTAGCCCTCGGGTGCACTTGACCAACATTTCATCGACGTAGACCTCCATGTTTCGGCCAATCTGGTCTCGAAAGACCCTGTTCACCAGGTGCTGATAGGTAGCTCCTGCATTTTTCAAGTCGAAGGGCATAACACGGTAGCAATAGAGGCATTGGTCCATTACGAACGAGGTCTTCGAGATGTCGGGAGGGAATATCTTGATTTGGTTGTACCCTGAGAAGGCATCCATAAAACTGAGGAGCTCGTACCCGGAGGTCGCATCGATCAGGGCGTCGATGCTGCGAAGAGGAAAAGGGTCCTTCGGGTACGCCTTGTTGAGATCGATGAAGTCAATGTATATTCTCCAACTCCCATTGGCCTTCTTGACCATCACCACGTTGGAGATCCACTCAGGGTAGTTTACCTCCTGAATAAAATAGACATTGAGGAGTTTCTCAAGCTCCGCCTTGATGGCCTGTTGCCTCTCGGGAGCAAACTTCCACCTCTTCTGTTGGAAAATCTTGACCCTAGGGGTGACACTCAGACGGTGCATTGAGAGATCCTCTGAGATCCCGGGCATGTCTGCTGCAGTCTAGGTGAAGAGGTTGCGATTCTCTTGTATGTACTGGGAGATGTCTTGCTTAATGGAGGGGGAGAGAGCCTTGCTGACGCGGAACGTCTTAGTTGTGTCTTCTTCGAAGAAGGCCACTTCCTCCAACTCGTCCACGGGCTCGGAGATATTTTGATCGCCTTCTTGAGGGAGTTTGAGCACTTCTAAAGAGAGAACTGGACCCCCCATCGAGGTCATATAGCACTTCCGAGCCGCTTCTTGGCTTCCCCTCACTTCTCCCACTCCTGAGGGCGTGGGGAACTTCATCTTCATGTGGTAGGCTGAAGGGATGGCTTGAAGCATGGCCAAACCTGGTCTACCCAGGATAACATTATAGGCGGCCTTGACGTCGACCACCATAAAGTCCATTGGCTCCGTGCGAGTTACCGGGACTTCCCAGCCGTTACGTCGAGGGTTATAACTCCCTCGATCGTAACCGGGACCCCAGTGAACCCGTGGAGAGTGTAGCCTATGGGCTTAAGTCGGTCTCTCGACAGCGGGAGGCCTTTGAAGGCCTCCAAGAAAAGAATGTTGACGGAGCTGCCATTGTCTACCAAGACCCGACGAACTTCGAAGTTCGCCATTCGGAGATTAATGACGAGGGCATCGCAATGGGGTGTGCGGACGCCCTCCAGGTCCCTATCGGAGAATGTCACTGGGATTCCGAGGCCTTTTGAGGGAGGATGGCTCTGCACGAAGTTAACCTCCCTTACAAAGGCTTTTCGAAAGGAGTTAGAATCTCCCCCCATTGGGCCTCCATGTATCAGGTGCAAGATGCCCTCTACTTCGGTCTCCGGAGTCTCCGTGTGCTGCTTGGGTTGCCTGTTAGCCCCCTGGGGATGGGGGCGGGTCGGCTCGGTCCCTCTTCACAAACTGGGTGAGCTGCCCTCTCTGAATAAGGGCCTCAATTTCATCCTTCAAGGCCCGACATTCATCTGTATCGTACCCGTGGTCTCGATGTAAACGGCACCACATGCTCCGGTCTCTCTTCTTTCTCGGAGTATTCATCCTTGGGGGAGGCGGCAGGAGGCCTTCGTTCCCGATCTCCATCAGGATGGCGGATACACTCGCATTAAGCGGAGTGAATTTCTCGAACTGAGGAGGAGGATGATGCTGACCCCCGTTGTATTTTTGGAGCTTTTTAGCTCCTTCTTCTGCGCCCTTCCGCTTGTTCGCGAAAGATGAGGCCTCAAAGGTGGGGCGGTGGAGAGCTTCTTTTGCTCGGATGTACTTATCGCTCCGAAGTAAGAGCTCTGAGAAGTTCTGAGGGGGCTTCTTAGCGAGGGACGCTCTGAGGTCAGCATTGAGGACGATGGACCGGAAGGCGATAGTGGCACCGAGGGCTCCAAGGAAGGGATGGACCTGGCTTCAGCAGTGAAGCGCTTGACATAGTCCCTCAATTGTTCGCCTTTCTTTTTACTGAGGAACAGCAGGGAGTTGCTCGTCTTCTCGGCACGGTGACTGCTCACGAAATGCGTGAGGAAAAGACCCTCGAATTGGTTGAAGAAAAAGATAGATGCTGGTGCAAGTCGAGAGTACCATTCCCGGGCCGGCCCCTTAAGTGTAGGCAGGAAGGTCTTGCAAAGGAGGGCGTCGAATGCATGGTGAATCATCATGAGAGTTTTGAAACTCTCGATATGATCTGCGGGGTCCGACTCCCCGGTGTAGGTCTCGAAATGTGGAGGCTTGAAGTTGTCTGGAACTGGGGCCTCCATGATGGCGCGGGAGAATGGAGGCCTGCTTGGGCGGAGGTCCCTGGCCTGTCGTTCTTCGTCTCGGTCGAGCTGGCCGAGGCGCCTCTCCATCTCATGGAGACGGCGGTAGACCGATTCCTCCCCTCGGTCATGTCTTGCTGAGCCTCGAGACTCGTCATGCTGAGGAGGGTTGGAGTTGCGACGGCGATGGCTCTGAGTAGGAGGTGGGATAATGGAACGACGGGGATGACTCGGAGCGGGCTGCGGACTCGGGGAGCGACGGTGATGGTCGGAGAAGGGCAGCAATGGCTCGGAACCGGTCTGGGACTTCGGGAGCGGTGATGGTGGCTCGGAGCAGGTCGAGGGCTACGGGAGGGATAAGGGTGGCGAGGAGCTGATCGAGGGCTGCAAGCCCAACAGCCATTGTTGGAGGCAGTGTTGAGCGCCCGGAGGACTGCCTCCTGGAATTGCTGAAATTCTGCCCTTGTGATGGGGGCCTCCTGCTCAGGATGGGCTCGAGGAGCAGGGCGGCCTGCCGGGGAGTGGCTTCGCCTTAGGCGATCCTGGGGCGACTCTCTCCCCCTCTGGGGAGAGTTGGACCCTCCGTGATTGGATCGGCGTGGCGAGCGATCCCTTGGTTGCTCGCAGCGGGGGTTCGCCTCTTAGGCCCGCCTCTAGTCTAAATGGGTACAAAGATCGAGTCCATGCTCTGTCTGCCGATTGTTGATCACGTTCCGCAGATCCTTTGGAGTGAGAGGAGTGTAGGAAGCCATTGAGTCTGTGTCAGCAATGTGGATGGAAACCCGAACCTGATGCATAGGTTGCTTGTGGCAGCTTCGTCGAGAGTGTTCCCCCACTGTGGCTTGGGGACCCAGAGGCTGCTGATGCAGAGCCTGTGGATCGAGCTGCAGGGTCGGTTGGTTGGGAGGAGGGAGATCCCCTTGCGAAGGAGGAGGAGGAGAATGAGAAGAGGTCATCCTACGATTGGAGTTTGTGGGTCTCTTCTTAGGAGGCATAGCTAGGAGTAACATGGGCTGAAGGACGAAGACGAGATTGCTTGTCGAGTGATTTCCCACAGACGGTGCCAATCTATTGCCGCTGGATTCTGGTGTGGGGGCAATAGATGAGATTTGTAGGTTCGTGAGGAACTCGAACAGACGGAACCCTTCTTCTTCCTTGTTGACCAGTTGACTCCTTGGTGCTCCCTTGAACCTGCACAAACGTTCGAGACACCGGGATGGATCCCGGCGACGAACCCTCCGACGCTCAAGTCAATACACAGAAAAGTGAAGAGAATGAGCTTTAGTGTGCAAAGAGTGATCACCTTTAACAGTAGGAGGTAGGAGGTATTTATAGTCGCCATGGAGATCTTTTTCAGGATAAGGGTGAATCCCTACTTCCCGGTGTGGCTGGCTGGGGTTGGTTACAACCATCCCCTCAAGATAGGGACAAGCCAGGATCTGCTCCTATCCTGTTGATCTGGTCCTTAACGAGTTGAGACCCGTTCTCTGCCTATCAAATCCGTTCATGGGCCAGCAGGTCCAAGAGGAGAGACTCGGTGCCCAATTCGAACCCGTCTGTAGGTGAAATTATCATCTCGTCCCTGAGACCTCAAGATCTGTGCTCACTTTGAACGGTTCCGATTTAACCCCAATTTTAGTCATATCAATGGCCTATGTAGAACCTAAGCAGTTGTGTGGAACAACGGCTTAGGTTATACAAGTGTTTTAAAATACTTGAACAAATTTTGCTCTCCTTCTACATTCTCTCACACTCAGTATACTCTCTCTCTCTCTCTCTCTCTCTCTCTCTCTCTCTCTCTCTCTCTCTCTCTCTCTTTCTAGCGCACTGGAACCCATAGTCGAAACCCTAGCTCTTCTCCTTAACTTGACTCTCTAACTCACTCTCTCCCTCTTCTCGAACTCTTGCCCTCTTCCATTGAATCTCCCGAACCCAAAAAATCCTAACCGTAATGAAATCTACCAAACCCTAAAACCCTAACCCTAACGAAATTACCCAAAACTCTACTCCTCCTTCGTCTACAGCAGTGCAACCACCTTCTCTATCTCCTTTCAGAAAACCCACATTATGAAAGATATTAACTCTTTTCTACTTTAGTAAATCTAGCTATGTTAATTGATTAAATTTTTGTTTCAATATTTGATTCCACAATTTTTGTATTATGCGTAGTTAATTATAGGTTAGTTTCATGATGTGTATTGTATGTAGTTATTTTTGTAGATGTAGATGTAATATTATTTGTTGTTGCTCGTTATTAGTAATAGCGCAAAAATGAGATCCAAAAATTTCAAAGTTTTTGGAGTAGGTCGGACTCACCACTCACAAGCCAACTAAACTTGTAGAAGTGTATTTGGATTCACGGTTTGCGAGATATGGCCGTGTATCGCTTTCCATTCTTTTTTGTGAGTGAAAAGTGATGCATTGTCGTATCGCTTAAATCGTGAGTCGAAACTCACTTCTACAAGTTGTGTTTGCTTATGCGTGGTGAGTTCGACCTACTCGCTACGTTTCAGAACTTTTTGATGTCATTTGTGCGGATTTGTCCCAACAACAGTCTAGGTTCAAATTTGGCAAAAGAAAATATAAGTCATCAGCAATGAGCGAGAGAGAGTATGAGCGAAATGCTAAGTGAAGAGTTAATTGGGGGCAAAATACCATTTTTACCCCTTCAAAATTAAGTGAGATAGAGGGGGAGATGGGCGGGATCGATCGTGGCCGTTGGATTATGATCGAAACGATCCAACGGCCCATAGTTCAGTTTGCAACAGGTCTGTACTAACAGAACAGATCCATTTGCAACTAAGAAATTTCCATATATATATATATATATATATATATATATATATATATATATATATATATGGGAAATGCTCCATTGAAAATGGGTCTAGTTTTCACGGGTTGGAAAACAGCAATCTGAGCCGTTGGATCACACATGAACGTGATCGGCAGCTCAGATCGAGCCCCCCATCACCCGTTTCAATTGATCAGCAGAGGGTTATTTTGGAAATTTCGTCCCAAATAACTCTTCACCTCACGGATTCTAAAAAAATGATATAACCTAGGCCGTTGTTGGGAACAACGACCTAGGTTATAAAAAATTGAATCGTAGGCCGTTGTTTGGAACAACGGCCGTGTTATAAAAATTTAGAACACGGCCGTTGTTCCAAACAACAGCCTACGATTCAATTTTTTATAACCTAGGCCGTTGTTCCCAACAACGACCTAGGTTATATCAATTTTTCAGAGCGAATCAGGAGAAGAGTTATTTGGGACGAAATTCCCAAAATAACCCTCCGCCACTTAAGTGATATTGGGTGATGGGCGGAAGCGATCTAGACTGCTGATCACGATCAAGAGTGATCCAAAGACTCAGATCGCTGTTTTCCAACCCATGAAAACAAACCCGTTTTTAATGGAGCATTTGTCTATATATATATATATATATATATATATATATATATATATCCGGCCAATATTATAACATAAAAATATATATATTTCCGGCCAATATTATAACATAAAAATATAATAGAAGTCTTACAAATCCAACAAATTCACATAGGTGTTTAACAAAGTAATAACACCTAAAATCTCAACATTAGCAAAGAATTAAAGAAATCTTCCTTCTTGTTAAATGATGTACTTTGCATCTTACTATCATACATGTGTGATAAACATATCTTCTTAGTGATTCTAGATATTCACTCATGGTACTAATATTTTTGTAATTTATTCGTGCTATTATAAGGGCAAGTCTAATGGAGGGCGGGAAGGGATGTGAAAAGAGGGAGGAAACCTCTGATTTTGGTAGTGGGTGTAGATGTCAAATCATGGTACAAAAATCAGATAAGTGAAGACTTAAATTTAGATGCTTGTCGGGACATGGTCCACGGTGCAGACAAATTCAAAGATCCTGTTGAAACTGAATTTGGAGGAAGTTTTTCAATTGGAGAAACTCCAGTGAAAGCAACTCCCGTAAATTTGATGTGCGACGACGATCATGTACCATTGCTGACACCCACTTCTGCAAGACCCTCAGGAAGGAAGGTTCAAAAAGATGTTGCTCGAAAGAAAGGGGAAGACTTTATCGAGTGAGAGTAGTCAAATTGCAGAGGCGATTGAACATTTAGCTGGATGAACGAATAATGAGACGAAGAGAACCAATGACTTTGCTGCCGAGACGATACAATAGGAGAATGCAAAGAAGAGGAGACAAGAGCAAAAAGAGTAAGAGATGATCGAGTAATGATGTATGACACCATTGTAATAACCCCCGATAAGGCTGCATTCGGAAAGGAAAATCAACAAAAAAATAATTTGTGGTCGTGCTCAGTCGGATGGCAATAGCAGTCATGACAATGGCTACAGCAAAAACTAAAATGATGGAGATGGAGCTTATTATCCCTAGTTTGGGAACGGTTATGTAACTTTTTAGTGTAAATAATGCATATAATTTGTTTAATTTAAGCTTATTTAATGAATAAAATTTAAATGTCTTAATAATAATTTTTTAATATATGAAATTTAACTGTCATAAAACTAATTTTTAATAATACATTCAAAATACGTGTACGGTATAAAAATTTATCGTTGGTGATTGAAATTAATATAAAACAAAAAGAAAAGTTGTTTTCCACGTTCAAAGAACTTTTACTTGCTAATAGGAGAATAACTTTTCACGTTGAAGGACCCCTGCTAGAAAGAATAAAAAGAAGAAAAAAATTATCTATGTACGGTGTGAAGGTTTTCCACGTGTAAGAGACGTTGGAAACACTTCCAACCATTATACTTGCCCTAATATTCACAAGAAAAAAAAGCTAGGACGCCAATTAATTAGCTGTATACCGGAAAATACCAAAAAGATCAGAATTTGAAATCATATTTTGCAGTTCTAATAATCTTCTCTAAACCAATTTGTTGGATTATTAGAATTTTACAGCTAGTTTAACATATGTGATCTGTGATTTGTGATTTGTAAATAATATATTGCTTGATATATCTTGGCATCTTAATAGACTTAATTAAATTAAAGGGTAAATTTCAATACCTCACGTTTCATGAGTTTGCCGATAACTCATTCCATTTTTTTTTTTTTTTGTAGTTTGCCTACCTATTTGGCAAATTCTACACCTAATTTTATATTTTATGACCATTTTATTCTTATAGTTGGTGATTTAATTATAGATTTTCTTTCTCTATTGCATAATATCTCTCACTAGTACAATTAATATTTGGATAAATCTTTTAATCATAGTTAGAAATTCTTTAATTAAGGTTAGAACAAATTAGGTTTAGATTAATCCTTTAAATAGGGTCATAGACTTGTAATAATTAGAGTTAGATTAATCCTTTAATAAGGGTTAGATTAATGGTACTAGTAATTTGCATGTGCAATGCACGACTTCTTTTTTTAAGTTCTCACTCTTCACAAATTATCCTCAAGGGCATCAACAATTACTTTATATAATGATATTTTTATAAATAATTATGTTGTAAATAAATTTAAATTTTGAGGATATTATGGAAACTGACTAATTAATTTAAAATGAATGGTTAATAAACTCACACTTAAAAATGTGTGATGGAGATTAGATTACTTAAACATGTGTGATGGAGATTAGATTAATTAAGTTGGTTTGTCTACAAAATAGACAACTCCAACTATTGAGACAAGTATTTAGCACGTGCGTTGCACTTTTTAATAATTTTTTAAAAGGTAATATAATATAGTACGTGTGATGCACGTGTTAAGAGTTAGACGTGATGTGCAAAGCACGTGTTAATTAAAAAATTTAAATTAAAAATTGATGTAAACATGCGGTGTGCGTATTAATTTAAAATTTTGAAAGAAAAATATATATATGCTTATCGTGCAATGCACGTGTCAATTAAAAAAATTAAGTAAAAATGGGAGAGTTGGAGTTGCATGTCCAATGCACGAATTTGTTTGTTGACAAATTACAACGCCCAACTCTCTCATTATATATAGAGATAATAGTTAGGGAAATTTAGGAAAAATCCACTCCCAAAGGCTACAGAAACGACCACTTTAGGAGTTTTTCAATTGAAGGTGGGCGATCCGAAGCATAATTTGCTAAATAGGCAAGCAGATTGCAAAAAAGAAATATATAAAATGAGTTACCTGCAAGCTCATGAAACTTGAGGAGACTTTACTAAAATTTGCTAAAATATGATAATGTGGTAATAATAGGAAATGAGTATCCCAATAGAAATGTCCAAATTTACACATTTCTCTTCACTACCTTAGGTGTCACACTCCAATAGATAGGGAAAGATAGAGTAGGTGGGAAACTCTCCAATAGGAATATGCCTAGTAAAGAGAATGGTAGTGAAATTGGTAGTGGGTGAAGCATTACTCATAGAAAATTGATAATTAAATACAGAACGTAGAGTAGAGTGATGGGCATGCACGTGTGCATGCTTCGATAGACTCAAACACTTCCGATCTATGCACGTGCGTGTGTGCATGAACTGATTGAATTTTTCTCAAAATGATCCAATTTTTGAAAGTTTTTCTAAACTGACCTACTTTTTAAAAAAATTCCAAACTGACCTAGTCGTTGTCTCAAAAAGCGAGTTTGGTAAAAATCTCATCACTTTTTGAGACAGCGAGTGTGAGGTTTGGGTTTTTTTATTTCTTCCTGGCCAAGACTCGCTGTCTCAAAAAGCGAGTGGGTTTTTCCAAACTCGCTTTTTGAGATAGTGAGTGTCGTTTGAGGGTTTTTAATACCCTAGGCTCGCTGTTTCGAACTCACTCTCTCTTTCAAATCTATCTCTCTCTTCCTCTTCTAACCCCGAAACCCTAACTCATTTTGTCCTTTCTTTTTTTCGTTGTTTCATAAATGTCTTATCATATGAACTATCTATTGTTAGAAAATATAAGATAACCAAACTTGTATCGGTATAATTTCATTGCAATTCCGAACTTTTCTATTTTATTTTTGAGTTATAGAGTAAGACAACACGATTATACACACATACATGAGATGATGATAATAGAATAGAAAGTAATGCTTAATTTGAAATCATCAGAATATATGTAAGATAACATGCTTAATTATACACACATATATGAGATGATGATGATGATGATGATGATGATGATGATGATGATGATGATAACAGAAAATAATGCTCTAAGATCATCAGAATACATGTATCATACTAATCTCGTATATAAAAGAAGAAATGTATCATATTTATTAATCATTAATCTATTTCTGAATTCCCTATAAAGAGACAGAAAACTAATGAATTAATGAAGCATACAAGAAAGTTTGGCAACCAAATTAACAAGAAAGATCGACAAAATGGGTTTGGGTTTTGGGGTTAGAAGAGGAAGAGGAAAATAGAGAGTTGAAAGAAAGAGTGAGTTCGAAACAGCGAACCTGGGGTATTAAAAACCCTCAAACGACATTCGCTGTCTCAAAAAGCGAGTTTGGGAAACACCCACTCGCTTTTTGAGACAGCGAGTCTTGGCCAGGAAGAAATTAAAAAAACTCAAACCTCACACTCGCTGTCTCAAAAAGCGATGGGATTTTTACCAGACTCGCTTTTTGAGACAGCGAGTAGGTCAGTTTAGGAATTTTTTAAAAAGTAGGTCAGTTTGGAAAAACCTTTCAAAAAGTGGGTCATTTTGGGAAAAATTCGAACTAATTAGGGCTGAGATTTTGATAATTATTCTACCCATTGGTCTTTGCTAAGAATCCCATAAGTATAATCTCCTTTTTTTTCTTTTTTCTTTTTTTAAATCGTTAAACGGTGAGTTCAAAGTTCCTCGCATTTTATTTTAAAAAATTAACAAAACATACAACAAAAAATAAGGTTTATGTAGTTACGAAAACTTAACATGGGTCCTAGGAACTCATACACTCCAGCCATACAAACAAAAAATACAACAAAACTTAATTCTACTGGTCGGCTAACCTTGCAAGAACAAGTTTCTCGTGTCCATTTGAGCTCATTCTCTCTTATTCCTTCGCTTGTACTCCGTTTGTCCTTGTCGTAACCCACAACCATCCCGTCGTCGCCCCCAGCAGTGTCTCATACGTCAACTTCAAGCACCACATGCGAGACACCGCAGATAACCACTAATTTGACATATACTCATGTCCATATTGTGACGTCGTTCTCATCCCCTTGCTTGACCACCGTTGACTATCACCGCTACCTCGCAAAGGGGGCTGTTGTCGCTCCCAACGGCTCCACAAATGCCTCCAAGCCCCCTGACATGAAAGAAACCCTAGGCACCTCTCACTTTGATCTGAATAGATCAAAGATGAGCCCAAACTATAAACTTGTTTGACTATCGTCGCCCACGGCAATTAGGATTCTTGTTTCTTGATAGTTGTAAGTTGGTTGAAATTTGATTTTTAGGGAAAAAATCATTTGAATATTAGAGACGTCCACACACCGCAACTTTGATTCGAATTTTAAAACTAAATTTGAACTTCCAATCCCCCCCCTCCCCAACCACAACACTCCAAAAAAAAACCCCAATACCTTTCACCGGCAACCCCACAATCTCCACAGTCCCCCGTCCTCGTAGCCTTACCCTGACGACCTGAATGTCACCGGTAACCCCACACCCAAACCCGTCCTCAACACCAATCGGCTCCGTGTCCGTCCCCGAAGCCCTGCACACCATGCAGGTGGCTCATGACCTTCATCCTCGACGGCCCGTGCCTACATCACAGCTGCAGCAGCCACCGCTACATCAAGGCCATGGCCGACCTTGGAACGGCCTCACCTTCGTCCTCGACGGCCTCCTCCTGCAGCATAGCTGCGGCAGCCACTGCTACCTCATGCCCATGGCCGACTTCGGAACGGCCTCTTCCGAACCCGAAGATGACCAACATGTTTGAATGCGAGCCTCCCATCGGATCCTCAATCCGATCTTCAACTTTGGTCGAGAAGTGTACCTCGACCCCCCGGAGCTCCGGCATGGCACCATGGACGTTGGGTTAAGTGAAAATTAATGGTGAGGGGGAGAAACAACAAGGGAATGTGGGGGATGAGAATAGGGAGAGAAGAGAGGGGAGCAGAGCACCAACGGGAAGGGGACGAGAAAGTCCTAGCTGCCGCCCCTTTAATTTTTAGATCTAGATTTTTCTTTTTTAAGTTTTTTTTTTTTTTAACGAGCTTCTATCTAGAATTTCTAGAGAGAAACTCTTTTGAAAAGGTTCTTTACACTATCCCATAAGTATAATCATCAAGTGGTTTACAGCAAATTATTACAAATCTTAATACTGCTAGAAGCCTAGGAGAGATATTTATTTATGAGTAATGCTTCAACCACTACCAATTTCAATACCATTCTCTTCACTATCTAAGGTGGCATATTCCTATTGGAGAGTTCCCCCACCTACTCTATCTTTCCCTACCTATTGGAGTGTGCCACCTAAGGTAGTGAAGAGAAATGTAGTAAAATTGGTAGTGGATGTAGCAGTACTATTTATTTATTTATTAGAAACAAATCCAACTGTTTAAGAATTTTTTGGCTACCAGAATATCAGGTTATCATAACACATTGATAAGATTGATATCCCAAACTATGGTTGATAACTTGGATAAAAATTAAAATACAGTTAATTATCTCTACTATAAAATAGAAGAGTTGGAGTTTGTAACAAACAAATCTTAACTTTGTAACTATATAAACACGTATAATGCACGTTCAAACTATATCCAACAAATATAAATGTGCACTGAACGTGTAGCCCAAATCAAAACATTCAAATAAACCTTTTTTTTCTTATTCGGTATATATTCATTTAATTTAATGACTTTACTTTTTTAAACGTACATTTAATTTAATGACTTTACTTTTTTTAAATGTGCATCGTACATTTACTCTATTAATTATACTTTGTTTGACGTTGCCTTTAAATTAAACTAGTAATTTGTACGTGCGATGCACGTTCTAATTAAAAAAATTATATAGTAAATAATAATACGTAATTTAGCCTCGAACCTGAGACCTCTCTTTACTCATCACATACTCTTTACAAATTATCCCTAGTAGCACAAACTTTTATTCTATATGAGTGTTATTTTTGTAAATAATTATGTCGTAAATAAATTTGAACTTTGAGGGTATTGTGTGTTGGAAAATAATCTATGTGGGCTCACATATGTGACTAAATGTATAATTGCTATTATAAAGTCTAACCCAAATTAAAGTGATCTAATCAAGATTAAGTAATGGGTTAAAAGCATATAATTTAAAGTGTGATATAACACGTGTAGAGACCGTAAAGTGAATTTCTTATTTTGTGATGGGCAAAATTGAAAATCAATAATTATCAATTAGGGTTATGGTCTCCTATATATACGCATCTTCTTATTCCATCTGTCATCCCATCAACAGAAGAATAGAGAAACGGCATCTCATAGAAGTGCGTATCATATAGGAAGATCCAAACCCTCTGTGCAATCTCCATCAATGGCTTCCGGTTAGTGCTTCCGCTTTTAATGTTCTTCTTCTTTTAATTTAGCAAAGATCAATAGTTCCATGATTTAGGATTTTATATTAAAGCACTTTTGCAGCATGATTAAGATCTAGATTCATAGAAACATGTTTTAAATTGTTATTAATGTTTTATGCATGTTCTTAAGTGTTTATAAAAATCCCAACAATTGGTATCAGAGCCATCTTTGCTGAATTAATTGAAGCATTTAAGGTTTCTTGTTTAAAGAAATTTAGGGTTTCTTTTGATCTTATTTTTCTTGGTATTTCATCTTTCTGTTTAAGAAATTCAATTAATGATTTTTGATTGATGAAGTAATTAGAACAATTGCTTCAGATCATGTTAAGAGACACACACATTTGATGTGATGTCTTATAAAATTCTGAAATTTAAGATACGATTGATTTAGTTAATTTTGATGGACATTAATTGATGTATCCATTGATGTATAATTAATGGATATTAATTGATGTATCCACTTAAGATTTAGTTAATTCTGAAATTTAGTTCTGTTATCATTATGTTATCATTAGTAATGTTTTCATTAACTAAGATACAATTTTTAAGATTCAGTTTTAGCATTTAAGACGTGGGGCCCACCCGGTTTAATAATTAAAAAAAAATTCAAAACCGTATCTCTGTACCACACAAGCCCGGACAAGAGATGGTTGTGATCCGTATGTAACAAATGAGTGAAGACAGTCCAAGGTTTTTGAAGAAACTTTTGGTGGCTTCAGCCAGAAATTGCGTGAAACAATGGAAGAAAACTGAATTGTCAAGCTACAAACCAAGATGCAGTATGAGGAAAACAAAGAAGAGATGGATTATCAGGAAAAATTTTCAAGGACCAAATGCCTATCTTCAAAAGGACATTGAAGAGTCAGGTAAAGAAAGAATGACATTGTAAGAAAAAACAGAAATATGAGACTTTGTTGCAAGAGGAGTGTGCCAAAGGCTGAGCAATCAGTGAACTCTGGAACGAATGTAAGAACAAAGCCGAAGTTAATTTTGTTACACATACATCTAAAGCATGCGAGTACTACATCCCTTCACTATTATCAAAAGGTTGTCGGGGTGATAGATATGGTCACATTGCTGGTTAATCCTTCAATTAATGTTTTGATTAAGTCTTGAGTTTATATGCTGTCTTATGCCGGTGGGGCCCAGTTTTTTATAAAGGTTTTTTTATTATAATGAATTATTAATCCGATATAATTCATAGAGTTTATCTGGAAGTTATGCTTGGATGGGGCCCACGGGTAATGACTTCAGAAATGAACCAAGGTTGTATGCTGTTTGGCAGCATGTGGGGCCCTCATGGGGGACCCACGGGAAGAATCATACGGCTTCATTTATGTTAATGATAGATTATAAGGTGTTCATGTATGACTATGGCTTCATTTTACAGAAAAGGATGATATTTATCAGTATAGTATTTGTCCTATAAACGGATAAATAAAATTCAGTTAGATATTATTTTGATATTATCAAAACAGTAGATAGATATGGTTCAGATATGGTTTTATTATTATTTCAGATAAATATACATCATATTTTCTGTTATAATTTTGTTATCACTTTAAATTGATATTATCTATCTACAAATAAAGTAAAATTATGATATTAAGGAAAAGATAAAATTTTGGGAAACGATTAAATTCAAATTTTGGTTTTGGTTTTGGTTTTTCTTATGAATGTCTAATATTTTGAATAGTTTAATTGAAACAAAATGTTGCCAAAGTGACCTCTTTTGTGTAGATTAATTTATTTTAAATATCAAGATGATTGTGTGTTTGTAATTCATGCGTTTATTAACTGACCCAAAGGTAAGTTGATATTTGGCCAAATTTCATACACATCTGTGGTAATAAATATGTGACAATTATAAGGTATTCCATGTGAACAATAAGTCAGTCCAAAGAATGACTTATTATTTGACAGGATTTATTGTCAATATTTGATTACTACAACAAAAGTACCGCTTACAGTTAATGTTACTGTCCAAAGACTTGATATTAACGTTGTGCCTGGTATCTTGAGATGGGATTAACCATTATTTGAATTTATTGTTTTATATGGATTCTCATGTGAGCTTATTTTTGTTTGTTTAGTTTTTGTTCTATATTTAGCTAGTTTATCATTTGCTGCCTCAATAACTGCTAACATCAATTTTGTTTCCAAACTTAATGGGACAAATTTCAAGGATTAGAAAAGGAATCTTAAGGATATGGTAAGGAATATAATTGCTCATTCTACCTTACCTGAGTCCCTCTAGGGAGAAGCATTAAAGACAACAGCTTACATTCTCAATAAAGTACCACCTAAAGCAGCTGCAAGAACACCTTATGAGCTTTAGACAGGTCAAAAGCCTAGTGTAAAGTACTTTCACATTTGGGGATGTCTAGCTAAGGCAAGGCCTTACAGGCCACCTGAAAAGAAATTGGACTCCAAAACAGTGAGCAGCTACTTTATTAGTTATTCTGAACGATCTAGGGCCTATAAGTTTTATGATCTCACACTTACGGATATTTTCTAGACGGGAACTGCAACATTTTTGAGGAAGTTGAGTTTGGGGGGAGAAATAAAGTTAGGGACATTGCTTTTGAGAAGGAATTGGATTCAATTACAAATCCAATTCCTACTATCACTTTTGACAATATTCAGGTTCCCACACCTATTATTGATCAAGAAGTGAATCCGGAACCTCAACAAGACAATGTTGAACAAAACCGCATTCAAAATGAGGTAATTGTTCCAGAAGAACAATCTCAACAACCTCAAGAACCAGTGCCATTAAGGAGATCCACGAGAGAAAGGAGGAATGCTATTCCGGATGATTATATCGTATTTCTCCAAGAACATGTGGACGACAATGGAATGATCCAATCAAACATCATCAGGCCATGAAAGGTTGTAACTCTCAAAAGTGGATGAATGCCATGAATGTGGAGTATAAGTCTATGCAAGACAACAAAGTTTGGGAACTTGTCCCATTACCAGAATGTGCAAAACCAATTGGTTGTAAATGGATATTTAAGACCAAGAGGAATGCAAATGGTAATGTGGATAGGTATAAGGCATGTCTTGTAGCTAAAGGCTATACTTAGAAAGAAGGCATTGATTTTACAGAGACTTTCTCCCCAGTTTCATCGAAAGACTCATTTAGGAAAATTATGGCAATTGTTGCTCATCTTGATCTTGAGCTACATCAGATGGATGTTAAGACGGCGTTTCTTAATGGCGACGTTGACGAGACAATTTTTATGGTGCAACCAGAAAACATTGTGTCGGGAAATCCAAAGAATATGGTTTACAAATTGACAAAATCCATCTATGGACTCAAGCAAGCTTTTCGTCAATAGTACCACAAGTTTCATCAAGTAATTATCTCATTTGGTTTTGAGATGAATGTAGTTGATGATTGTGTGTATCACAAGTTCAGTGGGAGTAAGCATATATTCATAGTTCTATATGTCGATGACATATTGCTTGCCACTAATGATATAGATTTATTGCATGAAACTAAAAGGTTTCTGTCCAAGCATTTTGAGATGAAGGATCTTGGGGATGCCTCTTTTGTATTAGGAATTTAGATACACCGAGATCGTTCTCGAGGTACTCTTGGATTATCACAAAAGGGATATATCGATAAAGTACTCAAATGGATAAAGTACTCAAATGGTTTGGCATGCAAGATTGTAGATCAGGGGATGCCCCTATTGCTAAAGGAGACAAATTTAGTCTCAATCAGTGTCCTAAAAGTAACCTTGAAATTCAGGAAATATAAAAGATCCCCTATGCATCAACTATTGGGAGTCTAATGTATGCTCAAGTATGTATGCATCCGGATATTGCATACATTGTTGGGATGTTAGGCAGGTATTTAAGAAAATCTGGTATGGACCATTGGATAGCAGCCAAGAGGCTCATGAGGTATCTTCAGAGAACAAAAGACTACATGCTCACATATAGAAAATCAGATCATTTGGAGGTCATAAGGTATTCTGATTCTGATTTCGCTAGGGTGCCAAGATAGCAAAAAGTCTACATCAGGATATATCTACCTGTTAACTGGATGAGCTATATCCTGGAAAAGTGTCAAACAGACACTTATAGCTTCTCCACTATGGCAGCAGAGTATGTAGCATGCTATAAGGCATCGAATCATGTAATATGGCTGCGGAATTTTGTCGCTGGGCTACGCATTTTGGAAAATATAGAAAGACCACTCAAGTTATTTTGTGACAATAAATCAGAATTGATGTATTCCAACAACAACAGGAGTTCGACAAAGTCGAAACATATTGACATAAAGTTCCTAGTTGTGAAAGAAAGAGTGCAAAGTGGACAGATGTCCATAGAGCACATTGGGACAAACTCCATGATAGCGGATCCGCTCACAAAGGGATTACCACCCAAGGTCTTTTATGAGCATACTGCTCATATGGGTGTTGTATTTTTTAGGATATCATGATTTAGTGGGAGTTTGTATTTTATTTGCATTATGTTTGTGTGAGACATTTATACATTTGGTTATTTTCTGATCAGAAATAAAGAATTCAGTTTTCTCACTCATTTGTCATGTTTTGGTTCTGACCTCACTTAAGTTTTAAAGAGAACCAGTTGGAAATAGGCATGTGTATAGATCACATTGCATGAAATTTCCATGCTACACATTCACACTTGATCTATGTCATTTGATTATGTTGATATATGTGATCATTGATGAATTTAGTTACGATAAATGTAACGAAAATTACTTTGATCCTATATTTGCATGATTAATGAACGAGATTGTTTGGCTATGCTTTTGGTTATAATAGCAAAATTTTGAGCTCATAAAGTATGTACATTTATAAGGAGTAACATATGTGGCCCAAGTGGGAGATTGTTGGAATATAATCTATGTGGACTCACATATGTGACTAAATGTATAATTGCTATTATAAAGTCTAACCCAAATTAAAGTGATCTAATCAAGATTAAGTAATGGGTTAAAAGCATATAATTTAAAGTGTGATATAACACGTGTAGAGACCGTAAAGTGAATTTCTTATTTTGTGACGGGCAAAATTGGAAATCAATAATTATCAATAAGGGTTTTGGTCCCCTATATATACGCATCTTCTTATTCCATCTGTCATCCCATCAACAGAAGAATAGAGAAACGGCATCTCATAGAAGTGCGTATCATATAGGAAGATCCAAACCCTCTGCGCAATCTCCATCAATGGCTTCAGGTTAGTGCTTCCGCTTTTAATGTTGTTCTTCTTTTAATTTAGCAAAGATCAATAGTTTCATGATTTAGGATTTTATATTAAAGCACTTTTGCAGCATGATTAAGATCTAGATTCATAGAAACATGTTTAAAATTGTTGATAATGTTTTATGCATGTTCTTAAGTGTTTATAAAAATCCCAACATTATGGCACTAACAACAGTTGAGTAAATAAATGAACTCCCACTTAAAAATGAATGGTTAAAATTAGATGGTTGAATGTCTACAAATTACAAGTTGTCTACAAGTTACAATCCCAACTCTCCCAATTATAATATTACAATCCCAACTCTCCCAATTATAATATTAGACTTTTGGTTCTGAAACCACTATTAACTTAAAATGGGTGTTTGAAGTTTGTGTTTAGTCAAGAGTATTTTTTCAAAACTGTCATATCTGCATTTTTTTTTTCAGCACAACCAAAGGTGTTTTTATTTATTATTAAGGAAAAATTGAAATTAAACCTTTTTTTTTTTTTTGTTTCAGCACTATTAAGGAAAAGCACATTTTGTTCACATCAATAACTAATACAACTTTAACTTATAAAACGCAGTCTTATTAACAAGTACATGTTTATTTTAGATTCAAGTATAAGTTGCATGTGCACGGTCCTGACAATTTGGAGGCACATGCGAACAAGTTATGAGATCTTTCTTTTAATAATTGAAATACATTAATATATAAAAATAATTTACATGTTTAAAATAATCAGAGAAATATAGTCATATATAAATACTTAAATGATAAGAAAGCTTACAAATAGTTCAAAGATTCAAAAAAACGTCATACAAATATTATAATAAATGACCACATATATGTGTACCAGTTCCAAATAATCTTGATAGCTCCAGACCTTCAAAATATTTTCAACTGCAAAACAAGATGATAACAAAATTAAAAAAAAGTATCAACCATCATTTAAAACGACTTCTTCTAGCAGTTTGAGAAACAAATTCATCAATAATATTTTCCAAATCAACTTTTTCCAATAAATCCTTTTCAGTACATAAGATTACTAATCCATTTAACCTCTCTTGCAACATAGTCGGTCGCAAATAAAATTTCAACATTTTTAATTTTGAAAAACTTTTTAGATTAATGGAGGTCTATGGAAAGTTAGATTTAAAATGAAAAAAAATTTTGAAAAAAAATTTGAAAAGAAAGTAGAAAATAAAAAAATAACTCAAGAATCAAGAAAGCAAGAACCATAATTATCAAATACCAAATATCAAGTTACAACCTGTCATTATGTCAACCCATTATTGCTGAATTTGGAGCTTGGACAATTGAGACTCTTGGAGTCTTTATGCATTTTTTTTTTAATAACTTAAACTTTTTTTTTTTTAAGTTATAAAAAATGGACCCCAAATTTTGAGGGGCCAGGGTAGTCGCCCTCTGGGCCCTGCCCCAGGGCCGGGCCTGGCCTGCATGTGCAAGTAAATATTTAATTTTCTTTCTCCAAATTTTTTGATTCAATTACCAAAACAGCCTCTAATCTTACTTGTTATCACATTTCATATGAACTACAGTCACCATTTCATTCATCTTGTCATGCTATAATAGTAAAGATGTAGATGAGGTCTTAACTCGATGCACTGTATGTTTTATGCGGTGTCCAAATCAATGAGCCAATAATGTAGAGGAGAATTGTAAGAGAGAACGAACAAAAAATTGAGTGACTAAAATGAATGGCAGAGATTTGAGAGGCTGAGTACACGCATAAACAGAGTGAGACTGGAAGAGCATCACATCATTCATAGCCCTTGAGAATGATAATCAGGACAATCTCTCTCTTTCTTTCATTCTCAACATATGTAAATCACAAAGAAGATATATTCATATCCATCAACTCTGAACACTCAAGAAAACTAAACTCACTCTTCTATAATTAAACCCCCGATAAACAAAGCATTTTAAAAGTTGTGCTCAGAGTTGATGGATTCATATTTATCTGCCAACAAATATCACACTAATTAAAGATTTTATCACAACTAGCTATAGATGGTCTATTATCACCAACAACATCAATACTTTTCCTACCATGAAGAAATGTCCTAAAATATAAGACACTGTCGAGAATAAGTATGTTTAATAAAACATACCACCCCAAAAAGATCATTTGATTATGACCAAATTCCTCGCTGAAGCAACAGACTAATGGATCCATAATTTTTTGGGAATCTCAGAATTTCAAAAGAAGAAAAAAACTAGCACGAAAAGCGTTATCATCATGTAGATTTGTCCATATGAACTTAAGCACTCATCAAGAAGTTAATACATTTGAGATACTCAATGAAATCCATTGAATGAGCAACACCCACAAAAAATAAAGAAGAAAAATAGAGGGATAATAATGTCAGCACAAACAGCATCATAAAAATACAGAGTTTATTGCAGTAATATCTATATAATAAAACACAAAGAAAGCTATCAAGTGGCTCTCATTCATTTAGAAATAAATCAATGGTTCAGATCTAACCTCACAGAAGACATTTTTCCCCCAAAATTTGAACCCAAAACTTAAAATCCCCCCCCCCCAAAAAAAAAAAAACAAAAGTAAATAACTCATTCATTTATTACTTTCTCTCTCTCACACTTGCCCCTCTTTTCTTCTTTTTCATAATTCTATCTGTTCTTTTTTTTTTACCCAGGTATGTTAAAATAATAATAATAATAATAATTTTAAAAAAAACTGTGAATGTTATTTTGGTTATGCAATTTCGGATTATGCATTTTTTTTTTCAAATTTTTAATTATGCTTTTTTTTTCGGATTATGCTTTCGTAACTCAATAACATTCACTTCCATTTAATTGTTTTTGAATTACCATATTTGATCTGAATGTAGAATACTTCACTTAGCAATTGTTTTAGATTATAATGCTTCACTGAGTTAATTTTGATTAGAATGTTTTTTTATTATGCAATTTCGGATTATGTTTTTTTTGAATATTTGGGCGTTTGCTGCTTTTAAAGATCGTTGCAAATTCTTTAATTGACTCACTTGATCGTATTTTTATGGACAAATCCATGCTTAATCCCTATATTTCGGGTTTTAGTAGCTACAAAATTGTATCTTGATCTGCTTCGCTGCAATTTCATTTCACATATACATCACAACAAATTTTCTCTTTTAAATTCATACATGGTTAACTGCATAAAAAACAAACAAGGAGGAATTAACTCATACAGTTTGAAGCGTCAACCGTATTAGAAAATGAATTGCTACTTATGTCAGACTCTAAATCAAAAAAAAAATCTCTTATGCTCAAGTCACACATAGCAAGGAATTTCCGATCTACTATTTTTGTGGATTCACAATACTATTTTTGAATCATGAGCTATTGACAAATAATCCTGCAATATACAAACCAATAAACATCAAGGTTACTCCGTAATCCTACTTCAGAGTACATCCATACATAAACGTCTACTAGCAAATAAACATCTATATAAATCATCCCTTACTGTTTACATAATTTTTCGCTCAAGTTACACATAGCAAGGAATTTCTGATCCACTACTTTTGTTGATTCACATTACTATTTTTGAATTCCGAACTGCTGACAAATGATCCTACAATATACAAACTAATAAACATCGAGGTTACTCCATAATCCTACTTCAGAGTACATCAATACATCAACGTCTAGTAGCTAATAAACATCTATATAAATCATCCCTTACTGTTTACATGATTTTTTATATGTTGTATCGTTCCGAGTACGTGCCGTAGGCACGTGCACACGGGCATACCTAGTTAGTTAACAACATACAAAAATAAAGTTCCAACAATGAACAGATTGTGCCTCACAACCAAGAACTGCATTCGTTTTACTAATTCAGCTGCATCATCTTCACTGCATCATCTTCACTGCAGAGGTGAATTCACTTGTAACACTCCCTTATTCATATACAAAAGCTTATAACAAAACAAGATAATTCAAATCAAAGGAACACATTCAGAGAGAGAACTTAAGCTGCTGCTGCTTGCAACAGCTCTCTGTCAGCTCTCTCCCGAATCCTCCTCTCGAGCTCTGGCCTGAAATGCCTGATGAGTCCCTGCACTGGCCAAGCAGCTGCATCCCCCAATGCACAAATTGTGTGCCCTTCAATCTGCTTAGTCACTTCCTGAAGCATATCAATTTCCTCAATATTCGCATTCCCCACCTTCAACCTCTCCATGATCATCCACAGCCACCCTGTCCCTTCCCTACAAGGAGTGCACTGCCCGCAGCTCTCGTGTTTGTAGAAGTATGAGAGCCTTGCAATTGCATCCACCACATCAGCTGACTTGTCCATCACAATTACGGCTGCTGTGCCCAATCCGGACTGCACAGCTTTCAAAGCATCATAGTCCATCAAAACATCGTCACATATGTTCTTTGGTAGAAGAGGAACCGAGGAGCCTCCGGGTATAACTGCCAGTAGGTTATCCCAACCCCCCCTCACTCCACCACAATGCCTCTCGAGCAACTCCTTCAATGGAATGCTCATCTCCTCTTCCACAGTGCAAGGCTTGTTGACATGGCCCGAAATGCAAAACAGCTTTGTTCCGGAATTGTTCTTCCGCCCAAAACTGGCGAACCACTCTGGTCCACGCCTTAGAATTGTGGGAGAAACGGCAACAGTTTCCACATTAGTTACAGTCGTCGGGCAACCATAGAGACCAGCATTGGCTGGGAAAGGCGGCTTCAATCTAGGTTTTCCTTGCTTTCCTTCGAGGCTCTCTAAAAGGGCAGTTTCCTCACCACAAATATAAGCACCAGCCCCATAGTGGATATGAACATCAAAGTCATAACCGGATCCGCATGCATTCTTTCCCAAGAGCCCAGCTGCATACGCTTCCTTCCTTGCCTTCTCAAGGTTTAACCGCTCATTAACATATTCTCCTCTTATGTATATATAAGCTGCTGTCGCCCTCATGCCAACCCCAGCAATCAAGCACCCTTCTAGAAGTTTATGGGGGTCATGACGCATAATTTCACGGTCCTTGCAAGTACCTGGTTCACTCTCATCGGCATTGACAACAAGATATGAAGGGCGGCCATCAGATACTTTGGGCATAAAGGACCATTTGAGACCAGATGGGAAACCCGCTCCTCCACGGCCTCGAAGTCCAGACTTTTTCATTTCGTTAACGATCCAGTCAGCACCTTTGAGAACCAAGTCTTTAGTGCGATACCAGTCACCCCTCTTCATAGCGCCTTTGAGGAAAGGGTCATTCAAACCATAGAGGTTAGTGAAAATACGGTCTTCATCTTTGAGACCGCCAAAGTGGGTTTTTTCAGGAGGGGGAGGTGGGGGTGGAGGTTGAGGGGTGATTGATGTAGTTGCAGCTTGGGTGCTTAAAGATCGACTAGATGTCCTTGGAAGAGTATATAGGTTTTTAAGGAGTCCCTGTAAAAGAAAGATTAAGTGAAAATCTCAGACATTTGCAATATTTTCAGTTTTAAGATGTTACTTTCTCTTACTAAAAGAAATCAATATGAGAAACTATGTCCATCCAAAGCAGTAAGTAAAACTCTAAATCATATATATCACCATGTAAACTGTATCACCAGCACAAGGAGGTGGGTGCACAATTTAAGTGAAGAGTGCGAAATTATCCAACGATGACGACGAAGAAGCCTTTATCCCAAGTTTTGGGGGTAAGCTACATGATGCCTTCTTCTCCACTCAACTTTATTGTGGGCCACCTCCTTCATCAAATTAACACATTCCAAATCCCTATAAATAGCCTCAGCCCAATGCAGAACTATCCAAAGGGAAATAAACCATTCACGGCTAAAAGAAGTTTATAATTTATAGATGTCCTTCAGAAAAGAAGAATAAGATGTGAAAGTGTGAAATCCCCTCAGAATCTTCCAAAACATCTTCCCAAAAAGATTTCTAAAATAAGTATAACGCATCTACGATTTTGTGGAATCCTACACCATTACACCCTCTGCTCCCCAGATAAATATACTAAAATAAAGGAAACATGCTTTAGAACACATGACCAGCATACTTATTGATCCCTATATTATTTTACATACCCGCGAGGATTGCTGATAAAAGGCATGAGCAGAACCTCACTGAAAGACAGTATAGGAGAAAATTAACATCAAGAAATATATAATGAATCCGATGCTGAAAGAAGCCGGGATGGGAAGGATAAAGAAGCTAATTTTGTACATATATAGAGAATGCAGATCATGTAACTTTTTGAAAACAGAAAGATGGTGCTTACAATGATCATAGTGTATTCCTTTATTATGTGATGTCTGGGTTATTACCATCTCTTGCAATATCATAAAGATATCATACTCCACTCACATTCCAACATAATAACTTAAATCTAGCTAAACATGCAACAGATACCCATGCTTTTGTGGATCGCGGTCTCAGGCAGCTATAAATCCTCCATTCCAAATTCCTCAGCAAGGTATTGAAGAGTTGAATAAAAATTTATGGGGTAAAAATCAAATCAGATTGAAGCATTAATGTCACAATAATTTAAATTTAAGTCAACGATAACATTTAGAACTGAAGCTAAGCATATCTATCTACTAGTTCAAAGAAGACCAGACTATATTGAATACTGTTAAACCTTTGTTTAACTGTATCCTTCAACGCATAGCTGGTGGAGGAAGGGGGGGGGGGGGGGGGGGGGGGGAGGGGGGGCCAGGGGATAGGAGCTTAAGTCTAGATGGATCTCCGTTGAAGTCTACATGGACACAATGTGACCGAAATATCAGTTTTAGGGGGTGGTCATTACCAATTTGATGTTGAAGTCTACATGGACACAATGTGACCGAAATATCAGTTTTAGGGGGTGGTCATTACCAATTTGATGTTTCAATATCAATTTACGATTTTTGATCAAATATCACTGATGTATAAGGCAAAAGCCAATAAATGAGATATATCAACCGATGCTTAAGACAATAATTTACTGTAGTAATTATCCTCAGTGTTTCCAATTCAAAATGACACATACAACAGCTTAGTAAATCTAATTAAAATGTGGGAGAGTTGAAAGAGTTACAGAAGTAGCATTTTTGTTACTAGAATGTGAATAATTGCCTATCAACAAATTATAAGCATTTTTGCCATATTGCTTCTTATGTAACTTAGCCTGTTTAATCTTAATATTTGACTAATTTCCTTGATGTATTCGATCGCATGTGATTTCATGTACACAACTACGTATTAAATTGTAATTGTGTTGCTAACATTTGATGGATTCTTTGTTTTTCTTTTTCTTTTTCTGTTTTGGAACAAGGTCGTAGCCACACCCATACCCACACTTACCCCATATATATTAATCGGGGATTTTATGGTGCAAGCGGGATTCGAACTCCCGACCTCTTGCTCACCAACGAAGAGGCTTACCATTGCTCACACTTGCTTGATGGATTATACTTGTCATATGTTATGTATGGAAAATTTAAATCACATTTATTTATTAATTTTATTAGATCAAACAAACATATATTTTCTAAACATCTTTGATATATATCCCCAACATAGAACCTTCTATATGAGAAGTGTAATAACAATGAAGAGGTCAACAACAAACCTGCTATCTTAAATATTAGATTTGAGGTAAGCCATGAAACCTTTTCTCTAGTCATCGCTGTAAGAGTTTTATTGCATTTGTGAGTCTTCATTAGATCATTATTTAGATGTATAGAGAGATAAATAATGGTATAATATTTTGACTATAGATGGGTTTGAAAACCAGATAAGACCATATTGGAGAGAAACCAATTCTGAATTCAAACTTTTGAATTACATGACGTGATAACCATCACTTAAAATCTAATGGAAACTCCCCTCACTTAATGGGTGGTAGTAGCAACTGAACCCTTTAATAGGTGGCAAGTGGCAACTACTCCCTTAATAGGTGGAAGCAGTTGTACCACTATAAATATGTGATTGTTCCCTCTTCTCAAAATAGTGTTGTTTTGACAAAAAGCTCGTCCTATTGAGAGCAAGAACCAATTTGATTCCAAGAGAAGAGAAGACAAATCACTCTATCATGTCTTCTAATGCAAGTAAGGTTTATATACTAGCATATTAACTGCTTAGATCTTTGGTTAATCTAATGTATGGAATAAACATGGTTTATGTGTTTAGTTGATCTGCATACATTAAGGATTTTATATCTAACATGTGGTATCAGAGCCAGGTTGGCTCAAACCATAAACTCGTTTATATAGTTGATTTAATTCCGCTGCATTTGAGCATCCACACCCATTTCTCAAATTGCCATATTTCCCATATTTTGAGAAAAAACGCGCTGCAGTCGTTTCTTATTTTGCCATTTTTGAGAAATGGTGAACAATCGATTCTCAAATTTGAGAAACGATTTGGCAATTGCCAAAATATAAGGGATGTTTCGTCCCTTTAATTTTTTTAAATTTTTTAATCGAGTCGGACAAAACATGTTTCGTCCATTTTTTTTTTAAAGATCGGACGGAAGAACATGTTCCATCCTAAGAAATTTAAAATAAATAAAAAACATCGGACGGGAAATGTTGTCCCGTCCAACACCAAAAAAGCTCTTGGACAGGACATGTCATGTCCCACCAAAGGCTTCTTAATCACTACTTTAATCATGGTTCAAGTCTTAAGTTAATAGAATAATCACTAATTTAATAAACTTTTAATAACTAACGACCATTTTAATTGATGTAAAAATTACAAAAAAACCTCTCGGACGTTACATCATGTTCTGTCTCACCTTAAACATTAAACTACTACTACTAATAATAATAATAATAATAATAGATCAGACAGAACAACATGTTACGTCCGACTATTTCTTTTTACTAATTTCCCATATTTTAGCAAATAACGACTGCAAGAAACTGACATTTTGCCAAATTGCCAAATTTGGCAAAAACGAGTGTGGATGTTCTTACTTGCTCAATAATTTTGATTTTATATTTATGTTTTGGGTAAACATTTGGATATGTTCTTTATGTGCAAACTTAGTCTTATGATTAGTGACTGAGTTTGAATCAATTAAAAAGAATAGTGAGTTGATCCATTTGTTAAACTAAATAATACTCTAAACCAAATATTTTGTACCTTTTGGTTGGGTTTGTGCAAAAATTCTGTTAATTTAATTGGTTAACTCAGCTGGTTCTTTGATACTTCATTATTGTTTAATTTCTGATCCCCATTCTAAAGCTTTTGAAGTCTCAATATGGAAATCAGTAAAGTGGCTTACATGTATTAACAAGTAGACAAGTTTCCAAAGATATTATTTGCTGGGTTAACTATAAACCAATGTATAGTGAGTCATGGAGAACTTGTAATCAGTAAATCTTCTAGCCCAAAGGTGTTGAATTTATATGTACACTGGTGATTTATGCTTGGCTATGCAAGATTTGAAATTCAAAAATTTTGTTATATATAGACAGTTTCTAGCCCAAAGGTGGCTGGTTCTATAGTTTTTTTTTTTGTGACAAGAAATTTCCTTCTTTTTGGATCATTTTCTTAGTGACAGACTTATGAATTTTCGAATCATATTGATATTTTGTTGTTGGTTTCAACATGTTCAGTCTCATAAATATAGAGAAGTTGAATGGAAACTTCTTCAAAACTTGGAACAAGAGATTGAGATGCATTTGGGCATGTTGGCGTTTAATGTTGCCTTTAAGCTTCGTCAACCAACTGCTTTGTCCGATGCTAGTACAACTCAAGATAGGGAAAACTTTTCCAAGTGGGAGATGGCTAACCAGATGTCCCATCTCAACATGCAAAATGCTATGGAGGTGCATATAAGAGGAGAGATCCCAAGTTGTGATCAGGCAAAGGAATATATGACCAAAATTGAAGAGAAGTTCAAGCGGTCTAACAAGGCAAAGACAGAAACTTATCTTTCAGCCTTCATCAATGCAATATATGATGGAGTTAACGGCAAAAGGGAGCATTTATTAAAGCTGGTTAATATCTCCAACAAGCTGAATGCTTTGGATATTGGCATTACTGATCAGTTCTTGGCTCATATGGCTCTTTACTCCTTGCCTAATGACTATGAACAAATTAAGGTCAGCTGAAAGAGACCTGGAACATCAATGAACTCATTGCCATTTGCTATCAAGAGGAGAGGATGAAGAAGACCAAGACTCAGCAAGCCAATTTGGTCAATACTGGAAGGCAAGGCTGCAACACCGACCAACAAGGCTAGAAATTTCAAGGCAAAGCACTCGGGGCCAATATCAGGTTCGTCTTCTGGTTCAAAGAAAAATGGACATCATTCTGGTATGCCTGCTAAAATTCACACTACTACCACTAGTTCTGGTCTCAAGATTAACAAAAACAACTTTAAAAATGTTTTTTTCTGCAATTTTACTGAGCATTTAAGGAAGGATTGTGCTAGTTTTAAGGCATGGCTCATTAAGAAACGTAAAAACGTTATAAATGATTTTGTTACAGTTGAATCAAATATGGATTTTATACCTCAAAACTCATGGTGGTTTGACACTGGATGTTCTGTCCATATCACAAATTCTTTGTAGGGATTTCAAAGCATGAAGGGAACAAGGAGGTCTACAATGTTTATGTGGGAAATGGAAATAAAATAGTAGTTGAGTCAGTTGGTCTAGTTAAGTTAAAGTTGTCTTATGCTTACGTTTTAATTTTAAATAATGTTCACTATGTACCTTCTATGAGAAGGAATCCATTTTTAGTTACTCAGTTTGTAAAAGATGGTTTTCATATGTTGGGGATGATGATTATATTTGATAACCTTCTTGGATATGCATTTCTCAATGATCTTTGGCAAATTCAGTGTACTTCCTTTCATGAATGTCTTAATGTCGAACATTCAGCCTCCAAGAGATTGCTCACTAAGGATACATCTTCGATGCTTTGGCATAGAAGACTTGAGCATATATCTAAGGAAAGAATGATAAGACTGATGAAAACTAATGTGTTGCCACAAGTTAACCTTAATGATCTTGAAAATTGCATTCATTGTTTTAAAGGCAAGACTACTAGCTCAACTAAGGAATCAAATTCAAATAGAAGGAATGGTCTCTTAGAGATCATCCATACTGACATGTGAGGTTCATTTCCAACAGTTTGTGGGAATTCTCTACGGTGATGATTTTTAAGGTATACTTACTTTATTTGATTTCTGAAAGTCACAAGTTTTAAATTAGGCAAAATTTTAAAAAACTACACAAAACTTTGGGTCAGTTTAAAAAAATACACTAAGGTTTAAAAAAACTACACTAAGGTTTTTTTTAAAGGGCACAAAGTTTCAGTTTGAACAGACAGAGTTAGATGGCGTTAGTTTTCATCTACGTGCACTACACGTAATGTAATTATTTGACCAAAATACCCCTATTTTAATTAGGGTAACGTTTCGTTTCCCTTCTTCTTCTCCAATTACTTCGCGGTAAAAAAATCCCCAAATCAGATGAACCCAACTTTAGTGAAGCTAATCTCGGCAATTTGTGATGGTAACCTCGGAAAAAAAAACCTAATTCAGCTATTTCAGTGAAAGACCCTAAATCCGAAACGAAGTGAAGCTATTGACGGTGCGAAACTCGGCGATTGCTATACGATTTCTCTGTGGTGGCGACTGATCGATTCGAAGGTCAGCAATTGAAGAAGGTTAGTTCAACATTTTTTTTCTTTCCTTAAGTTGTTTTCAGTCTATTCGGTCGGTTTGGTATTATGATGTTGTTTGGAATCCTATAAAAATGTGGTGTGGGGGACCATTCTTGAGCAATTTTTTATTGTTAATGTGGTGTGGGGCTAGGGTTTTAGAAACAGCGATTAAAAAAGTTGGCTTTTTAAAACAGTGTTTTGCGGATGTGCTGTTACATAAAACAGTGGTTGTAAAATGTGACGTTTGAGATGAATAATTTTGTTAGTGTAGCTTTTATCTCAATTTTTAATTCAATCTCTGGGCTGTGATGCAGGAAAATGTTAAACCTGAACATTCACTGCAATGGATACTTTGTGAAGAATCGGACTTGGGAATATGTGGGTGGGAAGAAGGGGAGATATAGATTCATCATCCCTGAATTGACAAAATGGGAAGCTTTGAAGAACATTTTGAAGAAAGTTGTTGATTACAATGAGACCCATGTCGTCTACTACAAAGTATGAGCTGGGGAGTTAGATGACAATTTCATATTGGTAGATGATGATGTGAAAACAATGAAGATGTGGGATGAACACAATGTGGAACCTGATGTTGGTGAAGTGTATATGTATGTTGATACGCAGATGGGGGTGGTAGAAGAAACCAGCATTGAGGATGTTGAGATAGAAGGTATGTTTTTGTATTTTCTTCGATAACCCTGCATACAATTTCAATTTCAATTGATGACACAATGTACTAATATATGTATCTTCTCTTGTTAGATTTTGATAATTTACATATGATATTACTATTCAAGATAAACCTACCGATGTTGTTACAATTGATGAGAGACCTGATGAAATCATGTCTGAAGCTCTCGATCTCACATTGCAAGAAAGAACTAGCCAGTTGTCACCTCAAGGACTTACACAGTCACAGTCACAGGTTCTTCAGTCAAAAGCTGGAGGCCCTAGCAAATGTATTGAAGTGGGGGGATTGTTTGGAGATACAGATGAAGCCATTAATATCCCTAGTCAGCCAACATTTGTACATGAAGATGTAATCAATGTCAGTATGGGTGCGAAAAAATGAGTTGGTAGGCCAAGTTCAAGGAGTAAAGAAGAGGAGACATTATGCGGAGATGAATGTGATGCGCCCACTTTGGAGTCAGACTATGTAGATAGTGATGAATTGGGAGATACACTTAGTTCAGATGATGACAGTTTGGGGAACATACAATACAATAAAGAGATACATCTGGTGAATCCGACGATCGTAGTTGGTATGGAGTTTCCACATGCTAGTGACTTTAGAGCATGTTTACGAGAGTGGGCCATCAAGAATGGATATAATCTGTTTTGGAGAAGAAATAATTCGACGAGGATTACGGTTGAATGTGCAGCTCAGAATGGGTGCCCTTTCTATGTTGGAGGTGCATGGAAAGAAGCAGCAAGGGTATTCAGGATTGTGTCTCTATGTGAAGAACATACATGTGAGAGGGCAATGAAAAATAGTCAAGTGAGTGCTCCATGGCTAGCTAATACATAAAGTCCTTCCGAGATGATCCAAATTGGAATGTGCATGCCTTCATTTCAGCCGTTAATAGAGATTATGGGATCACCATCAACAAACAGATGACTTATATGGTAAGGAGAATGACACTAGATGAGGTGGATGGAAAACATGTAGACCAGTACAGCAGATTATGAGATTATGCGAATACAATGTTGAAGATTATGCCTGACACTACGGTCGTAATCAAAACCGAAAAAATAGTTGGCTGCGAGGATAAAAGATTTTATGGTATGTTTGTTTGTTTTGGCGCACTTGTCAAGGGGATGTTGAATGGTTGTAGAAAAATAATTGGATGGACGGTTGTCATTTGAAGACTGTTTCTGGTGGTGTTTTACTAACCACATGTTCAAGAGACCCCAACAACTAAATGTGGTCAATTGCATGGGCAGTGGTGGATGTGGAGAATAAGGACACTTGGACTTGGTTTTTAACAAACCTGATAGAAGCAATAGGTGTTGTTTCACTGCGGGGATGGACCTTCATCTCAGACCAGCAGAAGATACTAATTAATGTTTACTTTTTAATTAATAAAAATCAATAGGTGTTGTTTCTCAGCAGCATTAACTAGTACTAATGTACAACAAAATCAGTAGCATCAAGTATCATGGTTAAGGTATCAAGTTATCATAGTTCAGATTTTATTTAATGTATCATAGTTAAAATTTTATTTGTGCATCATAGTTCATATTTTATTTCTGCATCATAGTTCAGATTTGAATATAACATGGTTCACAAAATTTAAGGTATCATAATACACATTTTATTTGTGCATCAGGTTTCATAATTAACTTTTTCTGCACAGAAGTGGTGTCAATTTGGAAATGAAGATTTCAATGTAACAAGTCAGTTCCAGACTCATTGATTTTGTGCATTTTATTTGCTTTTCTGCTACAGGTATCATAATTCAGATTTAAATGTAACTAACTTCATTGATTTGATTATTTCTGGGGGTGTTTTACTACCCGCAGGTAACATGGTTCACTTTTTTGCACAGAGGTGTTGTAAGTTGGATAGGAAGATTAAAATGTAGCAAGTCAGTGGAGACTCATTGATTTTGTGCACTACAATATAGTCAGAATACAATCTTTTTTGTCCAAGATAGACCAATTTTTTACTGCATTGGCCATTGTTGGTTTAAATATTAGGTGTGTCATTTTCTTGTACTTCTGCAGATAAAATGCACAAAATCTGACAGAAAGTAGCAATATTTAAGGGATCGACTAATCGATTCGAAAGTAGCTTTCTTTCGGACTAAAGCAACAATGGCCAATGCAGTAAACCAACAAGAAAATGACACCACCTAATATTTAAACCAACAATGGTCAATGCAGTAAAAAATTGGTCCATCTAGGACAAAAAAATGTATTCTGACTATATTGTAGTGCACAAAATCAATGAGTCTCCACTGACTTGCTACATTTTAATCTTCCTATCCAAATTTATACCACCTCTGCACAAAAAAGTGAACCATGTTACCTGAGGGTAGTAAAACACCACCAGAAACAATCAAATCAATGAAGTTAGTTACATTTAAATCTGAATTATGATACCTGTAGCAGAAAAGAAATAAAATGCACAAAATCAATAAGTCTGGAACTGACTTGTTACATTGAAATCTTCATTTCCAAATTGACACCACTTCTGTGCAGAAAAAGTTAACTATGAAACCTGATGCACAAATAAAATGTGTATTACGATACCTTAAATTTTGTGAACCATGTTACATTCAAATCTGAACTATGATGCAGAAATAAAATGTGAACTATGATGCACAAATAAGATTTTAACTATGATACATTAAATCAAATATTAACTATGATAACTTGATACCTTAACTATGATACTAGATGCTACTGATTTTGTTGTAATTTAGTACTAGTTACCTTCATTCCTGATGCTGCTGACTTTGGTTTTCACTGTCCGTAGGCAAATCTGCGCTCTTTTTCACCGACAAGATGTCACAAAACATGAACCAGGATGTGTACTAACTGGCAATATATGAACTAATACTTGCAACATAAAATTGTTTCTTAGATTCACCATTTACTTCTTAGATAGAACTTGTTGCATATATGGCTCCTTTTCCTTTCTTTTTCTCCTACATTTTGCCTTGTCGATCCCAAATCCTAGCGGATTAGCATCAGTTGCACTACCACTTGTCCTTCCACGACGGACACATATTCCTATTCCACTTCCAGTTGCTTCATTTCCAACTTCTGCCCTAACATTCACCACTCCACTACTGTGAAGAGAATCTAATGTTTTCCTTACCCTATTTACTTCCTCATCTGCCCTCATTCCCTTCAGTCTTCCACCTTTTTTGGGGATCTTTCTGGTGGTGGTGGTGCCGCATCATTCTTGCACTTTCTAATGTTGTGCCCAAATTGTTGACACCTCGTACACTTGAGTTTATATCCACGCATGCCTGCCCTTTGCATATTAACTGGGTCTTAAGGGGTTTTTTTCTTTGTCTCATTAGGGTCTTTCTTTCTAGTCTTAGGTGGTCTACCTGAAGGCCTTCTCAATTTTGGGGGGAGTATCCTCGCATATCCCAACCTTTCCCAAAGCAATGAGTCTGGAACTAGGTCTATGGTGCCTACAATTATAAGATGTATTAAATTGCAAGATTAAAAGTTGGTTGGATTATGTGCTAACATAAGTTGTGAAAACTTTACAAAAAAAGGATACCTTCATAAACTTTCACGTACGTACTCCTACTGTAGCTTGTGTAACAATATTCTTCTACGCTCTTCCTCGCATTGTTTAGATATATCACTGCATGCCTACATACCACCCCACTTAACTGCCACTCTCCACAGTCGCAACTTCTTGCTTCTAGGTCGACACAATAGTTACTCTCATGCTCCATTATCTCGTACTTAGTATTAGATGATCTGAAAATGAAACAAGCTCTTGACCTTTCGTATTGCGACTTCAACTTTTCTCTAATCTTTGGAGTGACAATACTCGTGTACTTTGCAATCATCTCCCTCTTCTTCTGTAGTCTCACCATCACCAATCGTCTAATCTTTTCCAACAAAGTTATAATTAGGCAATCCCTAGCCTCCATAACGTACTTGTTCCAAGCTTCACATATGTTGTTGCAGAGTAAATCACACTTGTGTGAATCTTGAAAATGAGATCTTGCCTATTTATCGGGACCGATATCCATCCACCATTTCGCAGCCTCCTCATCTATTTTCAACATTTTTTCTATTGAAGACTCCCACCCATGCTTTGTGTAAGATCTTGCCACAGCCTATACATGTCCCTTTAAGTCTAGGCCTCTAAAATTCTTCACAAAGTTTGTATACAAATGTCGTACACAGTATCTAACTTGAGCTTCAGGGACCAGCTCTTTGAAAGTCTCGAGTAACCCCTGTATTAGATGAAATGTATGAAACAATAAGTTCACAGTAGGTATACATACAAGTTCAAATAACAGTAACTTCTTACAAAACAGTAAATTCAAACATACAAGTTCACAGTAGGTGTAGCAAAACAGTATCTTCTTACAAAAGTTAGCAAGTAAAATTTTTACTAATTAAAAAGTAAACATGAATTAGTACCTTCTGCCGGTCTGAGATGAAGGTCCATCCCCGCAGTGAAACAACCCCTATTGCTTCTATCAGGTTTGTTAAAAACCAAGTACAAGTGTCTTTATTCTCCACACCCACCACTGCCCATGCAATTGGCCACATTTGGTTGTTGGGGTCTCTTGAACATGCAGTTAGTAAAACACTACCAGAAACATTCTTCAAATGACAACCGTCCATCCCAATTATTTTCCTACAACCATTCAACATCCCCTTGACAAGTGCGCCAAAACAAACAAACATACCATTAAATCTTTTATCTTCGCAGCCAACTATATTTTCGGTTTTGATTACGACCGTAGTGTCAGACATAATCTTCAACATAGTGTTCGCATAATCCCATAATCTGCTGTACTGCTCTACATGTTTCTCATCCACCTCATCTAGTGTCATTCTCCTTGCCATATAAGTCATCTGTTTGTTGATGGTGATCCCATAATCTCTATTAACGGCTGAAATGAAGGCATGCACATTCCAATTTGGATCATCTCGGAAGGACTTTATGTACTTGTTAGCTAGCCATGGAGCACTCACTTGACTATTTTTCATTGCCCTCTCACATGTATGTTCTTCACATAGAGACACAATCCTGAATACCCTTGCTGCTTCTTTCCATGCACCCTCAACATAGAAAGAGCACCCATTCTGAGCAGCACATTCAACCGAAATCCTCGTCGAATTATTTCTTCTCCAAAACAGATCATATCCATTCTTGATGGCCCACTCTCGTAAACATGTTCTAAAATCACTAGCATGTGAAAACTCCATACCAACTACGATCATCGGATTCACCAGATGTATCTCTTTATTGTATTGTAAGTTCCCCAAACTATCATCATCTGAACTAAGTATATCTCCCAATTCATCACTATCTACTTAGTCTGACTCCAAAGTGGGCGCATCACATTCATCTCCGCATAATATCTCCTCTTCTTTACTCCTTGAACTTGGCCTACCAACTTCTTTTTTCGCACCCATGCTGACATTGATTACATCTTCATGTACAAATGTTGGCTGACTAGAGATATTAATGGCTTCATCTGTATCTCCAAACAATCCCCCCACTTCAGCACATTTGCTAGGGCCTCCAGCTTTTGACTGAAGAACCTGTGACTGTGTAAGTCCTTAAGGTGACAACTGGCTAGTTCTTTCTTGCAATGTGAGATCGAGAGCTTCAGACATGATCTCATTAGGTCTCTCATCAATTGTAACAACATCGGTAGGTTTATCTTGAATAGTAATATCATCTGCAAATTATCAAAATTCAACAAGAGAAGATACATATATTAGTACATTGTGTCATCAATTGAAATTGAAATTGTATGCAGGGTTATCTAAGAAAATACAAAAACATACCTTCCTTCTCAACATCCCCAATGCTGGTTTCTTCTACCACCCCCATCTGCGTATCAACATACATATACACTTCACCAATATCAGGTTCCACATTGTGTTCATCCCACATCTTCATTGTTTTCACATCATCATCTACCAATATGAAATTGTCATCTAACTCCCCAACTCCTACTTTGTAGTAGACGACATGGGTCACATTGTAATTAGCAACTTTCTTCAAAATGTTCTTCAAAGCTTCCCATTTTGTCAATTCAGAGATGATGAATCTATATCTCCACTTCTTCCCACCCACATATTCCCAAGTCCGATTCTTCACAAAGTATCCATTGCAGTGAATGTTCAGGTTTAACATTTTCCTGCATCACAGCCCAGAGATTGAATTAAAAATTGAGATAAAAGCTACACTAACAAAATTATTCATCTCAAACGTCATATTTTACAACCACTGTTTTATATAACAGCACATCCACAAAACACTGTTTTAAAAAGCCAATTTTTTTAATCACTGTTTCTAAAACCCTAGCCCCACACCACATTAACAATAAAAAATTGCTCAAGAATGGTCCCCCACACCACATTTTTATAGGATTCCAAACAACATCATAATACCAAACCCACCGAATAAACTGAAAACAACTTAAGGAAAGAATAAAAATGTTGAACTAACCTTCTTCAATTGCTGACCTTCGAATCGATCAGTCGCCACTACAGAGATATCTTATAGCAATCGCAGAGTTTCGCACCGTCAATAGCTTCACTTTGTTTCGGATTTAGGGCCTTTCACCAAAATAGCTGAATTAGGGTTTTTTTTCCGAGGTTAGCGTCACAAATCGCCGAGATTAGCTTCACTAAAGTTGGGTTCATCTGATTTGGGGATTTTTTTACCGCTAAGTAATTGGAGAAGAAGAAGGGAAACGAAACGTTAACCTAATTAAAACAGGGTTATTTTGGTCAAATAATTACATTACGTGCAGCGCACATAGAAGAAAACTAACGCCATCTAACTCTGTCAGTTCAAACTGGAACCTTGTGCCCTTTTTTTAATAAAAAAAACATTAGTGTAGTTTTTTAAAATTGACCCAAAGTTTTGTGTAATTTTTTTAAATTTTGCCTAAACATTTGGATGGCGTAGGTCGTTGTTAACCAAGAGGACAAACACCTTTGATAAAAGGAATTACGTTTGAATTTGGTCTAGGTGTCATATTGTTCTCAACAACCTAGGCATGCCATACCTTAAGCAAAGACTTCTAGTGCAGAAAGAGGCACAAACTCTCATTTCCAACTTCATGGATCAATCATGGTATGATTCAAGATTTAAAAAATGACGACATTCGCTTTTTGGAGCTTAATATTTAGTACTAACCCTTGTCAAAAGCAACCCATCTTTTTGTAACATTTTATGGTAGAAGAGTGACTAATTAGTTGGAAATTCCACATTATGTGGTAGGAATGGTTTTAAAGGGACTAGATTCCTGAATAAGAATAGTTACAACTTCCTAATCAGGACTATATCACCATCCTGCCATTGAAATCTTTTTTAATAAAAAAAAAGTAGTGAAGAAGTTCATAAACACTTTAGTACCTTTTATGTGCATCACTGAGTAATGCCTCCTAACTTCTCTCATTCAATTACATTAATACAACAAAATGCAACATGACTTTTATCAAATGCCTTGAAGGATCTACATGTGCCAACCAACGAGCCAATATTAAAGCTACTCCACTTTTCCTATTCCTTTACTACACTTCCTTTTATTAAAAAAATGGCAGGAGGTTGGGGGGGGGGGGGGGGGGGGGGGGGGGGGGGGGGGTTATTCCTTTACGATACTTTTTTTTTTTAATAAGAAGTGGCAGGAGGTTGTGTTGGGTGGGAGAGGGGGGGTAACAAAAAGACTTGAAGTAGTTTTTGGTTGTCAAAATGGAAGAGCGAGAACTTATGAAGTTTGAAGGACAAGTTAAAGTTTGTGGTTGTAAAAACTGGAAGAGTGAGAACATATGAAGGATACAACAACAATAACAAAGCATTTTTCCCAACTAGTTCGGATCGGCTACATGAATTTTGGTTTTCCATTCTGCTCAGTTTAGACTTTAGCGCAATATCTTTTGTAAGGCCACAAGCTATCATATCTTTTCTCACCGTTTCCACCCAAGTAAGTTTAAGTCTTCCCCTACCCTTAACTCTAATATCAATACTTATCAAATCACTCTTTATAACGGGGGCACCACTAGGTTTACGTATGACATGTCCAAACCAACTGAAGTGATTCTCTCTTAATTTATGTTGGATAGAAACTACCTTTACCATGTCTCGTATAAGCTTGTTTATAATTATATCATTCCTGGTTTTACCACACATCTATCTTAGCATCCTTATCTCCACTAAATTTGTTGTTTCTATGTAGCCTAATACTCTGGTTTATACATCATTGCTGATCCAACAATCATCTTATAAATTTTTTCTTTTAACTTTAAAGGTATACGTTTGTCACACAAAATACCACTAGCGATTCTCCACTTAAGCCACCAAACTTGGATCCTATGTGTAACATCTTCACAAATCTTCTTCTATTTGTATAATCGAGAGCCTAAATATCGGAAAATGCCTTTATTAGGTATCTCTTGACCATCAAAGCTTCACTACTTCCTCATTTGCGCTCCGAATATCACTAAAATTACACTGCATATACTCTGTTTTAGTTCTACTTATTCTAAAGCCTCTAGCTTCCAATATTTCTCTCCACAATTCTAATTTAGCATTGATTCATATGCTAGTCTCGCCCACTAAGACGACGTCATCGGCAAAAACCATACACCAAAGCACTTTATCTTATATTCCTTGCGTCAATTCATCCATAACCAAAGCAAAGAAGTAGGAGCTTAAAAACAAACCTTGGTATAAACCTACTGTAATAGAAAATTCACCACTCTCTGATGTGATTGTTCTAATTGTGGTCATTGCCCATTCATACACATCCTTAAATCTTCTCAATATACCGAATAGTTACGCTTTTGTTATTTAACACCCTCCATATTATGTCCCCAGAGACTTTATCATATATTTTTTCTACATCTATAAACAACATATATAGATCTTTCTTATTCTCCCTATATTTTTTCACAAATCTCCTTAGTATACAAATTGCTTCCATTGACCATTGTTGACCTCTCAGACATAAATCCAAACTGATTGTCAGACACTATTATTTCTAGTCTATGTTCGATCACTCTCTCTCAAAGTTTCATCGTATGACTCATTAATTTAATTCATCGCTAGTTGGAGCAACTCCGTCATTGTCTGTCCCAAGCCAGAAACCCAGCGACAAAAGGAGAACTGCGTTAGATATTTGACTGCCAGCGTAAAACCTGTCAAATTCCATGAACATGAATCTTGAGAACATATGAAGGATAAATCGGAAAAAAATGAAGAAATTTGGATTCTAGCAATAGTGGCCAAGAACATTGGAAACTCAGTAGAAGAGATTCTTAAATATGTGATTTATCACATAATGAGAGTTGGTGGAATAAGAAAGCAAAAAATTGGCCACAGTTGAAAGAATCAAGGTTTTTATTATTGGAATCTCATTGAACGACAATTTTTCATTTTGGGTACTGATGATATGCAATAAATGTCAGGTAAAAAAAAGGAAATGATTTAAATTGCCAATGCATACATTATGTCACAAATATAATATATCAAATGCAAGCAAGACAATTACAACCCAACTACAACCCAACTACATTATCATTTACACGAAGTTTCATGCAATCTAATTCATAAAAGAGACATTTAAATTTTAATAACTATTAAACATGCTAAATTATGTAACAACCACGCATTTCGATGAAGAAATGCTTATATTTGCATGATACACAATCATTCACAGGATGTACCCAAAAACAAAATGCTAATATTTTGTACTACACAACTCCACCTTAATTAGTAAGTTTTGTACTTGTTCTTTGAAGCGAATGTATTCTCATAATAGATATTGCAGTAAATATTGTTATAAATATAGGTTAATGTGTCTTATATAGTTATATAGCAGTAGATATATTGGATTTTGCCACATATATCAGAGATATTTGCTCAAAAAAAGGGAAAATGATATTAACACTCCAAACCGGTAATCCCCAACCACCAACCATTATATCAATAGATAAATTGGCCATATCTACCGATAATTAAAATGATGAAAACAACTTATATAATTTCCAAATTCCCAAATTCCCAGAAATACTGTATGGGCAAAGAAAAAAAGAAAGACAAGAGAATAGTAGCATGGCTAAATATAAGACGTCTAGATTTATGTAGGGAGAGTTGGACATATAGGGCTACAAATATATACACTTTCTACGATAACAAAATGTATAGTATTTAAGATCCCAAAATAACTAATAATTATTATTGTGTATAATTTACATTGTTCATAATATATTGTTGTGTATGAGGGTTAGTTAGAAGGGTTAGGAGGGTTAAGATGGCTAAGGTTAAGGGTTAGAATGTCAAGATTAAGGTTAGAAGGGTTGGACTAGGGTTAAGGTTAGCCATGACCCAAAAAAAAAATTTAAAAACCCTACACTCCACCACACCCCCATTTCTCTTGGTCCATTAGCCCGCCCCATCTCCCATTCCTAGCCACTCATTTTCTCACTCATTTGTACTAGTATCATACACGTGCACACGTGCACGTGAAAAAAATTGAAGGGATAATGAAAAGGGCAAAAAGAAAATAATTTCCACACTGATCCACCTTCGAAAATATTTACCAAACTGGTCCACTTTCGAAAATATTTACCAAAGTTAGTCCATAACCCAACACGTGCGTTGCACGGGTTGGGTTAAGGACTAAGGGGTTCTCCCATTATAGTAGTAGAGATAAAAGAGTGAAGATGAGAAGTTCTTCATTCATTTTTATAAAAAAAACAAGAAAGAAAGAAACCAAGCAAGAACCAAAACCCTAATCTTTCTAATCTTTTTGTACTCCAAATTCATTCTACAACAAATTCAATCTCCCAACAAGTACTCATCTTCAATCCCATTCATTTGGATTTCAGCCTAGTCATTGGTGGGGATTTTGGAGTTCACTCGTAGTTCAATTTCTTCATCCTATTTTCCAACAACAACAAGAACAAAGCCTTTTTCCCAACTAGTTGGGGTCGGCTACATGAATCCTGGTTTTCCATTCTGCTCGGTTTAGCACAATATCTTCTATAAGGTCACAAGCTATCATATATTTTCTCACCGTTTCCACCCAAGTTAGTTTAGGTCTTCCTCTACCCCTAACTCTACCCTTATTACTTATCAAATCACTCTTTCTAACGGGGACACTGCTAGATCTACGTGTGACATGTTTACACGTAGACCTATTAGTGCCCCTGTTAAAAAGATAGGATTTGACAAAGTTTAATGCTGGCTGTCAAATGCCTAACGCAACCCTCCTTTTTACCCAGTTTGTGGTCGGATTCCTAGCTTGGGACAGGCAATGGCAGAGTTTTCTTCATCCTATTTTCCTATTCTAATTAATTTCTTATCAATTTTCTAGAACTTTTGGAGCTTGGGAACAAGAAGGAAGATTAAGAAAAAGAAGCTAGGTATTCATTCAAGTAAAGGTGGGTGTTCGTCTTCTTAACCTATGAAATTATTTTTATTTGTATGGAAATGGTAATCTATAACTAAAGATTGCATCTTTATGCATAAAAGAAGCATAAAAGTGGATTATAACTAATAAAGATTTCATCTTGTGCATGAAAATAAAAATAAAAATTATAAATGAAAGTTAGTAAGCACGATGATGGATTGTAGGAATATAAAGTTGGAAATTCAAAGGCTTTGATGCTTAAAAAAGATAATTTTTGAGTATAAAGTTGCAATCCTTGTCAAGAGTTTGTAATTAAAATAATGGTTGTTGGTTGTAGAGTGTAAGATAATGCTTGTTGGATTGTAAAGTGCAAAAACTTGTGATTTTATGATAGCTTGGTATAATAAATTTGTAGATGAATTGTTCATAATATTCATGGAAAGCTTAAAAGCATGATAGTAGGCTTAAAGTGACGAAGTAAAGCATGTTAGTAGGCTTAATGTGATGCAGTGGAGTATGTTAGTAAGCTTATGTTAGTGTGCTTAGTGTGTAATGGATTTGAATTTAGTTCATATTAAGGAGTTTATGTAAGCTATGAACATAAATAAGAGTTGTGAGTTCATGTTTGTAGCGCCCCGAGTTCCACACACTAGAATCTCGTGACACTTACCTAGAATCTTTACTTCAATGAGTACACAACACAGAAATCACAGGAAATTAGAAACTTACATTACCGAAGGAAACTATATCTTTTACTTGGATGCTTTCCGCAGCACGAGTCTCCTGCTCCACGATCAGCAATCCTGCAATTAGTAAACTGTGGGCACGTCAGTTGAATACAACTGACGCAATGCAGATGAAACCCGCAGTCTTCAAAATCTTCAACAATCAAACTTTGGTGCAGAAAAAAAGAAACGTGAAGGTCATACAAACATAAATGTCAGTGTATGTCATGACCTAGAATTTAATGCACAACTCATATGCACACCATGCTCTTAATCTAATGCAAACTTGATTTGAAAACGTATGCATCCCATACTACATACTCTCCAAATCGAGTTCGTATTCTCCCGATGATAGGGTTTTATCCCTCGCCATGCATCCTACTCTTGTACTCTTTTCTGTTTCTGATATTAATCTAGTGACTGGTAGAGTTGCAGTACATGCGGTCCATTCCCGCTCCGGCAGTCGGATCGTGGTCCTTCTCCACTCCGAACGGCAGTGATCACTCTGTTCGTTCAGATCATGGTCCTTCTCCACTCCGACAGGATCGTGGTCCCTCTCCATTCTCGGTCAGGCCGGTGATCATCAGCTCTGCCGGAATCATGGTCCTTCTCCACTCCTGCTCCTACCAAAGTTATCATGAACATAAGGCGAATCGATAGGGCCACCCTTACTCCATCCAGAGACTTAGAGTTACACTCTTGCTCCTTATTCGTATTGATAACCCAGAACATAGACGGAAACTTAAAAGTCCATCTCCTAGCTTCCGACAGGACTTGTAACTTACGTCTGCATCCTGTTCTTATCACTAAATCCCAAAAATTAACAGTCGAGACCACGCCGCACGTGTCCCAGACAAGACGATGCCGCACGTGTCTCCTTGACAGGTGAGTACACGTCCAACTAATATCTGTCCTTACCAATCATTTATTTTGGACAAAAACTAACTTGCACAATCCACAAGCACAACACTACTATTTATGACAACAAACCAATATGTACTACAAAGTCTTTCTTCATTGTATAAACACTCCTTTGTGTATATTAATGAACATCTTTCATACATATTTCTTAACTACTTTTCTATATTATGTTGTTTAGACAAGTACAAGTGTGAACTTGTATTCATGAAATACCCAAACACTCATTTACTCATTTACAACTTCATTCATATGTTTTGTTAAGCTACTATACATTTCTTGTTAAGGTACTAAACATTTCTTATGCATGCATTTATTTTCATTGCCATCTATGTTTATTTTAACTTTATAAGCAAAAGCTTTTATTGCATAATTTTCATCATAATTTACCATCAAACTAAGGTAAAATAAGCATTCTAATACATTAACTTGTGCATTACTCAATTCAAAATTGTGCGATTATCTATACAAACATACCTTTCCTATCTTCTCTACTCTGTTCCTTTTTCGTTTCCTTTGTTTCCTTAATCCGGCCATTTCAACCATACACACAAGCATGCATACATAACCATCTGTATTTAATCTGTTAACAATTACTACAATAACCATTAGCACTTTAATACTTTTTAATCACTACTATTAATGATTACAACCGATAACAATTCAAGCTTTCAATTTTAATTCATCAAGCAATCTATACCATCTACCAAAGCAATCTATTATCAACAATTTTCTTTTTTACTACAAATAAACTACTGCACAATCATGTCAATAAACTGCTACACAATTATTTAAATATAAATAACAAACTATTAACAAACAAATAATCAAACAACATATTACTAATAATCTATTAACAATCAAACAATAAAATACTAAAAATTAAAGAAGTATACAAGGAGGAAGAACGCCCACTACAATTTCTAGCAAGCATCAATCATTCATTCCATATATAAAGAAAAATAATAATACATGAGGTGTGAAGAATACCCACTTTTCCTTAGTGAAAAGGTCTTCAATCGCCTTCTCCTTGCTTCCCTTGATTCTTCCTAGACTTCTTGCTCCAATAGTAGTAGTATAATAGTAGTAGTAGTAAAGTAGTATAGTAGTAGTAGTAGTAGTAAGCAGTAGTAGAAGTAGTAAATAGCAATAGCAGCAGTAGTAAACTGCAGTAGTAGGAGAAGTAAACAGCAGTAGTAGAAGTAATAGTAGATAGTAGCAGCAGTAGTAATAGACAACAGCAGTGGTAGTAGTAATAGTAAGCAGTAGTAGTATTAGTAAAGTAGCAGCAATAGTAGTATTAGTAAAGTAGCAGCAGTAGTAATATTAGGCAGTAACAGCAGTAGTAGTAGTGAAGTAGTAGTAGAAGTAGAAGTAGAAGTAGTAGTAGTAGGTAAATATATAAAAAAAGGGAGTGGAGGGGGTTGCCAGCTGCAAAGAGAGAAAAAGCGAGAGATGTGGAATTCTCTAGGTGCTTAGGTGTCCTCATCTTTTACACGTAACCCCTCAAACTTTATGAATTACACTTAACCATGGATAACCATGTTGGGTTGGGCTTTAAGAAAGAATTGTTGGGCCCTTTTCAAAAAGAAAACATATTAGGCTTTTAAAAAAAATTAACCATACAAACATAGAAACAATAGTGTAGTGTATGATAAAAAATAACAATGTCAATGCATATATATATATATATATATATATATATATATAACAAAGAAAGCTATCAAGTGGCTCTCACTCAATCTCCCCTACAACCAACGGCTTAGATTGATTTTCACAAAACATATTTTCCCGCACAAAATTTCAAACCCCAAAATTAAAATTTCCCACCCAAAACTAAAAAACTCATTACTTTATTATTATCTCTCTCCTCTCTTCACTTTTTCATATTTCTCTATTTCTCTCTCTCTCTCTCCCTCTCCCATTCTTTCTTTATTTACTTAGAAATTTAAATTTTAAGATTTCAGGTTTGTAAAATTTTCAGAATTTTAAAGTTTTTTTTATTGCACATGTTATAATGAAAATAGCAAATATCTCTTCAACAGTTAAATTTGATCATTTTCCACCCTTAAAGTTCTAAGAAGTTAGATTTTACACCCTCATTTATAATTATTTTTCAACATATACTACTGGAAACATGGACTTTTATTTACAACTAATTATTGTCATACTATTCAAACTTGAAATATATAATTGTTGTTTTACTGTTTACAGAGCTTTTCGTGTGTTGTATCGTTCTGAAGACGTGCCGTAGGTACGTGCCCACGGGCAAATCTAGTATATATATATATATAACAATGTATATGTATTTTCATTGTAAGAAAAATACTACATACCAGGGGTATTACAATGTTGATAAGAGCTTTAGAATAATGTGAGTGAGTTTAAGGTGTAAGTAGTAGACTTGAATTCAATGGATTAAATGATAATAGTCTATGTTAGTAAACTCAATTGAGTATACAAGTATAATTTTTTTGAATTAGTAAGCTATAATGTGAAAGTGAGGTTTTATGGTGAACTAGTGGTAAATTGTTAGCAAGAGGAATCATGTTAGTAAAATGGTTCATATTTGAAAATGATATATTAGTAAGCAATTGAAAGAGTTAGTAAGTAACTTTAAGTAGAATTGTTAAGTTATGGTTGACTAAGAATTGTTAATAGCTTCGTAATAATTGTTAGTAACTTGAAATGTGGGTTTAGTTGTATCAACTAAGCATGGGTAATGTTTAGTTAATGAGAGAATGTAACTCGTAGTAATGAAAGAATAGTAAATCCTAGTATTAATAACTTATGAAGTTAGTGTATGGAAGTAAGTATGGATGCATTTCATGGACCGGACATGGGCCGGATATGGATCGGACATTGGCCGGATATGAGCCAGATAGGGGCCGGATAGGGGCCAAGATGGGCCAATAATTGAGAATAAGAAAACAATGATATCCTAGTGCAATCGTGAACAATGAGACTAATGTAACTAATAAATCCAGCTAGAAACTAAATGGTGATTAATGAAGGAATTAAAAGTTCATGAGAATTCGACCGAAGTCATTTTGGGATACCCTAGTATGAATTAGTAGGGGCGTTAGTTCTAAGCAGTGTGACTTGTGATCATAAGGACATGCACTAGTTGGTGTGTACTCATCCTGTCAAAAGGGACACATGCGGCGTGACCTCGTCTGGGACACGTGCGGCGTGATCTTGTCTGGGACACGTGCGGCAATGTTTCAACTATAAATTCTGGAAATTAGTGAACGGGACGCGAACATAGGTCGCATGTCCAATCGGAACTTAGGGGATGGACCCTAATGCTTCCATCTATGTTCTCAACTGTCGGAACTTGGTGGAGCAGATACGAGCCCTGCTGATTCACCATATATTCATGACAACTTGGTAAGGTAGGAGTGGAGAAATACCACCTGGCGTCTGACGAGGCAGACGGGGTGGAGAAAGACCACTAATCATGGCGGGAAGGAGAAAGTCCATTGATCCTGACAGAGTGGAGAAAGACCACCAGACGTCTGTCGAGGCGGATGGAGTGAAGAAAGACCCCTGATCCTCACAAAGTGGAGAAAGACCACCAGACGTCTGTAAAGGCAGAATAGACCGTAGCACTGCAACTCTACCGGTCACTAGTTTCATGTGAGGAGCAAGAACGAGTACAAGAGTATGAAGCATAGCGAGGGATCAAACCCTGTGATCTGGCAACTACGAACTCTTTATGTAGTATGGGATGCATACATTTCCATTGAAGTTGCATTTTGGGAAAGTATGTAGTATGTGATGCATACGTTTCCAAATAGATTGCATTAGAATAAGTGCATAGTGTGCATTTGAAATTGTGCATTAGACTCTAGGACATGTCATACACTGACACTTGTGGTTTGACTTCACATTTTTCTGGTTGCATAAAATAATGTTGCTAAGATTGGAGATCGCGGGTTTCATTCACATTAGTGCATGAAATATGTAAATATTGATGTAATTCATTATTGAAATCGTGTTGTAAATTATTGTAAATTAGTGCATAAAAGTTTTTAATTTCCTGTGATAATTCTGTGTTATGTACTCATTTGAAGGAAGATGTTGGTTTATGTCTCGAGTTCCCGATATTCGGAATTGAATGCGCTACAAGTATGGCTCTAGACACCTAGCTAACAAAACTAAGTGTGAGGGCTCTTAAAGACATGATAGCCCAATTAAATTTTGAGTGTGAAAAGTAACAGCTTGAAATTTTGGGTGTGAAAAGCCAAGAGGTTTGAGCAGGGACTGAGGTCGGGATTGAGATCGAGATTAGTTCCATTATTCAACATTACATAGACTAGAAAAATGATATTGCAACAACAACAACAAAGCCTTTTCCCCAACTAGTTGGGGTCGGCTACATGAATCCTGGTTTTCCATTCTACTCGGTTTAGCACAATATCTTTTGTAAGGTCACGAGCTATCATATCTTTTCTCACCGTTTCCACCCAAGTAAGTTTAGGTCTTCCCCTACTCCAAACTCTACTCTCAATACTTATCAAATCACTCTTCTAATAGGGGCACTACTAGATCTACGTGTAACATGTCCAAACCACCTTAGGCAATTCTCTCTTATCTTATCTTTGAATAGGAGGTACCTTTAGTATGTCTCGTATATGCTCGTTTCTAATTCCATACTTCCTGGTTTTACCACACATCCATCTTAGCATCCTCATCTCCGCTACACTCATTTTTTGGACATATTTCTTTGTTGCCCAACAATCTGCTCCATACATCATTGCTGGTCCAACAGTTATCCTATAAAATTTTCCTTTCAGCTTCAAAAGGTATACGTTTGTCACACAAAACACCACTGGCACTTATCCACTTAAGTCATCCTGCTTGGATCCTATGTATAACATCTTCACAAATCCCTCCATCTCTATGTATAATTGAGCCTAAATATCGGAAACGGTCTTTCTTAGGTACCTCTTGACCATCGAGTTTCATTATTTCCTCAGTTGTGTTTCGAATATCACTAAAATTACACTTCATATACTCTGTTTTAGTTCTACTTATTCTAAAACCTCTAACTTCCAAAGTTTCTCTCCACAATTCTAATTTAGCATTGACTCCTGCTCTAGTCTCGTCCACTAAGACGACGTCATCGGCAAAAAGCATACACCAAGGCACCTCATCTTGTATTCCTCGTGTCAATTCATCCATAACCAAAGCAAAGAGGTAGGACCTTAAAGCTGAACCTTGGTGTAAACCTACTGTCATCGAAAAATCATTGGTCTCTCCTGTGCCTGTTCTAATTGTGGTTCTTGCCCCTTCATACATATCCTTAATTACCTCAATATACCGAATAGTTACTCTTTTATTATTTAACACCCACCATACTATATCTCTAGGAACTTTATCATATGTTTTTTTCTAGATCTATAAACACCATATGTAGATCTTTCGTATTCTCCCTATATTTTTTCATAAGTCTCCTCAGTATATAAATTGTTTCCATTGTACACCTCCCAGGCATAAACCCAAACTGATTCTCAGACACTGTAGTTTCTAGTCTCAGTCTATGTTCGATCACTCTCCCAAATTTTCATCGTATGGCTCATTAATTTAATCTCTCGGTAGTTGGAGCAACTTTGTATATCTCCTTTATTTTTATATATAGATATTAAAACACTCTTTCTCCATTCATCGGGCATCTTCTTAGTCCTCAAAATTTCATTAAATAATTTTGTTAACTAACCCACTCCTCCATCCCCAAGCCACTTCCAAACTTCAGTGGGTATATCATCCGGTCCTACAGTTTTTTCTAGTTTCATCCTTCCTAGAGCATTTCGAACCTCCAAGGTCCCAATTCTACGGAAAAACATATGCTCTTGACTCTCCCTCGAGTCCTCTATATTTAAGTTGCCCACAACATTTTTATTTAATAACTTCTCAAAGTAATTTCACCATTTTTTCTTAATGTCCTCATTTTTTATTAAGGCTCTTGAATCATCACTCTTAATACACCTAATTGTATCCAAATCTTTTGTTTTCCTATCCCTTTATTTAACAAGCTTATAAATAATATTTTCTCCTTATTTTGTTCCTAATTTTGAGTATAAATCATCATAAGCTTTTTCTTTTGCATGTTTTATTGCTTTCTTAACTTCTTTTCTAACGGTCTTATATCTCTCCAAATCCTCTTCATTTCTACTCTTTTGCCATGTTTTGAAGGTTGATCTTTTTTCTCTCACAATATTTTGGACTTCTTGCCACCACCATGTTTATTTAGTCAGAAACTCTCTACCTTTAGATTCTCCAAGTACCTTCTTTGAAATTTCTCTTATGTACGTAGTCATTTTAGTCCACATCATATTTGTCTCCCCTTCCCAATTTTATGATGCTCTTTTAATGACTTTATCTATAAAAACCTCTAGTTTCTTTCCTTTCAAGTTCCACCACCTAATTATCGGGTTCCTAATCTCCTTCCTTGCACATGTGTTTTTCAATCTTAACATCCAACACAATTAATCTATGTTGTGAGGTTAAACAGTCTCCCGGTATAACTTTACAATCTTTACATGTCACGCAATCCACCTTTCTAGTGATGAAAAAATCAATCTGGATCTTATTTGTCCCACTTTTAAAGGTATTAAATGTTCCTCCCTCTTCCTAAAATAACTATTTGTTAGTATAAGATCATACGAAGCCGCAAAATCTAAAAGTGCCTCTCCACCATTGTTCTTAAAAAAAATTGATATTAGCAAGGAGAAAAAAATCTACTTAATTATTAAAATAAAAGAGGTGCAACTTGTTAGTAAGATCAAGCTTATGGCCCATACAATGAAACTTCAGAAGAGACTAATCAAGCAAAGACAGGTACAACCAAACAACTATCTTGGTCAAAATTAAGTTTGGCTTTATTCGGGTGGCCAACCATGGAACCTAAAGATAAGTTTATATACGAAGATGATTGATAGAAAGATCATATTGGGAGTCAAAATAAATTTCAGCCGACTAATTAAGGCTTTAGATAAGGTCCAAATATATGAAGGACGTGTACGATAAAGGAGTGACTAGCATTATAATTGACGGGAGAAATTCCACCGGATTCATCAGCATAATTTTACACAAATAATCGACATTAAATTCTTATCTTTTGCATTATTCTATAATGAATTTACAAGAACTTCGAGAAGAGGTTACACGGTAAATGTCAATGTTGTGAACAGTGATTTAGGCAGGCAGCTAGGTAGCCCCAACTTTAGGCACTTTGATTAAGATGGCGCATAGGCAATTTAGTCAGATGTCTAAGCAAACCTAGGCTCGGGCTAGCACCATATGCACCAAAACCCATTTAATGTGGTCTACAACATTTGCACCTGTTTGTGTGAATTGTGGAACTAGCCTAAGTCTGTAAATATAACAAAACAATAAGAAGAAACAGCAGTATAGTTGATGTAAAACGTAATCCTAAATAGAGAATTTCCAAGAATCTTAAAGGATTAATTTTACCAACATGTAATACGGATCAAAGTTAGAATTTTAAACAATTAATCAGTTGGATGAATTTTCAAGAATTAAATTAAGTTTAACAAGCCTAATTAATAATGTAGTTCTAACAATCAATAATTAAATCCCTAAGCGTTCTTAGCAAGTAAAAGATACAATATTAATTCTAATTAGGCAAGTAGAACACTCAATCTCGATATTTGTGGACGACAGAATATCAAATAATATAATAGGGATGATAAGGCAGTATAACAAATATTTGAAAAGTGGAAAAAGTTTACCGAATTCGACGAACGTATTATATGTGTTCTGCTTCACACACAATGATCCAGTCCTTTGCTCTAAACACCAAACAGCGAATGACGACTCAATTCCACAAGATCAGATCTGATGTCTTTGTTGATGTGTACTTAGGGACGAAGGCAGGGGCGGCGGGGTGATGGATGCTGGGGCAATGGAGGTGGCGGCGGAGCTGAGGAAGGTGGCTGCGGTGGTTCGAGTGGTGGAGTAAGGGGCTGTTGTCGGTGGATGGTTGCACATCGAGTAGGAAGAGGGAGGGGGTCGAGGATGGTGGTGGTTGGGGAAATCGAACGGGAGCGTCCAGGGTGACTCGACGAGAAGATGGCGGATGGGTTCTGGGCTTGCACGAGGATAGACAAGGGCGGTCGAATGGTGGCTTCGGGTGGGGAAGATGAGGAGGCTGATGGGGGGAATCATGGAGAGAGAAATTCTAGGAGAGAGAAAGAGGTTGTTAATTGAGATTAGGGTTTGGATTGGGGGATTAGGATTTTGATTTTAATTGATTTTGGGTAGTTTTAGAGTTTATCACAAACCCTAAAATTTTATTAGAACTTATCATAAACCGTAATAATTGGATCTCAATTGTATCAAACAAAAAGAGAGAGGAGCAAAACTCAACACAATATTTTTTTAATCAAGAATGACATGACTTCTCATTAATCTCAAGGCATATAAATAGGCTCAAAACAAATCTTGATACAAATCTCAAAATATTCGAAAAATCTCAAAATTATTCTAATGCATAAAAGAAAGTATGGCTATAATTACCAAAAACAAATATGGTACTGAAATAAAATACTAAACTAAACAGAATAAATGTCCTCATCATTCTCTCCGGGTGGGAGAGAGCTCGACCCAATCGAGTCAAAACCAGTGCTCCTGTCATGGTGCTCCAAAAGATTTGGATCCAGTTGCGGGAGCTCCTCACAATCACTGCAAGTGTCATCCAACTTCAGCTTGTTCTTCCACCTCACCAAATACTTGTGCATACCACCATGTCTTGTAGAGATTATCTGATCATCTAAAATATTATTCAATTCTTCTGTCGGTGGGTAAATAGTATCAGGTAGAGTGGTAAATATGGGAATCTCACCATCAGGCTGTAGGGTAGGCTCATCTATAAGAAAATTTCTAGGGAGAAATTTTGAGCCTTCATAGAGTACTAGATCATCAATATTGAAGGTCAACGACATAGGTATTATCATTGATTGTATGAAGAATCTTAAATGGGCCTGCAGCACGTATGTTCAAGTTCTTAACGAATCCAACTGGAAATTGTTCCGGACGAATCCGAACCATCACTTCGTCACCAATATCAAAAGTTTCAAATTTCCTTCTTGTATCTGTTATTAACGTGTAGTTAAAATTATTCTCATTAATTTTCTTGAAAATTTCTCTATGCAAATCATGAATGCAAAAGGCAAATGTGGATGCAGACTCTGTGACTGTGATGTTCTAACACAGGGATAAAATCTATGGGTTGCCAAGTGACTTTGGAAAGGATGGGTGACTCAGGTACACTTAATGGGGGTGACTGAACAGACTGAATACAATTGAGAAACTGGTCATTCCCTTTTCCATCAAAGTCATTACTTACATTAGGTTCATAGGTAAACTCATTGTCGGGCTCATCAGCGATGACTGTGGTACCATCTACTATATTGATCCTACTTGGGCTGGGACAGTTGCCAGCAACATGGTCATATCTCTTACATTTATAGCACTTAGTGAGAGGATCACTCTTAGAATAGTCTCTTTCAGTGTTATTACCCGTGTTGTCATTTCTAAGTGGATGGGAATTTGAAGTATATTTGGGTAAGACTTGTTAGGGTACTGAGGAGAGGAATGCTCAGGTCTAGAGGAATCAGGAGAATTCATTCTGGAGGAATGATCCATCGAATCGCTGGACTTGTAATGGGAACTTGCTTTAAGGGAATCCATATCGAGAACAAGAGGATAAGCTGCCGCTAATGAGTCCACATTTCTATGAATTAGCTCGTTCCTCAGATCGGCTCGAAATCCAACCCTGAACCTAGAGAGAGTTTGTTCTTCACTCTCTTTACCTAAAGCATTGTACCGAATAAGGAAGTCATCAAATTTATCAATATGTTCTTGTGTGGATTTACTTCCTTGATAAAGTTGGTTCCACAAATCTAGCAATCGGGTGTAGAACGATAACAGTACATATCTCTCAGTGAGCTTCTCTTTCATGGCTTCCCAAGTGGCTATGGGTGCCAGACCTCAACCTCTGCGGGCGTGTTCAAGATTGGTTCAGTGTTATTGAACATTCCCAGTCAATTTCATCGTGACAAATTTCACTTTCAGGGCTTCGCTCATGTCAAACCACACAAAGTAGTGGTCCATCACACGGATCCAATCAAGATAAGCTTGGGGTTCCATATGGCCTTCAAAATGGGGAACGTCAGCTTTAACGTTCTTATATTGTTCGTCAGAGTCACGTTCTTGACGTCGATCGTCACGAACATTTCCTTGAGAGATCTGACGATTAGCATGAAGCTCAAGAGCAACAGTTTGATTTAATTTCACTTTCTCAAACCTCTGATTTATATTGGCAATAGTTGCTTGAATGGCAGCTAGGATAGCGGAAATATCAGAGTTGTCCATCTAAGTTCTTGGAGGTCTAAGGTTCCTAATTGGGTGGTCCGAGGGGGAGAAGAAAGGCTCTTCGGGATTTGTGATGGTGCTGCGAAGACGCATTCACCAAAAGTGGAAAACGGGGCCGTGCGTTTGCTAAAATTTAGGAAAAGCATGTCTTAAATGCAACTTTTTTTTAATTAAAATCTGAAGTGATCTAAAAGAACGACAGAAAAAATAAAAATAAATAAATAAATAAAAATAAAATAAAAACTCTAAACGATTCTAAATGCATGCAAAAAGATGCCTAAATGATGCAAGAACTGGGGTTCTAAGAACCTTTGCTCTGATACCAAAATGATGTAAAACGTAATCCTAAATAGAGAATTTTCAAGAATCTTAAAGGATTAATTTTACCAACATGTAATGCAGATCAAAGTTAGAATTTTAAACAATTAATCAGTTGGATAAATTTTCAAGAATTGAATTAAGTTTAACAAGCCCAATTAATAATTCAGTTCTAACAATCAATAATTAAATCCCTAAGTGTTCTTAGCAAGTAAAAGATGCAATATTAATTCGTACTCTAATTAGGCAAGTAGAATACTCAATCTCGATATTTGTGGACGACAGAATATCAAATAATATAATAGAGATGATAAGGCAATATAACAAAAATTTGAGAAGTGAAAAGAGTATACCGAATTCGATGAACGTATTATATGTGTTCTGCTTCTCACACAACGATCCAGTCCTTTGCTCCAAACACCAAACAGCGAATGACGACTCAATTCCACAAGATCATATATGATGTCTTTGTTGATGTGTACTTAGGGACAAAGGCAGGGGCGGCAGGGTGATGGATGCTGGGGCGATGGAAGTGGCGGTGGGGCTGAGGAAGGTTGCTGCGGTGGTTCGAGTGGTGGAGCAGGGGGCTATCGTCAGTGGATGGTTGCATGTCGAGGAGGAAGAGGTAGGGGATCGAGGATGGTGGTGGGGGGGGGGAAATCGAACGGGAGCGTCGAGGGCGGCTCGACGAGAAGATGGCGGATGGGTTCCGGGCTTGCGCGAGGACAGACGAGGGCAATCGAATGGTGGCTTCGGGCGGGGAAGATGAGGAGGCTGATGGGGGTAATCAGGGAAAAAGAAATTCCAGGAGAGAGAGAGGCTGTTAATTGAGATTAGGGTTTGTATTTGGAAATGAGGATTTTGATTTTAATTGATTTTGGGATTTGGGATAGTTTTAGAGTTTATCACAAACCCTAAAATTTTATTAGGACTTATCACAAACCCTAATAATTGGATCTCAATTGTATCACACAAAAAAAAGAATGAGCAAAACTCAACACAATAATTTTTTAATCAAGAATTGCATGACTTCTCATTAATCTTTATAAATAGGCTCAAAACAAATCGTCATACAAATCTCAAAATATTCGAAAAATTTCAAAATTATTCTAATGCATAAAAGAAAGATTACATATGGCCATAATTGCCGAAAATAAATATGGTACTGAAATAAAATACTAAACTAAACAGAATAGATGTCCTCATCAATAGTTCAAACAATGTGAAGCACCACCAAGGAGTGACTATTGCACTATTATTGAGATCAAGAGACTGAGGAAGTAGTTCGTCCATAAAATGAAGGAAACCCCAAGGGGAAATGTGCCCATGGCTCACTGGCTGAAAAGTCAGAGCAAGGTACCAAAGAAAAAACATCTGACGTGGTCCAGGCAGTTGAAATGAGAGTAGACTAATGTGCCAGTTGCAGTTAGAAATCGCAAACAAGGACTAGAGATAGACCTACCTATTAAAAGAATATATCAAGAAACATAGAGAGAGGAGACAGATGTAACGACTTAAATAATATGTGATGGTTATCAATAGGTCCTTTAACTGATTAAATTGGATCTTTAAAAAACAACTGTCACTAACAGCTATATCTAAGTGCTTGAGTAATATATGAATATACAGTGATTAGTAAGTAGTGTAAAAATTACACAAGAAACACAAAGAATAGTAAGAGAGAGAGCATATATTAAGGGCTAATATTAATTCTTTACCAATTTGAATTCAGAAGGATTTACCAATTATGATTCATGACAAGGTTTGGATTATGTATCTGTATGCAATTACATTGTAATGTTGTATTCATTAACCAGAGTAAACAGTAGATACTTTTTATGTTAATAAGGTAGAGCGAACTCCAGAGTAAACAATAAACAATCTTTTTGTTAAAAAGGGTAGAGACAAGTTCTAACCTAAATGATTTAGAATCAAAAGGAGAAAGAAAAAAAAAAGGAATAAACAAAATGCAAATTATCATCAGCAATGTTCCCATTTTCTCATCAAAACATACTCAAATGTGAAGCATAACTGCACAAAGGAACACATCCACATAATATATAGTACTAAAACAAATAATTGGGAACAACATAAGAATAGTGCAAGCTAATCTACAGCCACACTAATCGCTTTCACCAACTACAATCAACCATAAAAATACCCACTCATATTTCTTTCTATATTATCAATCAATTTTCTACATTCACAGACACCTTTTTCACTCCTTCCTTTCAAAAAGTGATGCTTCATGTCTTCGCAAATACATCTTAGTGCTCTCATAAAATGATTTGCACAGTGAAATATTAAATCCTCTCCTGCCTCAAAAATAATGGTCCATAAATCACACTACTATACACCCAATTAACTGAGGAAATGTGCCAATGCAACCCCCTTTTTGGGTCAAAAATCCATATCCACTTAACTTGAGCTAATTAGCAAATTCAATATGTTACAAATTAGCAATATTTTGTTCTTTCCTCATTGCATGAAAAATACCCCTAATTTAGATGCATCCAATATACCACAAAATTGCAAACAATATCTAAAATGATCAAAAATCAAGAACTGCAACAAATCAACAAAAATGAAATTTGAGCTCACCTGAGTCCTCCGCAGCTCCGATACGCACCGGTATGCCCCTGAAAACAACCGGAATCCATCAGAAACCCTAATCAATTCCCTAACAGATCGTTTCCACAAAAATTGAATCTTTGAGAAACCCTAAAAACAACTGTGCTGAAATCGAGATCGATGGGGGAGGAGATGGAGAATCTTACCCATAGATTCGACAAGATTCGAAGATCGGCGATGAGAGAGAGGGGGGATTTAGGAAGACGAGTGTCGATCCGTTACCGTGGGTCATTTATAGAATTATTTACCAAAATGACCCACTTTTTGAAAGTCTTACCGAATGAACCCACTTTCGAAAGTAATTACCAAAATGACTCACTCGTTATCTATAGCGAGTTTGGTGAACACATTTTCATTATAGCGAGTGTATGTTAAGACCATCTTCAAAAATGCTAGCCAGCTTTCAATTTTAATCAAAATAACTAATATAAAAACAAAAATATGCTCTAACGGGACTAGCCAAACTACTCACCAAAATTGATTTCTAATATTCACTCTCCAGATTTTGCGAGTATGTACCACTTACTAAACTTCTTCCCAAAACCACAAAATTGCGAAATTGCGGAAATCAATTGCGAAAATTGCGAAACCAATCTCGAAAATTGCAAAATCAATTGCGAAAATTGCGAAATCAATCGCGAAAATTGCGGAATCGCGGAAAATTGTGGAATCGCGGCATTTATATTTCTGTTGGAGCAGAATCGCGGAAATCAATCGCGAAAATTGTGAAATTTTATTTTATATTTTTATTTTATTTAATTTTTGACTTTAAATTATTAATGGTCATTCAAAATATATAACATAATTGGAGTAGAGACTTTTTTCGCTAGCCAAATTATCCATTTGTTATCTATTTTGGTTATTTTAGTTAGCCAAAATAGCTAACGTGGTTGGAGATGCTCTAAGGAGTTAAAACTTGAAGAAAAATACCAAGTCTAGACCCGTGAAAACAACATCACTATCTGAAATAGCGAGTGTATGTTGAGGTGTTAAAACTTGAAGAAAAATACCAAGTCTAGACTCGCTATCTCAGATAGCGAGTTTGGTGAAAACAACATCGCTATTTCGGATAGCGAGTGTATGTTGAGGTGTTAAAACTTGAAGAAAAATATCAAGTCTAGACTCGCTATCTCAAATAGCGAGTTTGGTGAAAACAACATCGCTATTTGGGATAGTGAGTGTATGTTGAGGTGTAAAAACTTGAAGAAAAATATCAAGTCTAACTCGCTATCTCAAATAGCGAGTTTGGTAAAAACAACATCGCTATCTGAAATAGTAAGTGTATGTTGAGGTGTTTCTCTACCACTTGGAGAAAAACTTGAAGAAAAATACCAATTTTAAACTTGCTATCTCAGATAGCGACTGTATTTATACCACACTCGTTAACTAAGATAGCGAGTGTCGACTGGAAAGTTTCTTAAAGACAAGACCCGTTGTTTCGCTGTCTCTCTTCTTCACTTCTCTCTTTCCATTTTCTCTCCAACTCCGAAAGCAACCCAAAACCCTAGCCTCCAAAATTCGTTATTTCACCAACAAAATCCGTCCAAAATCTATTTAGATCCACTTCATCACTCACAACCCTCTTTACTCCCACACTCAAAACCCTAAACTCATCATCCAAGATCCCGAATTTTGTTGATTTCGGGAAGGGTAAAGCGAACTGCGACGGAAGCGGGTGCATTCATCTCATCCTCATTCTCTACCTCCTAAAGCACTCATCTATTGAACGGAAAATCTTCACACTTTTGCAATTTGATTTTTGGTTAATTTTGATTGTGCGTTAAATTGCATAAATTTGGAATTTATTTATGTATATTTAGTTAAAAGGGAAATGCTACTTTGAGATATAATTTAATTTTGATATAAATAGGATTATCAACATATAATTTAACTTTTAACTAGAATGTTGAGAGCTTTTGATATGAATATGATTATCAGATATTTGTCCATATTATTGTTAAATTCTTCATTTATATGCATGTATTTTATTGGTGTTAAATTGTTTGTTTTTAGAGTATCAATTCTACCATACCGAAATACATATAAAATTGTAGGATTCTCATCGTTATTAGATATAGCACGAACGCGAAATATTCATAAAGAAGAAACGAGTAGTAGACCCCCAAGTAATCGCGGCCGCGGGGGGCCACAAACTTGTTATGGACGACCCCCAAGTAGTGGTCACGGGGGTGGACAAAGACACACAAATGTAAGATGATTGTCTTTATTCAATTAGTTTGATTTTGCTTTAATAAAATAGTATATTGTGAAATTGATGTTTATTGTTATTTGTTGTGTAGGTCGAGCCAGGTCTATCTTCTTCACCAAATCAGTCAAGCACATCTTCTTCGCGAAATAAGTCGAGCTCTTCTTCATCATCTAATGTCCACTAGTGGGTCCCTGTCCTCTTGACCTTGCAAGGGCAACATCGTTCAAATACGTGTGGGACGAACAATCAAATGAGTGTACATTTTTTAAGGCACGCCACTTTGCCAATGCATCCACGTATCCACGAGCTATTACGGGATTGCGGGTTGTATGAATGAGTTCAAATAAGGCAGACCGTCCTTTTCTAACTGCCCTTCTCGAACGTTGACGTCCGAAAATGCACAGTTTTCACATGCCGATGGGAAGATGTCTGTCACACTACATGATGTTGCAGTGATCACAGGTCTTCCCATCGATGGACGGGCCGTAACTGGAACGATGGACTTCGATCAACAGTTTTTCATCACAGAATATATTAGGGTTAAGCCGGATCCTAGGGCTATTTTCGTGAAGTCTTTTAAGTTGAAATGGTTGAACGATACTTTCTCCAGATCTTCCCATCGATGGACAGGATGTAACTGGAATGATGGACTTCGATCCACAATTTTTCATCACAGAATATCTTGGGGTTGAACCAGATCCTAGGGCTATTATCGGGAAGTCTCTTCGGTTGAAATGTTTGAAGGATACTTTCACCGATAAGTTCAATGAAGATTCGAACGACTACCAAGTCCGATGCTAATGTAGGGTATATATTATGTGATTGTTTGGAGGTGTCATGTTCCCAAACTCCACCAGTATTTCCGTTCCCCTAATGTACTTACCTCTAATTGCAGATCTTGGGACCGTTGGGGCGTACAGTTGGGGTAGTGCAGCATTGGATACATTATATCGGAGTTTGTGCAACTATACTCTTGGTGCGAGTCAGATGAATGGACTGATATTATTACTACAAGTATGGAGTTGGGAACGCATACATATTGGTAAACCCGTAATTAGTAGGCAATCATCAAAGTGGTTGCATGTTCCCGATGCCCTCACATGAAACCACCACAAGGTGTATACTAGTCTAGATCTCTAACATGAAAGGCTAACCCAAATCGCTGCTTGACATACTACAAGGACGAGTTTGATAAGTTGACGGATGACTGTGTCAAGTGGGAGCCTTATACGGAGGAGCGTTTAGCGAGATTGCCACCTGTGTGCACGGTGATTCGTGAGCTATGGTTGACAAGAGCATCTCTTGTCAACTTCGGGGCAATGGAGTCCTATTTTGTCGAGAGAGTACTTCAAAATTTTGGTCTCCGTCAAAATATTCTGGTCTCACAACCATTTAATGCTAATTTGCATGGTGTTACTGATATGGGTCGATAGCCGGGTCACGATTGTGCCACTTGTTTGCACACTCAAGTCGATATATGGAACAATCATCGTTTTGATCACATGATCGTTAATATCCCCCCATTCTATGCCGATTTACAAGGACTGTATATGATGTGGTATCGGAGAATGACTCGACTTTATATATCTCTTACATCTCAAATGCCTTCGGGTGTGCAAGTACCAACTCGGCGGCGAGCCACTGATCCAGCTGACGACCATTATGTTCATTTACCAATGTTTCAACCGAATGCAACATTGATTAGGAATCTTGTGAGTTGTATTTTGTATCTATTCATTTTACATTACACATATGCATATACATTATACATTATGCCTTTAATACATGTTATTTGTTTGAGTACTAGATTTGCCTGTGGGCACGTGCCTACGGCACGTCTTCAGAACGATACAACACACGAAAAGCCCTTTAAACAGTGAAACAACAATTTATGTAGCTCAAGTTTGAATAGTATAACAATAATTAGTTGTAAATAAAAGTCCATGTTTCCATTAGTATATGTTGAAAAATAATTATAAATGGGGGTGTAAAGTCCAACTTCTTAGAACTTGGAGGGTGGAAAATGATGAAATTTAACTGTTGAAGAGATATTTGCTATTTTTCAATATAACATGAACAATAAATTAAAGTATAAAAATTCTGAAAATTTACAAACCTGAAATTTGAAAATTTAAAAATCTAAATTTCTAAGTAAATAAAGATATATATATATATATATATATATATATATATATATATATATATATATATATATATATATATATATATATGAAAAAGTGAAGAGAGAAGAGAGAGATAGTAATAGTTTGGGGGGGGGGGGGGGGGGGGGGGGGATTTGGTTTTGGGGGAAAACTTTTTGGAGGGAAAATATGTTTTGGGATAGTGAATCTGAACCGTTGATTTTGTTCCAATTGAATGTGAATCACTTGATAGCTTTGATTTGTGTTTTATTATATAGATAGATGACCTAAACATGGATTCAGGCAAAAGAATGCGCAAGTGTGTTAAAGAGCAATGTTGGCAAACTAGTGAAAGAGTTTGCACGAAAAATGGTTCATTCGTGTCGGGCACAAGCTAACCTCGTTGGCGAAGTAAATAGATTGGATGCTATATTATCGGGTCCAGTGCACAGAACGGATCGTCGAAAGAAAATGGCCAGAAGACCTTCGTATTGTTAGAGAGTATTAAAAGAACGAAGAGAGGAGGAGCACGTCGATGAGCCAGAAGATGATGAAGATGACATTTCTCTTTCTGGACTTACTGAAGCAACTCCAAGGCATCCTAAACGAACGAGAAGAACCCAAACTTGTTCAGTCCTGATCCATGAACACCTACATTTGATGTATAAGTATTATTCAGTTTGTTAGATTTGGTAGATTGTATAAATTTGGCTTTGTATAAGTTTTAGTTATTTTGTCGGTGTTTGTTTTTTGTTTTTTGTTTTTTTTGTTTTTTTTGTTTTTTTTTGTTTTTTTTTTTTGGTTTTTTTCCTAGGTTTGGTATTTGGATTTTATTCGAGTTATTTTGTTTGTTTTTTCCCTTTTTTTTGCATTGAGTTTGTTTGTGTGATTATTATTTGGTTGGTTGGATGTGATGGCTGAATGTGGTTGAATGGTATGAGATTATGAGTTGTGTTAAAGATTATGAGATGTGGGATCTGAGTTGTGTTTGAGAATACTGAGATTATATGTATACAGGGAAAACCTGAGAATATTGAAAAATCTGGGTTGTCAATATAACTATGCTGGCTATCTTAGTTAGCGAGCCTGGTTCGAAAAGGTTCGCTATCGGAGATAGCGATTGTGAGAATTTTAGATTTCCTGTAATGCCCCTGCCCAAGCTCGGACAATTTATACAATTTATCAGACAAATTATTTATTGTATAGTACAACTGCCCACCACAGGCTGGCTCTCAAAAGGTGGTTAACCGGATTGGTGACTCTTGATCATAGGCTATTATATTTATAGTTAATTATTTTATTGCAATTCCCGATGTGGGACTATTCTAATATACAGCCGCTGTCTTTTCTCTCTTTTATGTCGCTGACGTTAGTGGGCCCCCACCGCCACGTCGCCAACCAAGAGACAGCAGCAAGCTGCCTTTTACACTCAATCGGGTGGGTCCCCTCCCCCAGGTGACGTCATGCTGACGTCACCCAACACAGCACAGAGTGTTGTTTCTTTTAATTCGTGGGCCCCTCTATTATACTCTTTTATTTACAATTTTTCCCTTACCACTTATATATATATATATATATATATATATATATATATATATATATATATATATATATATATATATATATATATATATATATTACTTTAGAAATTACGGATGTTACATTTTCAGACACTTCAAAGTATCTGGAAACTTGCAATTCTCACAGTCACTATCTCAGATAGCGACACTGGTACAACCAGGGTCGAGATAGCGACTTTGAGAATTTTAGTTTTTCCAGAGACTTCAAAGTCTCTGGAAACTCGCAATTCTCACAGTCGCTACCCCAGATAGCGACACTGGTACAACCAAGGTCGCTATCTGAGGTAGCAACTGTGAGAATTTTAGTTTTTCCACAAACTTCAAAGTCTCTGAAACCTCGCAATACTCACAATCGCTATCACAGATAGCGAGCCTAGTTTTTTTTTTTTTTTTGCCACAGAAGTTTACAATCTCAATTTTTTCCTGTATACATAATGACTCGGCTTTAAATACACATATATTATGCCATATAATATCTCAGATAGAAATAAAGTGGCTATATCTCAAACTCAACTAAATATGCACAATTAACTACATAACAAAAGACAGCAATTGTGACAATTTGTCACTAGAAAAATCCATAACCAAAATAATACATAACAAAATTTCATAACCAAAATAATACATAACACAATAGTTCGAATGAGCTAGTTTGAAATAAATGTCAAATTTACGTAGTTTGATGGCTTTGTGAAGTTTGGCTTGAGTTTTTTCGGCATTGGCACATATTGTGATCTTTCAAACAACATTTGGAACAAGTTATCCTCATACCCGTGCTTGACTCATCTCTTACATCCATGTCATTACAAATTCTCATAGTCTTCGTCCGCCCTTTCCTAGAATATTGCAGGCTCGTATCAGCTATGAGTTATGGTCCACTATTAACAGGCCAATATGCTGGATCTAGTGTCGGGGAGCCTATGTTTGTGCCAAGTCACTAATAGAATAAAATGTATCAACATGCGGTTTGTAATCAATTGCACGATATGCACAAGTCGCAAACACATGGGAACATGGAATATGATACAGCTAAAATTTCTGACACGTGCATGTTTTAATACCGAAATTAACGCTGTGCAAGTTCACACCTTTTGAATTCCCACCTACTCTCCATATGCCTGTTTTAACTGAAAAAACTCCAGGTTGATGATGAAACATTATGACCTTATGCAAGTTGGCTCTCTCACGCCAAAAATCGATCAAATCTTGAAGTCTTGAAGCAAAAAAAATCCCTTCACTTATAAGCGTATTGGCTAATTGACGATGGGTGACAAAGTAAGAATTAAGACGGTAAAAGATCATTTCCACAATTGCAGTTACAAGTAAACTACGCACACCTTTCAAAACTGAGTTGAAAACTTTCGAGAGATTTGTAGTCATTATGCCATATCGACGACCTCCTTCGTCATACAGAGCCCATTTCTCAACTAGTTCTCTTTCAACCAAGTAACCGCCTCCACATTGACAGTTTCCAGTTCAGTGAGTTTGCTCTGGAACTTTTTGGGTTGGTTTTGACATGCTATAATTTTAACTTTTTTCCTCATAGCTTTGCTACCAAATTCGTGAAGAAATTTGTAAAGAAATGGCGCATACAATAACAATTATATGCATTTGGTTTGTTCCATGCCCCGTTTTGCATTTCCATGGCGGTCATGATACCTGCATGACGATCGGAGATAACACATAATCCAAACTGATCAGTGACAAAACAACGAATGCAGGTGTCACGCCCCGCTTCCCAAAAACATAACACATGGTTGCTACAACAAACCGTTTTGCTTTAGATTTCGTAGTGGAGTCCATAGGGCAGTGTACTCAGGTACAGGATAACAGGAAACAAGAACAGATAGAACCTAGTGGTTCTCTTCCGAGTACACCTTCCTATAGGGAAGTATGTAGTCAGGTACAGGAAACAGGCATATCCTAGTGGTTATCTTCCGAGTACATCTTCCTATAGGGAAGCATGCAGTCCGGTATAGGTAACATGATCATGAATCATGTAGTCATGAACACATAACAGGCAGGCAGGACATAGGTCCTCTTTTAAGTACACGTTTCTATATTTTCCACTACTAGATCTTTCCCTTAACCCCGACTTGGTCATTTATTATTAAAATCAGGCATGCAAGTATGTGTTGCAGAACAAAGCAAGAATAACAGGATATACACATGTATCAGGTTCAGGGTGCAAGATAAACAAGTATAGGTACAAGATAACACATAACAGGGTAAAACAATTAGTTTTCTAATTCAGGACAGCAAGACAGTATTGTACAAAAAATAGTGATTCCCGCTGCTAAAAACATCCAAATCTAGATCCGTCGAGGGATCTAGAAAATAGACTTCCACACGAATCCAGCGAGTATAAATAAGTCATATAGTAATTCACAACATTATAACTCAAAATAGGTTTGAAAACAGAAAACATGTTCAGTCAGAAATCAGGAAAACGGATTCTCAGTCAGAAAAATCGCATCAAAGCCTCTCAAATAAATTCAGGGAAAATCTGGGGTAATCCCCTATATGTCTAGAATCAAAATATAAAGTTTCATAATATTCCAGTAAAATTAGTTTAGTCATCAAAAATAAGAACACATCAAGAAACGGTAGTTTGGCAAATTTCGAATTCCCAACACTGCTGTACGAAAACTGAAATATCTCGCATACCGTGAAACGAAATCCCAATCCGCCAAAGGGAGATGAAAATAGAAAAAATATATTAACTTTCATATATCACAAATATTTTTCATACAATAAAAGGAATCAGGGTGAAAATAAGATTCTTTACAGAACAGCAAGTAAAATACTGCAATTGTAGTTTTCATAAACGAGCATGAAACAACACATAAAACTCATCAATAAAATTCACCAAAATTCTGGGTAATCCCTAACTAGATAAAAAAATACTGACCAAAGTTTTGGATCAAAATAATATGTGTAGCATCAGTAATAAAATTATTTAGTTATCAAAATCATCGAAAAACAAAATCTGGAAAAGATCGACACCTATGTAGTAAAACAGTCATAACTCACTCATAAGAAAACGAAATCAAGCAAGGCCAAAGGGGTTTGAAAATAGACAAAATTCTCTAAAACTCATGTTTTATACCGAAATTAAGTTACTGACTTCAAGGCAGTCCAAAACAGCAAACAAAACAGATCAGCGACAAAATACAGATTTTTCCCTTTAACAACAACTCAACATATATCATCCAAAACTTGTTCAAAACACAACCAAACATGAAATCGGGTCTACCAAGTGTCTAAACATCATGAATTAAGGTATCTAGCATGTCCACTCCAAGTATTTCACATGGGTCTCAACCAAATCACGAATTCTCACAAAAATTCTCACATACATGATCAAAATCAAGAACGGGTAAATCCTAAGTTAATTCATGTCCATATTGTGTCGTGAGTCATCTACGGTCAAATTTTCACAATAGAGATAAAATCCATCAAGTATATCACAAACAAGAGTCCTCTCTAGACCCAACTACATTATAGGTAGTATTTTTGACTTGTATCAAACAAATGAATTGGAGTACAAGTTACTTGCCTTAACCAAAGATGAAGAACAACAAAAACCAAGAGCAAGGAGCAAAACCCACGAACGAAAATCAACTAACCAACGAACGAGAATCAACGAATCCACGAACGATCCACACGTGCACTCGAGCACGTGCAAATACCAAAAAGCAAGAGAGGGAGAGATGGTGTCGGGGCTTCTTGCGGTTGTTGCTGCTGGCTCCGGCGCTGGTCGGCGACGGCCAGAAGGGATGGGAGAGATGGATGGAGAGGTCGTGAAGTGGATGCTCTGGTGTAAGAGGTCGGGCTTGGGGTGTTGCAAGGAGGTATGCAGGCCGGGAGGGGTAGGGGCTGTCGGGATGTGCACCAGGCCGGAGAAGGGGGTCAGCTGGCCTGGGTGTTGGCATCGGATTGGTGTACGGCGGCACAAGCAAGGGAGAGAGAGGGAGAGAGACCGGGGGCTAGGGTGAGGGTTTAGATTTTAGGGTTAGGGTTTGAGGGGAGAGATACAATTATATATATATATAGAGAGAGAGGATTAAGGTTATTGGGTATTTGGGTTAATTAGGAGTAGTAGTAGGATTAATCCAATAAGACAAATGGGAATCAAATTGAATAGGATTCAAACTAGGATTGGGTTTAATTTAGGTTTGGTAATCAATTAGGGATCAAAATATAGGATTAGGAATGGGGTAGACCACCAAATCACCAAGAGCACCCAAAAAAGTAAATAAAGAAAACGAGACAACAATAAGGAGCGAAAACAAGAACCATGAACAAGAACAACCAAGAAATCGGAAATAACTCGCAAAAATCAAGAATGAGAAAAGAAAATGATTTTGAATTCGTTTACAAAAATTTGCAAATTCTTCCAAAGCATCATTTTTATGTTTTAAAAAGAAAGTCCAAGTGAATCGTGAAAAATCATCTACTAACACAAATACATATCTACTTTTATTTAAAGAAGCAACTCTAGTAGGGCCAAATAAATCCATATGAATTAATTCGAGCGGCCTACTAGTAGAAATTACTTTTTTTGTTTTAAAAGTAGATTTAATTTGTTTACCTAGTTGACATGCATCACATAACTTATCCTTTTTAAAGGATAGTCTTGGCAGCCCTTTAACTAGGTTGTACTTAGACAATTTAGAAAGATTTTTCATATTCACATGACCAAAATGTCTATGCCAAAGCCAAGAATCATTGTTAGAAGCTACTAAACAAAAATCATTTGAAAACTCATTTGCTTTCAAACATAACTCATAAATGTTGTTTTTCCTAAAACCTTGAAAAATTATGTTTTGCATGGTAGAATCATAAATTAAACAAGCATCTTTTTCAAACATGATTTTATAACCTCTATCACAAAGTCGACTAATACTTAACAGATTATGCTTAAGTCCACTAACTAATAAAACATTTTCTATAGAAAGGTTAGTGTCCTTACCGACCATACCAATTCCTGTGACTTTTTCTTTATTGTTGTCACCAAATGTAACTGTTCCTCCATCAATATTTTGTATGGTAGATAGGAGGTTGGCATGACCAGTTATATGCTTAGAACATCCGCTGTCATGTAACCAACAATTTTTCTTTGGTACCTATAAAATATTCAATGTGAATATGGTACCCTTTTTATTGGGTCCAAAAGATATTAGTTTGTTGGAAACCAAACCCATGATGAGTTTGATTTTCCACCATAAGCAGCAATGAAATTAGCAGAATTACATACATTCAGCAAATATGAATTTATATAAGCAATTCTATCTTTCGAACTCAAGTTGACTGGAACCCATACATATTTGCTCTATCCAGTCGACTTTATAACACCTTTCAGTCGACTTATACTATCTGTCAATCGACTGGGAGGTAATATAGGTCGACTTATATGAGGTTTTAGTCTTGTTGAATATGACTCAGTACCTCTGGACAGGCGACTGGTGGATGGATACAGTTGACTTGGTTGAATTTTTTATTTGCTTTTATCAGTAGAACTTACAAACTTAGGCTTTTCAAAGAACTCATAAAGTTTATGTTTAATACTAGAAATAGATATAGGTTTATTTATACTAGTGTTCTTAGTAGAATGATCTTTTTCAAGTGATTTTTTAAAACGAAGTACAAACTTTTGACTAGATTTTACTTGATTTTGAAGAACATCATTTAAATTCTCTTTTCCTTTATTAAACTTAGATACGTTCTTGGATATCTCTTCATAATTTTTCTTTAGAGATTTAAGATCCATATCTAAACTTGAAATACGAGAATTCAAAGATTTTACTTCTTTATCAAGGTTAAGATTTTCTTGAGAAAGTGTTTGATTAACTTTATCTAAGTTCTTAACTCTAATATTTTCTTTTTTCAGTTCTTGAAAAATTTCATTGAAGGCATCAAGTAAATCATTTGAATCATACTCATTACTTACTTGATTCTTTGACGCCATGAAACACACGTTTGTAACCTCGTTGGTCTCATCAATTTCTTCTTCTGCAGAAGAATTGCTGTCATCCCAAGTTTCTTGGTATGCCTTTTTATTTTTGACGAACTTGTTCTTTGTGTACTTATCCTTCTTGAAATTGGATGTCTTTCCCTTAGATTTTGCGTTCTCTAGTGGACAATCCTTCTTCATATGGCTTGCCTTGTTACACCTGAAACAAGTTGGAGGATCATTAGAATCTTTAAACTTTGAATTAAGCTTACCTTTCCTTAGGAACTTTTTGAATTTCCTTGTGAACATGGCAATCTCCTCCTCATCTTCTTCTTCATCTTCGGAGTCTGAAATGGCTTTGAATGCTAATGTCTTCTTCTTTGATTGTTGTGGTTTGGCATCGTTCTTACGTTCTTCAATTTGTACTTCATAAGCCATAAGATTTTCCACAAGATTCTCAAGAGAAAGTTGTGATAAGCCATTGGCCTCTTCTATGGCAGTGGTCTTCTTCTCCCATTCGGGGGTTAGTGCACGGAGTACCTTTCTCACCATCTCTACTTGAGTGTATGTCTTTCCAAGTGCCACAACTGAGTTTGTTATGTCTGTGAACCTAGTAATCATCTCGGAAACACTCTCATTCTCCTTCATGAGGAACATTTCAAACCTGTGAACAAGAATAGATATTTTAGATTCTTTCACTTTGTTTGTTCCTTCATGAGTTACCTCGAGTGTGTACCAAATTTGATGTGCGGTTGTTGCATTTGACACACGGTTGAACTCCTCCTTTGTAAGAGCACAGAATAACGCATTCATTGCTTTTGCATTGTTCATTGTTTGGTTCTTCATGTCGTCGTTCCATTGTGCATATGAAATGGTAGGAGCGGTGTATTCTGTTTCCGTCATGTTCCATATTTCATAGTTGATGGATTGTAGGTAGATCTTCATTCTACACTTCCAATAATTGTAATTTGTTCCATCGAAGAGAGGTGGTCTTTGTGTAGATTGACCTTCATGGTACTGATTTGCATTTGTAGTAGTTACCATTGCACTCATCCAGGCTCTGATACCAAGTGTTGGATCATGTAGGAAAGGCAATAAACACTAGAGGGGGGGGGGGGGGGGGTGAATAGTGTTTTATAAAAATTAAAAAGCGGAATTAAGAATTTCTTCTACTCAGTCGACTTGAAAGGATTAACCAGTCGACTGAAGCGACAATAGAAAAGTATTTTTCAGGAGAGTCTGAGGAGTCGACTTAGAGATGAGACAGTCGACTTATCACACAAATTTCACAGAGTAGTACGAGTCTGACCAGTCGAATTACAGGAGTACACAGTCGACTGTCCAGACATGTTTCACAGAAAAATTATAAACTGAGAAAAATGAAATGCAAGTTCATAGAGATACAACCATAGAGTGCACACGATGTATCCTGATTCGGTCCTCTCGACCTACATCTAGTCCCCAAGCAACCCACTTGAAATTTTTCACTATTCTTGAAAAAGATTACAAGAATACCCTACGTCGTTTAGACAACAACCTTGTCCAACCCGTAGTCCTTTCTCTCAACCAGAGAAAGCAACCCACTCTTTCACCAAGAGTGACAAACCTGACTCTACACCCTAGAGTCCTACTCTCCAACCGAGAGGAAAAGAAAAAAACAATAAAATTGTTTACAATTAACCTATAGGCTTGTTGTGATTGTGATTTTGTACGTGGCTATTTGGTCGCAGTCCAAAACGAAATCAATGTTATGCTGGACTGAAAACATAGAACCAAGACTTAGTGAGTTTTGAAAGCTTTTCTCTTTTGAATGCACAATACTTAAACTTTTTCTAAAAAATGCTTGGAAATCTTTAAAGGTGATTCTAAGGCTATATTTATAGCCTAGAATCCCTGGACGTTGTAAAAACAGTTTCTCATAACTGTTAATCAACGGATAAAAAACGGATAAATGTTTTGAATTCGAAAAACAACTTTTGAAATCAGTAAACTGTCGAAATCACTTGAACAGTCGACTGGGTGGCCCCTATGAGTCGACTGGTCAGAGTTTGAATAAGATCTGGCAGTTTTGTACAGACTCAGTAGACTGGTTATAAATGGCAGTCGACTGGTACTCAACAGCTGATCTAGTTCAAGCTGTTTCGACCTTTAGATTTTGTAAAAATACACAGTTATAAAAAATTATATGTGAGTGTGTGTGTGTGTGACAAGGCTGTACATAAATCTAAGACTCAACAAAGAGAAAAATTATATTTTTACAAGACACACAAATATAAGACTTTGAAGCTTTGGTCTTGACTTGAGTCTTGAGTCCTGAGTCTTGAGTGAAGTTTTTGGCCATTGTCTTTATCTGGAGCTGTGCTTGATCATTGTACAGATTTAGATTATTGTTTGAGGCCTTTGTGTATCATATATGATAACTTTTGATACAACCTGCAATTATATAAAGCATAGCACAAAAACATTTTGCATTGTATTGTATTCATCAAAATCAAGAATCAACAAAAATATCCGAAGTTCCTATTGCCCTGGCTTGCTTAAGTTAATATCGTCAGTTACAGCAATTAGCAATGAACCCCAGATGTGCAACTTCTCTGTTTCAAGATCATCATCTATCCATGCACATATTGTCAAACTGTATTATTCAAAGGAAGAAAAAGTGTTATAATAGAGTGAAAACGAAATCCATGCAAATAGTAACGAGCATCATAGGCAATATAATTTTTACCATATGTAGAACCATCTATTGACTAAGAGGTTCAGAAAACTCTTAAGCACCTCTCTGCATCCTGCTCACTGGTTTATTGTTTTCTGATAAGATAATTGTATGAATATAAATAAATCAATCAATAACCTAGAAATATGATATCTTAGTGTGAAAAATGACAATTAATTGTTATCATGCCGAACGACATTTAACATTTAAGCCATCAAAAGCCCCCCACCAACAAAAAAAGCAAAAGAAAAACATTTGAACAACGAACGTAGGTTAATTGCTAAGAAGCAATCTCTCCAATTCTATCATTCAACATCGAAGAGTCATTTGACGATTTATGACCTGATACTGACCTCCTATAGCCGTAAAAAATAGCCTACAAAATTTGGCGGGGGAAACTATGTGCAAAAGTCGAGCTTGCCGGATGTTGACCAACTGGCATCCTCCAAAGCCTACCAACTCTAAGTAAAAAATCTACAAGGGAAAAGATGATAGATTCACTATACGTTAAAACTCTCAAACACATAAAGAGTAGGGTCAATCATAAAGCTTTCCCACTCTATTAACATCATGGAACGTTTCACTAAATAATTTCCATGGACCAATAATTAGTGGAAACTTCCATCAATCAGTGGAGCAAATATTCCCCACAATTATCTTTAAGAAAAGATTATAAGTTCAAGCAGCTACTCCTAAAAATAATCAAATAAATAACCAACCAAAATGCTTTATGAAATCAAACTAATACTTGTCACTCAGTAAAAGAATGCTTGCAGGGTTTATTAATGCATACATTGCATACAAGTTATATTTGGCATCACAATTTACCAAAATTTTTTAACATGATTAAACTAAGAAAAAACTAAGGTTTCGATTTAAATTAATTTGAAGGGAAAATTTTATACCTTGGGCTTTCGATTCTTGAGATTGCAGCGTCTCGCTAGAGGTAGAGGTGCTCGTCTCGCTAGAGGAGAGAGAGGTAGGGTTTCGCTTTGATTGAGAGACAGAGAGAGGTCGCTCGAAAGAGAGAGAGATTAGGGATCAGAGATCAAAAAGCGCTCAGGAGATTGAAATGGAGAGACCAGGAGAGGTCGATCGCGCTCAGTAGATTAGGGTTTCGCGTCGAAGGAGTAGGGTTTCGTTTCCTTTTTTTTGGGAAAAAGGGGGAGATCGGAAAGCTCTCGGTCTGAAAGGGCAGAGTGAAAGAGAGGGTAGGGGTAAATGACCAAATTACTCCTCCGTAAGTGTGAGAAGAGCGGGAGATAATGCGAGCCATTAGATCTGCATCATGATCAAAATACAGATCGGACGGCTGAGCGCGAGTGCACACGGCTGTGTGCACTAGAGTGCACAACCGAAGCTTTCCATATATATATATATATATATATTAAAAAAAAGAGTGGTTGTTGGCCCATGGGGGATTCTATAGGGCTTGGATTAATGGAATTAATCAAAGAGGCCTATAGAAGGAATTATGGGGCTTAGGAAATATATGCATTAAATGATGAAATGAAGATGTGGCTGGTGCTACATGGTTGGGCGTGAGTGATTATTGTCCCACATCAAGGATTAGTAAAGATTAATTAAATATAAATATAATTGCATATGATCAAGAGTCACATAATTGGTTAACCAACTTTTGAGAGGCAGCCTGTGGTGGGCAGTTGTACTAATAAATAAATAAATATATGTATAAATTGTCTGAGTTTGTAGAGTCCCGAATTTTCAATATAATATCTCAAAAATACATGGCACAATTCCTAGTATCAACCTCAATTGTAATAGTAAACATAGCCAAAACACAAATAAATTTTTTTAACTTTTATTACATTAATTCTTTACAAAATACAGTGGAAAACAAACACCTTAAATTACAAGTCTTTTCTTTTACAACACATTCTTTTGCAATTTACATAAAGCATAACATTGATCTAGCACAAGCATCCAAATCCCAAGCTATAAGCACTTACCTGTAAAACATGAGGCTAGAGATAACCCTAACCCCCAAAACTACAGGGGTAAGCCATAACGGTGTGAGTGACATAAAAATTAAATGCAACATAAATAAAACATGCAACATAGAATCATAAACATCATGTATTAACAGCAAGAATAAAATGAAATAAGAAATAACAATAGACAAAACATGAAAACATCAAGTGAAACTAAACTAAGTGTCATGTGTAGAAAAACAGGAAACAACATGCACAAACCAAGTCAAGAAAACACCAATGCTATATGCTGACTCTCTAATGCTTACTTGTCGGATTCTATGCATCCCACTCTACATAGGTCCGGTGCAAGTCCTTATCGTTCTCCACTTGATAGGGTTAAATCCCCCGCTATGCAACTAATCCTACTACTATGACTACTGTGAGATTTAGACATTCTGCAAGTATTGGTTCTCGCCCTTGGAATACTGGAGGCCAATCCCACCCCGCAGATCATTTTGTGGCCCTTACGTCCATCGTCCCAGAAACTGGAGATTGCCTCACTCCGCAGGTCATCCTGGAACTCTCATTACACAAACATCCCATGAGCGCCACTCTCGTCCTCAGAATACTAGAGATCAATCAGATCACTCTGTGGCCCATACGTCCATCGTCTCGGAATACTGAAGAATATCTCACTCCTTGGATCATCCTGGAGGCCATAACTCATGTTTGCACTCATTTCATCATATCACCATCTAGTGCCTGTCCTTATCTTTTTAACTTAATTAATTAATTACGAATCTTCTAGAGTTGGTGTACCATACCTGACTTAACTCAACCGATCAACACCAAAGCCATAACTGGCAAAACCACAAAATCTCAACTGCCGATATCTAGGGTCCCACACACCCTCTAGAGACTCATAACTCAACCATCAACACAAAATAAATCTTTCATTTTAGTCTCTTCATATCAGTGTTAACTTACTCACAAAAGTTCATTCATTCATAATGTTTGTGTATGAGTTTATATATATATAATGAGATCCTCTTTACGGAATATGTAGCTTGTGAGTACAATGTGTATATAAAACCCTTTACTGAAATGCATATATGAAAGATACAAAAAAACCCTTTACTGTGATGAAGCATATGTATATGTATATAATATATAGAAACCCCTTTCACTGATTTGAAACATATGAGTATATATATATATATATATATATATATATATATATATATATATATATATATATATGATAACTGAAATATATAGTTATATATGATAACTGAAATATATAGTTATATATGATAACTGAAATATATAGAAAATCCCTTTTTACTGATTGAAACATACACTGATTAAAATAGAGCATCAGAAGACATAGAAGATTTAGAAAAACTCCCTTTTACTGGTATGAAGTATCTATATATGTATATATCTGATATATATAGATAAACCTTTTAGTGAAGTATATAGATGTGTGTGTGTGTGTGTGTGTGTGTGTGTGTGTGTGTGTGTGTGTGTGTGTGTGTGTGTGTGTGTGTGTGTATATCCTTTTACTGATGTGAAGCGAAACATAAGCAGATTATATAGAAGATGCCCCTTTGTTGAAACTAAGCAATATGCAGGTTATAGGAAAACGATCCATATGCAGGATATAGCAGATGCACTTTATTGAATTTGAAAGCATATGCAGGTTAGAAGATGAATTTTATGCAGATACAAAGAAGAAGCCCTTTACTGAATTGAATCATATATATATATATATATATATATATATATATATATATATATGATATGGCTAAAAATGGGAATAAATCAGGACCGTTCGAAGCAGACATGAATCTTAGAGCTCAGGGGTAAAACGGTAATTTCACCTACAAACGGGTCTGAAGTGGGGACTGGGTCTTTCTTCAAAACCCAAAACCCATAAACGGATCTGTCTTACTAGGTACGGGTCCCAACCCGTTACAAACTAGTTCAGAAGAATAAAGAAGAATTCAGATTCACAATTATCACTAAGAGGTGATTTTAACCACTTCTATCCATTCACACCGGGAAGTAGAAATATGTTCTTATCTCGAAACGGATCCCTAAGGTGACTATAAAAACCCCTCTCCCCCACCATAAGAAGGTAATCAATACTTTTCCAATTAAAGCTCTTTTATAATCATTCAGATTACTGACAAGAGCGTCGGAGGGTGCGACGCCGGGATCCATCCCGGTGTTTCGCACTTTTTACAGGTCAACGGCAGCGGCAAGAAACTAGTCAACACATTGGTAAAGGTCAACAGGTCAACAGGTTTGCTTTATTGTTTTCTCCAAGAATCCAAAAATTCATCTGTTTGCTCCCACACCAAAATCAGCAGCAATAGATTGGTGCCGTCTGTGGAAAACGAAAAAGCAATCCGACCTAACTTCATCAGCGAGACTAGTTTCAAGCCATGCATCCAAAAGAGAAGGGGAAGGCAGCGGTCTCCAGCCGAAAAATCACTTATCTTCCTCCTCCCCCTCCTCCAGCTCAAGGTGCTCCTCCTCAACAGGCCCCTCCAGGGTCTCGGGGGGCTCCCATCCGAGTCGTCCGAAGCAACATCCTCATGACCATGTCGCTGTTTCCAATCCTTCAGTTGAATCTATGGCTTCTCAAAGCCCTCCCGAACGGGATTGTCGTGAAGTGATTGCCAACCGCCAAAAGGGGGTCGACCTCCGAACTCGCTTGAATGGATGGCGAGCCCTTGGGGGAGTCCATCAACCTGAGCGCCCAGGAGCCTCAAGAGTCCAGACCCCCCGCCGACCGAGGACCAAAAGATCCCCTCCCCCGAGGAGGCGAAGAGAGTCCCCACAGTGTCATTGGCGGAGAACTCATTCTCCAGTAAGCCGAGCCACACATAGGGACCGCCAAACTAGAGAGGCACCAGTCACAAGGGCGGAGCTCCAAGATTTTCAAGAGGCCGTTCTGCAGGCCCTCAACGCCGCTCCCAACCACGAGCAACGGGCACCTAGTCCTGAACCTGCCCTAAGCCGCCTTCACACTCCCAATCCTCATCCATCTCCAAGCTTCCATCGCCGCAGCCCCAGTCCACCCTCGTACGAAGATGAGTCCCGGGGCTCGGCAAGATGTGATCAAAGAGAAGACTCGGTCTACCGCCGTCTCCACGAGATGGAGAGGCGCCTCGGCCGAATTGACAGGGAAGAAGAGCAACGGGCGATAAACCTCCGCCCAAGCAGACCTCCATTCTCCCGCACCATCATGGAGACCCCCGTCCCAGAAAACTTTAAGCTGCCTCACTTCGAGTCGTATACCGGGGAGTCGGACCCTGCGGATCACATAGAGAGTTTCAAAACTCTCATGATGATCCACCATGCTTCAGATGCCCTCCTCTGCAAGATCTTCCCTGCCACGCTGAAGGGGCCTGCGAGAGAATGGTACTCTCGACTCGCCCTGGCCTCCATCTTCTCATTCGATCAATTCGAAGGGCTCTTCCTTACTCATTTCGTGAGTAGCCGCTGGGCCGAAAAAACAAGTGTATCTCTGGTGACCCTCAACCAAAGAAAGGGTGAACGCCTAAGGGATTACGTTCGCAGCTTCACCGCCAAAGCCCGGTCCATTCCCTCCCTCAACCAATCAGTAGCCTCTGCCGCATTCGAGCGCAACGTCACTAACGTCGATCTCAGGGCGTCCCTTGCCAAGAAGCCTCCTCGAAACTTCTCAAAACTCCTGCTTAGGAGTGAGAAGTACATTCGAGTGGAAGAAGCTCTCAACCCCCCTACTCTTGAGGAATCATCTTTCGGGAAAAAACGGAAGAATACGAGCGAAGAGGGGCCCCAAAAATTCCAGAGGGATGGCAATGGCCAACGCCGCCCGGCTCCTCGTTTTGAGAAGTTCACCCCACTCATTGCTAATATATCAGAAGTTCTTATGGAGGTGGACAAGGAATGGCTACTCCGTGCTCCCCCTAGAATGAATACCCCTGACAAGAAGAGGAACAGGGATAAGTGGTGCCGCTTTCACAGGGACCACGGCCACGACACGGATGATTGTCGGGCTCTCAAGGAGGAAATCGAAGAACTCATACAGCGGGGACACCTGACCAAGTTCGTCCAAAAAGATGGAGCCGAACCTCCACCCTGAGGAGCCTACAAACGAACAGAGAGGTCCACAGAGTTCCAAGATTCCGAACCTGGAGCCGTTCTTCACCTCATCCAAGGAGGTCCAATGGGGGGAGAACCAAACTCCTCCCAAGAGGCCTTCACCTTATCGTAGAAGTAGGATTTCGGTTTTCAATAAGGCCGATGCTTGTAACACGACCAAGAAGCATGTACTAATGGCTCGCCCTATTGAAGCGGGCACTTAGTTTATCTCAATAAAACTTAACATTTTTTCATTGAAAATTATTGCTCTTGCTTCATCTCTATCTCTCCGAGTCACATCTATGACTCATTAAATGGTGAGTTCAGAGTCCAGCTTCTCCTACATGGCTGCTCCCACAACTTACTAAGCCCAAAAAACGAGTTTGGAGTCCAACACTTGGTTCGACGTTGCTTTAGCCGCTTGAAAACAAGCAAGGGCGGGGCAGCTCACCATTCGGAATTGCTCATACAACTCGTTAACCCCCTCTAACAACATATTCGGAGTCTAAAACTTGGCTCGATTCCTCTTCAACTACTCGCTTACAAGCAAGTAAAAAGTGCTTCGTCATTCGGAATTGCTCCCACAACTGTTGAATCTCTTTAAACAACAAGTTCGGAGTCCAAAGCTTGGTTCGATTTCTCTTCAACTATACGCTTACAAGCGAGTAAGAAGTGATTCGCCATTCGGAATTGCTCCCACAACTGTTGAATATCTTTAAACGACAAGTTCGGAGTCCAAAACTTGGCTCGATTCCTCTTCAACTACTCGCTTACAAGCGAGTAAGAAGTGGTTCGTCATTCGGAATTGCTCCCACAACTGTTGAGTCTCACTTAAACAACAAGTTCGGAGCTCAACTCTCCCCTAGAATTTCTCCTCAAACTTGTCTCCCAAATGGCTCTCTCCTAGAGCCAAGCACTTCGCTCCGCTCGCCTCCAAAGCGGACCTCTTCTCAACGAGTTCGGAGCACAACTCTCTCCTAGAGTTGCTCCTCAAACTTGTCTCCCAAATGGCTCTCTCCTAGAGCCACGCTCTTCGCTCCGCTCGCCTCCAAAGCGGATCTCTTCTAAGTGAGTTCGGAGCTCAAAACTCTCCCCTAGAGTTGCTCCTCAAACTCGTCTCCCAAATGGCTCTCTCCTAGAGCCAAGCTCTTCGCTCCGCTCGCCTCCAAAGCGGACCTCTGCTCAACGAGTTCGGAGCACAACTCTCTCTTAGAGTTGCTCCTCAAACTTGTCTCCCAAATGACCCTCTCCTAGAGCCAAGCTCTTCGCTTCGCTCGCCTCCAAAGCGGACCTCTTCTTAACAAGTTCGGAGCACAACTCTCTTCTAGAGTTGCTCCTCAAACTTGTCTCCCAAATGGCTCTCTTCTAGAGCCAAGCTCTTCGCTCCGCTCGCCTCCAAAGCGGACCTCGTCTAAGCGAGTTTCGGAGCTCAAAACTCTCCCCTAGAGTTGCTCCTCAAACTCGTCTCCCAAATAGCTCTCTCCTAGAGCCAAGCTCTTCGCTCCGCTCGCCTCCAAAGCGGACCTCTTCTCAACGAGTTCGGAGCACAACTCTCCCCTAGAGTTGCTCCTCAAACTCGTCTCCCAAATGGCTCTCTCCTAGAGCCAAGCTCTTCGCTCCGCTTGCCTCCAAAGCGAACATCTTCTCAACGAGTTCAGTGCACAACTCTCTCATAGAGTTGCTCCTCAAACTTGTCTCCCAAATGGCTCTCTCCTAGAGCCAAGCCCTTCGCTCCGCTCGCCTCCCGAGTGGGCCTCTTCTAAGCGAGCTCGGAGCTCAAAACTCTCCCCTAGAGTTGCTCCTTGCACTCACATCTAAGAATGGATCTTCCCATGAATCTTATGAGGATCTTCCTAGCCCATCTCCTTCACCCTTAGGAGTGGAGCTCCTTTTCGAAGATTATGAAGACCAAAACACCACCCAACTTCATGAAGACAAAGATGTTACGGGACTATTTTGACCATGAAGAAGGGTGATTCTTCAACCCATTTTTGAAGAGTACTTGTAAACCTCCGAGTTGGCTTCGAAACGAGGGGTCGCATGCCCCGATCGGACCTCCGTAGCACCGGAAAAGTGGATCGCAACACAGCTACGCTGAGCTACCGAGGTGCCCATTCGGGGAAAGATGCCCCCGAGTAACAGAGTCAAGCTACCGAGCTACAAGCCTACAACGCCGAGCTACCGGGGCACCGACCTCCGTATTGGGAAAAAAATGTCTCTGAGCACCTTGGACCATCAGATCGTCCAGATGTTCGCGCCAACGACTGATGGGTGGCTCAGATTTCGCCACATCCACAAAACGACAAAATTACGTTTTCTCGTGATCTTAAGCCCACAAAACGACAAGATCACGCTTTCTCGTGATCTGTGCCCACAAAACAACAAAATCACCACCGAGCTACTGAGCTACCGAACTGCAAAATGGCAAAAAATCACCTCGAAATTCGTGCTCAACCACCCTCGGATTCGCCCAAGAACAAACAAAAAATAGGGGGGGACTGACGGATCGGGGTCGGACCCGTTGTCGAACGAAAAGCCCAAAAGCAAAGAGGGAAAGAGAAAAAGAGGCTAACGGGCCGGGTTCGGATCTGTTACCTGTACCCCTTCTTCATCCATCTTCTCCTTTAAGTTTTGGCGCCAAAAAAAAGAAAAAAAAAGAGAAGAACCCAACCTCCGAGCACCTCATTCGTCAACCATGCGAACTCTTCACTTCGTCGACCATCCCCTCGCCACGCCGAGCTCCGCCTCCGACGAGATCCCCTCATCAACGAGCTCCGTCAAGTTCCACTCCACCTCCAAATGCCGATCTCTCCACTACTTCGAGCTCCAACCTCGCCGAACTCCGCCTCCCATGGCGTCATCGAGCTCTCCCCATGCCGAGCTCGACCACTCTGCTTGTCAGCACCACCGAGGCTCTCCTCCTGAAGCACCGAACTCAAAGTTCCCCTTCCTCGCCGAGCACCTCCAGCGCCGAACTCCTCGCCAAGCTCGTCACCGAGCTCAAGGCCTCTGCCGCCGAGCTCCGTCTCCAATGCCGAGCTCATCACTACCAAGCTCATCGTCGCCGAGCTCACAAGCTTCGAACCCACCGTCGAGCTCCCTCCTACAGTCGAGCTCCACCACCTCTGAGTTTGAGAAACCCATCATCGAAGCCCTTCAGCCGTTCTCGTCGAGCTCCTTCTCTAGCTTCGCCGAAGCTCTCTCCCCGTTCTCGTCGAGCTCCCTCTCCAGCTTTGTCGAAGCTCCTCCCCCGTTCTCGCCGAGCTTCCATCACCGAGCTCCAAAGCTCCAAGAACTCCACTTGTCTCCGGGCTCTCCATCGTCATCATCGAGCTCCCGCCACGAGTTCCACTCCGTCGAGCTTCTCTCCTCGCCACCCGCGAGCGGCCACCCTCCTCTTCGAGCTCCCTCCTCACGCTCGAAGGAGTCGAAGGACAACGAAGAAGAAGCTGGGGAGCAAAGCAGAGGGACGAAGACGAAGTTGAAGAAGAGCAGAGAAACAGAGCAAAGAAAGGGAAAAAAAGTGCCACGTGGCGGTCAACGCCAGCGTTGACCGTGCCACGTGGCGACACCTGGTGGGTCAGCGCCGCGTGGCGAACTACCGGGGTACCGGACTGCACATGTAGAGAAAAATGCTGCTGAGCCACACGAGCCGTCAGATCACCCCGAACATTGCGTCATGACCTGATCGACATCCAGAAACGTGCCACGTATCCAGAATCTTGCCTACTTTGTGATGCGCGCCATCTGATCATGATCGACGTCCAGAAACGCACCACGTGTCCAGGTAATATTTAATTTATTTATTTGAATTAATTATTCCAAAAATTCGAAAAATTAATTAAAAAATTCTAAAAATAATTATTAATTCAGAAAATTATTTAAAAATTCTGAAAATAATAATTATTAAATTATAATAATTAATTAAAATTTTGATAATTAATTATTTAATTCGAAAAATGAATAAAAAATTCAAAAAAATGAGGAAAAATTCAGAAAAACTGGAAAAATCACAAAAAATCCTGAAAATTCTGAGGATATTTTTGGGTATTTTACAAGCTCAGAATAACGCTGTTACACCTCGAGCAAGATCCAAACTCCCTTAAGAACCCCGATAAAATCCTGTACGCCATTAGAGCAATAAAACTACTCCTTAAAGACTGTAGAACTCAGTCTCCAAGAGTGGGGAGCTCGTGATATGGCTAAAAATGGAATTAAATTGGGACCGTTCGAAGCGGACACGAATCTTAGAGCTCAAGGATAAAACGGTAATTTCACCTACAAACGGGTCTGAAGTGGGGACTGAGTCTTTCTTCAAAGCCCAATAACCCATAAACGGATCTGTCTTACTGGGTACGGGTCCCAACCTGTTACAAACCAGTTCAGAAGGATAAAGAAGAATTCAGATTCACAATTATCCATAAGAGGTGGTTTTAACCACTTCTATCCATTCACACTGGGAAGTAGAAATATGTTCTTAGCTCGAAACAGATCCCTGAGGCGACTATAAAAATCCATCTCCCCCACCATAAGAAGGTAATGAATACTTTTCAAATTAAAGCTCTTTTATAATCATTTAGATTACTGTCAAGAGTGTCGGAGGGTGCGTCGCCGGGATCCATCCCAGTGTTTCACACTTTTTGCAGGTCAACGACAACAGCAAGAAACCAGTAAACACATTGATGAAGATCAACAGGTCAACAGGCTTGCTTTATTGTTTTCTCCAAAAATACACAAATTCATCTGTTTGCCCCCACACCAAAATCAGCAGCAACAATATATATAACTAATATATAGGAAAGGGATCATATGCAGAAATATAGAAGATAGAAAATTTCCTTTTCACTAATACGCTCTCTCTCTCTCTCTCTCTCTATATATATATATATATATATATAGAGAGAGAGAGAGAGAGAGAGAGAGAGAGAGAGAGAGAGAGAGAGAGAGAGAGAGAGAATCCTTTATACTGACATGAAGTACTGTGTATATATATATATGATATATATATAGACATCCTTTTTTTTTTTAGTTGAAGAACAAATGTAGGATATGCATATAATCTCTTTACTGATATGTATATATACATATATCTGATCATAAAACAACCTTTACTGAAGTGTAGTATATGTATATATATAATTTCTTTACTGAGTTGAAGTATGTAAGGATAAATCTGTGATGTATAGAGATCTCTCTTTAAGTGAAACACACACAGACTAAAGTGGGACACATACAGAGAACAATAGAAGAATTTGGAAAAACTTCTTTTTACTAATATAAAGTATATGTATATATGTATTTGATACATAGAAAGTATCCATTTCACTGATTGTATATCTATATAATAAAACACAAAGAAAGCTATCGAGTGGCTCTCATTCAATAGAGTTGAAATCAATGGTCCAAATCTAACATCACAAAACATATTTTCCCGCCCAAAAGTTCCCTTCCAAAACTCAAATTCAAATCCCCAAAACAACTCCTTTATTTATTTATTTCTCTTTCTCTCTTTCTCTCTTTCTCTCTCATTCTCTCTCTTTTTACTCAAAAAAATTATATTTTCAGATTTTAAGTTTATAAATTTTTAGATTTTTTATGTATTTTTTTATTGCTCATGTTACATTGAAAATAGCAAATATCTATTAACAGTTAAATTTCATCATTTTCCACACTCAAAGTTCTAAGAAGTTTGATTTTACACTCCCATTTATAATTATTTTTCAACATATACTAATGAAAACATGGACTTCTATTTACAACTAATTCTTATTTTACTATTCAAACTTGAGCTACATAATTGTTGTTTTACTGTTTACAAGACTTTCATATGCTGTATCGTTTCGAAGACATGCCGTAGGCACGTCCCACGGGAAAATCTAGTATATATATATATGGTATAGAGAGGTGGTCGTTAATTGAATGCAACCTATGCAGATGTATAGCAGATGGACTGTATTGAATTGAAGTAGATGTGTTTAATATAGTAGGTGGTCCCCAATTGCACACACAAAGAAACTACCAACACAACCTCACGACTGCTACTTAGACAAGAAATACTGTTTGTATATGTGAAGGGTGATTTTGTTCATGTGTGCACCTGCACAGCAGTGCAGCAACAATCTGCAGTTTCAAAAGAAGAGAAACTGATACTTACTAGTTAACTAGTTTACTTGATGATTGATAAAGTAAAACTAGGGCTTTCAAAATGCATCAGTTCTTACTCTAATATGTCTAGTTCTATATATGTACCCATATAGGTATAAACAGTAGCCAAAAAGTTCATATATACTCAATAGCAGGATTAGTTTAAATTGACATAACCTACTTCTTGAAACTTGTAAATTGTCAATCGTAAGTGTGTATAAGTATCAAGCTCAAGTTATTTTATCACCCCCAGTCCTCATATTGCCCAAAAGAACAAACGGAAACATGCACAAAACCCCAAAAATTCTCATTTCCAACTATGCACAGACCCAAAATACAACCACCCTTCTTTCACTTAAAAATTGTTTCTTTTAGTGCAATAACTTGTTATTTACATACCCTGATCATCTCCATCAATTTATCCATGATTATAAACAATTATAATGACATTTCAACAAGTTTTATGTATCAACAGTGTGTACATTTACCCATCAACAGTAACAAACTCCACCTTTTGTTCAAATTGTGCATCATACACATATATACTTGTTATCACCCAACAAATTAGTAAGCATATAAATGAAAGCAATCTACTCATAATTTCTATTGAGTTCTTTAAAAATCACAAGTCATCAAATTAGGGTTTTGGTTATCAATAGTATAGTTTTAAGAAAAGATTTCACTTTTAATTCATCTACTCATCGAAATTCATTATATCTTCATACGATCCTCTAACATGTTTTCTAATAGATAAATTATCACATACACATGTTTAGAACAATAAGAAAACAAACACAAGTCACTCACCTTATTGAAGAATCAACCAAAGATAATAAAGAATAAGAAAAATCCCTCATTTTCCAAGAAAACCAAGATCATCGCTTTAAATACTCCAAGAAAATAACAATAAGAAATCTCTTTGTGTTGTGCAGCAAAGAGACGGCTGCACCTCACCCTATATAGGCCGGGATTTAATGTATCTAGGGTTTTTGAATAGATTTGCTAAATATCTTTTTTCAAATATATCTTTACATATATAAATCCTTATACTTAAAAATTGAATAAAACCAACTTAATTGAGTTTTAAAAATAAAAAATAGCCCCTCTAGTATCAACCAACACTGTTTGAAAACCCAAAAAACAAAATTACATTTTTGCCCCCTATAAGTGACAAATTTGCAAAAAAATCCTTCTTTATCAAAGGTTGCAAAATTAACCAAATTTATTAAAACAAAAAAGTAACTCTTTACCTCTGAGTTGACTAGGCATCATGTCCAGCCCAAAAACCAAAAAATCTAAAGTTTTTACTCCAAGTGGTAATTTTGCGCAAAAATCCTTTTTTGTAATATTTGCAAATAAGTCAAATAATTATCAGAAAAATTTAGAAAATTCACAAATAATATCTAATAATAAATAATGAGTTTTCCCACAATAATTTTTGATTTTGAACTTCTTAAGAAAATATTCGCACGTGTTTTGCACGTGTAAAAAGATAAATTTTCAAAAAAATATTTATTAAATCACCAAAAATCATTTTGATTCAATTATTAATCTTAAAAGATTTATTTAAAAATCACAAAGTTGGGCCCGGGGTGTTACAAATACGCTAGAGTATAACATTGCACTTGGAATCAGTTGGTTCATCTCCCAAATTACTGTTGGACTTTTGATAAAGCCATGAGCACCGGATTGATTCACCAATGAAAACACCTTTGTCATCATCATCAACCTCTCTCCCATGATAATATCTGACTAACATACCTTTGTTGAACATGATGTTATTGATCACGGCCACCCCATCGATTGGAAGTCTCAATCGATAGTGTCGTTGTCATCTCAAAAAGGGTAGGCGGAACATGTGTGTCTCTGGTCTCTATCGCTTGACAAGAGCGGTAAGTAATGCATCTGGCCTCCATCGCTCTACAAGAACGGTAAGTAATGCAGTCACATTTCAATTTTGTCAACATCAACATTCCATGAAAATTGGCAATTACCTAAGTAGTTGTGTATACGTTGGTCGGCCGGCAAAGTTATGTGTATTCAGAAACTCGTATTCTTTTCCTCTCCCTTCTACACCGCTTGAGATCTATGCTCTTCTTGTAAATAGAATAGGGTTGGGTCTAGTGGAGCTGGACTTCCATGTGCGGCGGAAGACGACGCACTTACTGCACGCGAAGAAGATGGTTGGCCGGTATCCATTTCTCTGTCAACAAGAATAAAAAACGTGTCATGAATAAAACTAATAAATGATGTGTCAAGATAATTAATTTAATAAACCATGTGTCAACATTAATAAAGTTTGAGTCAAAATAACAAAAATGTCTCAATACATTAATAAACTATTTGCCCATATAACAATCTCCACCACAATATCTCTATACACTACATATTTATATATAAACACATCTCATATCAACATCCAGTCATACATAAACATAAATCTGATTAACTTTTACAAATATAGCAATTCTAGTTTATACAAATTTTCCCAACATCTAATATACTACATTGTCAATTCTACTATACCCAAAATCTATTCTCATCCATAGGATACTACAACTCATATCAATCTCTACAACTTCGCATATTCTACACGCTCAATATAATTCTCAATTAACAAAGTGAATATTTTCAAATGAATTAAGGGTTTCCGAATACCTACCACAATTTCAAGGCCAAGGTGATTTGTAGAAAAATCTGCGCAAAAATCCAAGTGAACGAGGGAGAGGAGGTGTTGACAATTAGAGTTTAAGAGTATTTTCACTAAAAACTGCTGGGCCTTAAGCAGCATTTTTATTAGGCTATCTCGGTCTTTTTTACGCCGCTATAGCACGTAACGGCACTTCCGGAAACGCTGCATGAAGCGTCGTTGTAGCGAGCATCGAGACAGATATAGGGTCTATCCTGACGTTTTTTATAAACATCGCTATAGACCTGTCTATCCTAGAGTTTTGTATAAAATACACCGCTATAGGGCATTTATAAAAATTAGTAAAATACTGCGTTTGGTTTGTTGTTTTTTGTTTTCTTGCTGCCTGTTTTCTGAAAACTGTTTTCTAAAATGTGTTTTCTGAAAACTGTTTTCTGAAAATGAGAGTGTAAAAACTGTTTGGTAATAAATTTTTTCTGAAAACTGTTATCTGAAAGCTGTTTTGCTGAAAGAGAGAGTTTAAAAGCTGTTCGGTTATATTTCTAGCTGAAAACTGTTATCTGAAAGCTGTTTTTCTGAAAAAGAGAGTTTAAAAGCTGTTCGGTTATATTTCTAGCTGAGAACTACTATCTGAAAGCTGTTTTGCTGAAAGAGAGAGTTTAAAAGCTGTTTGGTTATATTTCTAGCTGAAAACTGTTATCTGAAAGCTGTTTTTCTGAAAAAAAGAGTTTAAAAGCTGTTCGATTATATTTCTAGCTGAAAACTGTTATCTGAAAGCTGTTTTTCTGAAAAAGAGAGTTTAAAAGCTGTTCGGTTATATTTCTAGCTGAAAACTGCTATCTGAAAGCTGTTTTGCTGAAAGAGAGAGTCTAAAAGCTGTTCGGTTATATTTCTAGCTGAAAACTGTTATCTGAAAGCTGTTTTTCTGAAAAAAAGAGTTTAAAAGCTGTTCGGTTATATTTCTAGCTGAAAACTGCTATCTGAAAGCTGTTTTGCTGAAAGAGAGAGTCTAAAAGCTGTTCGGTTATATTTCTAGCTGAAAACTGCTATCTGAAAGCTGTTTTGCTGAAAGAGAGAGTTTAAAAGCTGTTCGGTTATATTTCTAGCTGACAACTGCTATCTGAAAGCTGTTTTGCTGAAAGAGAGTTTAAAAGCTGTTCGGTTATATTTCTAGCTGAAAACTGTTATCTGAAAGCTGTTTTTCTGAAAAAGAGAGTTTAAAAGCTGTTCGGTTATATTTCTAGCTGAAAACTGCTATCTGAAAGCTGTTTTGCTGAAAGAGAGAGTCTAAAAGCTGTTCGGTTATATTTCTAGCTGAAAACTGCTATCTGAAAGCTGTTTTGCTGAAAGAGAGAGTTTAAAAGCTGTTCGGTTATATTTCTAGCTGACAAATGCTATCTGAAAGCTGTTTTGCTGAAAGAGAGAGTTTAACAGCTGTTCGGTTATATTTCTAGCTGAAAACTGTTATCTGGAAGCTGTTTTTCTGAAAGAGAGAGTTTAACAGCTGTTCGGTTATATTTCTAGCTGAAAACTGTTATCTGGAAGCTGTTTTTCTGAAAGAGAGAGTTTAAAAGCTGTTCGGTTATATTTCTAGCTGAAAACTGTTCTCTGAAAGCTGTTCTAGCTGAAAACTGTTATCTGAAAGCTGTTTGTAGCTGAAAACTGTTTTCTGAATTAGAGAGTGTAAAATGCGACTAAAAATTGTTCAGATAACCAAATGTTGTGTTGGTACTGTAGGAAGAACCACGTAATCCAGTGCTATGCCAAGTCAATATACTGCAGTATCTTGAATGTATTCAGAGAAAACAATATTAGACGTCTATGGCAGTACACCTCACCCCATTTGCATACCAACGAGGAACGCATTTTACATTAACAAACATATGACGATGATGCAGGTAATGTTTAGTACATCATCAGATTGAATTAACTTCTATCAAGCAGTGAAAGTACAGAAAAATTACCAAGATAGCTTTTGTGAACATACATACAAATTTGAACACTTCCAAGCTGATCAGACCTTTTCAAAGCTCAGAGCATACATAAAAATGAACCAGAATATATTTGATTCAGGTCTTAATAGCAAACAAAATACAGCAATACAGCAGTAATAGGGAGAACCATCACAGAAAGCATACATAAAATTTATTCAGCATACATTTGATCCAGGTTTTAGTAGCATACAAAAATCCATATCAGAGATAGGCATACAGGAATACAGCAATACAGTAAGCATACATCAATACAGTTGTATGCAAACAGCAATACAACAACACTGTGAACATCAGGAAAGAGTTTTTGTTATTATTAATTTGATTCATTTGATGAATGAAGGAAATAGTCGTAGGCTCAGAACTAGCGAAGCATTTACTGCTGTTGGTGCAGCTCCTAGGCGATGAGCTCAACCAACGACAATCTCCCCATCTCCAACTTCATCCTCATCAGCAATGGCATCACCAAATATTGGTTCTGATGCTGGTTATGCTTCGCAAAATGCATCTTCATTGCCTAAACCCTCACTGCTCAAAATCCCTCACTGCCTCCAAACAACAATACAGCAGCATATATGTCGCCAGCTGCTCAAAAGGCAAAGCAACAACCAGCATCCCACACTACTGGCAGTAAATTGCAATACCTTACAAAAGTAGCTCAGACCAAAAAATAGCTCCCATCCAGTAAAATGCAGGTTTAATGATGAACTCAGACCCAAAAAAAAAAAACTGATGGTTAAGATTGGAGGAGAACTTAATCTAGCTATTTTACTGATAGTTCCCAACCAACCATGGCAAAATACGCTCTAGTAGTCTCAAGGGCATCACACATATACTCCTGTACAGAAGCTCCCTCTTGTTCTTCAGAGAGAAATGCTTCCTCGCATGAGGAAGAGCCTAAAGAGAAAATAAATAAGTAAAATATTTCCTTGTATTGTAAATAATGGTATGTATATCAATAGATGTCAGTTTTTCTGACAAGTATGAAGCCAACCGCAGCTTCCTTGTTATGGAAATGCTTCAAGATGGTGTCAATTATTTGATCAGCATGCGAACACAACTTCTTCAGCATGCTCCTGCACAAATGACACCTCCCCATCTACTGTTGGAAATATGACTTGATCCTCCGCAATACTACATGGCACCAAATAAATTAATTTCAAAGAAAACAGTAACTAGGTAGGCATTAGATCTATACCCACATTCCTCACCTAGTTGTTTCCCAAAAAAAAAAGCAGACCAATCCACTTATTATTTTTATTTTCCTCAAATTAGATTCACCAATTCAAAAGATCTAGATAAACAGATGACTGAAGCAAAAGTCATATATATTATTTATGTAACTTTGTAAGTTTGATTACAATGCAGAATGTAATCTCTCGGATAGTTTGTCAACAATTTACACAACTCCAAATTTATAGTTATATATAAATAAACTTACAGTTAGAAATTATAACTGGAGCTGAACAAACATAGGAATATGACATGAATCAGCCAGGTCAGGTCTATTTAACTTTACTTCTTTATAAAAGTTACTGGTTTAAAAATGAAGAACCATATAATAGACCATTTTGTATCCTGTATTGGTTTGTTCATTCTAGTTCAATTTGGAGTAAGCTGCCAGTGAGTAGCTATCCCAATGTAGTCATTAACACATTTTAAATTTATGTATCCATGTCATTAAACCAATATTGAGATAGCATGTATATTAGTCAGCATAAACAGAAGCTGACAAAAGTTTAAATAGATTACTACATGTTATGATTCAAGAGAGGAATAAAAACAAAAAGAGTGTTCTTACAGTTGTTTCTGCGGAGTTTCTGCTCCAAGTATTGCAGTGTATATACTGATATACAAGGTTTCAATGGTCTCAGACGGCAAGATGCATTGATTCCTACGAAAGTAAATGAAGTTAGCAAAAAATACTCCTTAATCAAGAAAAAGAATGCGAACAGCTAAAACCAAAAAAGCCTTGTACACCTACTAGCATTATACTCATGCACAGGTTAGACCGCCATGTACCAGAAATTGGTAGTTTGAGAAGTACATCAAATTATAACTCCATGACTACCAGATGTTTTGCATGCACTTCCTCCCGCAAGCGGGTCAAAATCCAAACTATTTCCAAGATCAAAGCATAAAAGTGCAAATGACTTCTCAGTGTATGAAACACAACTATAATCACCTCATGATTTCAGATAATTTTAATCTGTACTGGATAACAAAGTTTAAGAGTACAACATAACAAATCTTTCTCACTATCCTTGAATTTAGGCAGCTGCTTGACTATTAAATGGCAAGAACTCTGAAAGAAGCACATAGCTCTTATTGTTCTAGAGTCTGTTTAGACCAGTGAAATTTCAACATGAAAACCAACTTCTCTCTTTCGCTTCAATCGATGAATAAAATTTTCTGTCTGAGTTACTAAGACCATTTATATCTCCCACACAGAAGATAGAAAGTAACCTCCAGCTTCCAGATAAGCTCAAGATCTATAGAGAACTGATGAATATTGCTTTTATATTTCGATATCAGCTAGTCCAAATAGACAACATCAGAGTTGTGTAAATTGTTGACAAACCAGTGTCTACATAAGTGACACTCATCAGAGAGAAAGAAGCTTACGAATATAAACTAGTGCAAGATAGTCCTACGACAGCCTCATGTGCAACATGCTGCTCTGAAGGTTGGACAGAGGAATCAATATGATTTTTTTAGAATGTATGAAATACATATGGAGAAGAAAAATACCTGTGAAAGATGCAAACCTCAGTAATAAATCGGAGTCTCTCATTAAATGCAGACAAATCCGACAAATCTCCAGAAACTTGTATCTTCCTTGCCTCCTGTGCTTTTATGGTCTCACGGATCATATCTCAGTATTGCAATATTCCAACAGCTAATTAGTGCCATAATGCATACATTTATATACTCCAAAACCATTCATATTACAAATCTATAATGATGATTGAAGTTACACTGGAGTTATGGTATGCTATAAACTGATGTTTGGTAGACTTTTGATATGTAAATGAGATCAAAAGTGAACCAAGTTTAAATAAATCAAAAGTGAACCAAGTTTTCCTGTGCATCGATCATATATATACCCAATAACCTATCATTTCACAATATTTTCAACAGATTTAATCAATTAAATGATGTGTAGATTACACTTTGTCCTACATCTTTGAAATCATATGCACACATCCATTTTCCCTGCCAAACAAAGTTAACAGCCATCTCTGATATCATCTCTCAAATCATCAATGTTCACAATATCCTTTCTTACTCACTGCATATACTAGCAAAAAAGGGCCATGTCTGACAAGCGAAATTCATATATTTCGCAGTATGATAAGGCATAGAACTGTAAATTTGATCCAACTCAGAACTATGACGAACAAAATATTTTCGCCGTATGATAAGGCTTTGTTTGGTTTGGTATTGTAAAAGCCTACATAAATATTTTCAAAGATGGTAAAAGCCTACATATCATATTTGAATGAAATTGTGCACTTACAATGGGCTGTTGCTTCTTGTTTGTGCTTGGCTGTAAGATTCTACAGGTTTACAAACACACCGACCTGAAAATAGCACAGCAAAATCCTATTAAAAACTCAGCATGTATTATGTAGCATGTATTAAAATAAACTTACCCTATCGCCACCCATTCTCCTACTTGTGGGTGCAGTATAATATGCTCCATCAGCGCCACCATAAGTCACACTTGGGCACATTTAAATAAATGATTCATAGGGTGCAACTTCAGGAAAATACATCAAATGCATCATCACTTAAAACCAACGAGGAAAAATGAAGCTCAGTTAGGATTACTACATCACAAGTAACTCCTACAAATCATTAAATAACTGATTCATAGTGTGCAACTTCAGAAACATAATCCATCTCATCATCACTTAAAACCAAAGGAGAAAAGTAAAGCTCAGTTCGGATTAATTCATCACAAGTGACTCCTACAATTCATTAAATAAATGATTCATAGTGTGCGACTTCAGAAACATAATCCATCTCATCATCACTTAGAACCAGCGAGGAAAAATAAAGCTCAGTTCGGATTAATTCATCACAAGTCACTCCTACAATTCATTAAATAAATGATTCATAGTGTGCAACTTCAGAAACATAATCCATCTCATCATCACTTAGAACCAGCGAGGAAAAATAAAGCTCAGTTCGGATTAATTCATCACAAGTCACTCCTACAATTCATTAAATAAATGATTCATAGTGTGCAACTTCAGAAACATAATCCAAATACATCATCACTTAAAACCAACGAGGAAAAATAAAGCTCAGTTCGGATTAATTCATCACAAGTCACTCCTACAATTCATTAAATAAATGATTCATAGTGTGCAACTTCAGAAACATAATCCAAATACATCATCACTTAAAACCAACGAGGAAAAATAATGTGCAACCCCTGTACATCATTGAATTAATTAGTAAAGACAACATCTCAATAATTTAAAAAAATAACTGAAAGTAAAATATGCTTATGAGAATTTATAATAGTAATGATACAATGATACAAATATATCCAAATGACATCAATGCCTCGCATTCCACATAGCCACAGCAATTTGATCCCTTTTTCTACCCATACGGTTCAATGAGGCAGCAGACATATCCAATCCCTGAGATGTTGATGGGATTTCGTTATTTTGTTGATGATGACCTAATTCATCATCCGCTCCTTCGACAAAAAAGGTATCATCTTTGCTATGTCTTCCTATGAAGTTGTGTACGGCACAACAAGCAATTACCATATCCACCTGTTTTGTTGGAGTGTAGTTGGACATAGATTTGAAAATAGGAAACCTTTTCTTGAAGACTCCGAAAATTCTTTCAATGACATTTCGTAGCCTTGCATGTTGCTTGTTAAAAAGTTGCTTATGGCCAGTCGGCACATTGTTTGCCCCTTGGAAGTCTTGTGCATGGTACGGCTCGCCTCGGTATGGTGCTAAAAAACCTGGCATATTGGGATAACCACAGTCTACTAAATAATATCTATCATTTGCCGGGATTTGAAGCAATCCTTCTGATATTGCTGTTTGAATTACACGGGAGTCGTTGGCACTTCCTTCCCATCCCGCATAAACGAACGTGAACATCATTTCAAAATCACAAATGGCTAGAACATTTTGTGTTATGTTACCCTTCCGTGACCGACAAGTATTTTGTTGGGCAGCAGGTGCCCAAGCATCCACTAATGTGCCATCAACAGCACCTATTGCTCCCTACATTGTTCAGTTTGAAAACTATATGTTATCTTTTCCATTCAAATATAATAAAACACAATGTACGTCCATGGTTATGTGGTTACGACGCTTAATCGGAACGATTCAATACAGTAAAAATCATTTATTAAAGATTACAACAAAATTTATATCGATGTTTTTTCAGGAACGTACCTGAAACCATGGGTTAAAATCTTCGGAACCGGTAATCCTTTCATGTATATCTATTGGATCTGGTGGAGTAATAAGAACTATCGCTGCAGTGGCCAAACCTTTCAACACTTTGGCAAAATGTTTGTTGATTGTGTGTGTCGAATGAGGAAAACGATCAGCTGCCTGTCTTTGTCTGTTGCTATGGCCGACGATCAGCAAAAAGATGGCGACACTTTCTTCAAAAGAAACACGCCTACGTCGGGATGACGACTCCGTGTCCTCGACATAGTTTCCATCCTTCAAAAATTGACACAGAGACATAAAACAAGCTGGATTCATACGAAACATGCGATGGAACTTATACGGAGGACCATTTAACAATTCTGTCAAATACTCTTGCCCTGATAGAGTGGGAGTGGAATATGGTTCTCTATCAAAGGAGGAAAGCCACTCGATTAATTCCAAGTCTTCCAAGTCTTCAAGGTCAGCCATGTCATCGTCCACCGACCTGTCCATCACTATGTTGTGCCGGTGCAGTTAGTACCTAACTGTGAAAAATTAGAAATGATTTCCAAATATTGTGTTGTTTTTTGTAAACCCTAAATTGAAATATGATTTAATCCAATTAAAAATAAGTAGAGATAAACCAAATACATAAGCATCGTCAAATAATTCTCCATGGACAACCATAAACATAACCGCAAATGTGAACAAGAATTAAAAACATACTCATTACAAGACAGAGAAATAATTCGTAGGGCGCTCATAATGGCTAAAAAACCCTATAATCTCACAAACTGTCAATGATCCAATACCTAAACTCCTCGCTCACCCCAACGAAAGCCTCACGAGCCTCTCGGTTGTTTAAAAAATGATGGTATGCCTTAACCATCTGTTGGGGTTGGACCCCAGTCATTGAATTCAATATTCTCAAGGCCTCGCTCATGGAATAAGGGTCATTGGAAGTAGAGGGTGGAGCTTGTTGGTGGGGTTGAGTTGATTGGGCTTGGCTGTCTGCTAGGATATCGTAGTATCGTTGTCTTGAGCGGGCTGCATCCGCGACACAACTGATAGCATCGTCCTTGCCAGACGTCTTCGTGCTTTTAGTTGCTCGCCCACTTGAATTGGCAGATCTCCTTTTTCGAGACCTCTCAACTCCCCGTGCTCCATCGCCTTCATCATCGGATAGTACATATGGTACATGTTGTTGGGCGAACTCTTCATCGATCCTACGAGCCTGATCGTCATCTAGGGGCGTTTGTGTTGAAGCCCTAGCAAGTGAGCCTGAAGCCATGCTGTTTTTAAAAATTTTCGTTAAGGCATCAAAATTGGCCAATCCTTCCTCATCAAAACCTTTGGCCTTCGGGTGCGCCTACCAAAAAAATTTTGAGTTAAAACTGTGATAAACAAATAAATTAATCTTACGTTTAAGTATAACTATATGTTAATCACATAGTATAATAGGTTCATGATGAAGTATATGAACCTTGAGATAAGCATTCCACACTACTGGCTCGCAGGTAATAGTTCCTATTTCTTCATTCCAACCTAACCCAGTGTGCGACTTCACATCCCGAAAGGCCCTCCATTGCTGTCGGAGCCTGTTGTATTTGCCATGTAGTTGGGGGAGTGTATACTTTCGATTCGTAAGGGCGTGCACATCATGTTGAATTTTTTTCCAAGTTCTATGATCGAATGTGGTATTTTTTAGAGGGCTACGGTCTACCGCTGCCTCCATCATATCGACAAACGCCTTTTCATGGGACGGCGGCCATACACTTGGATCAAAATCAGATTCCATCTCGATCTGTTTTCCCCTACTAGTCATCTATTTTATAAACATCAACGGCATCAATATAAATTCAAGTTCATACGAAACTGCTAAAACATCATGTTAGCCGAGCTCTGTACCATAATACAACTCTTGACCCTATTGTTTATACATCAACGGCATCAACATCATATTATTTTCAGTCTGCCCATCTCTGTTTATATAAAAAAAAATAATAGAAACTTTTCTCTCCACCGACCTATCTCAGATCCCTTGAAATGAACAAAAATCCCAAAATCCTCCAAGATCCCAAAATCCCAAAATCCTCATTCGTAGTAATCCCAAAATCATTCGTAGTAATCCCAAAATCCTCCAAGATCGGACAGTAAAAAACGTTAAAAAAAACAGATTACCTTCGATTCAGCAGTAGAGAAGTTGTCACCAACGGATTCAGGGCGCAAATGACGTTTTATTCGATTCAAACGAGCTCGAGCGCGCCTTCTTCTACCAGCTGCTCGGGTTTCACAGACCATGAAACTGTCGATCAAATTGGGGGTCTACAAATTTGATCGAACTATATCCCTACAGGGAAAAAAAAAGAAATCGGTGAGCGGTGGTGGTGGTTTTTCAGTTCAGATCTGGGATTTTACTCAGAGAACGCCTAAGGGGCGGAAAGAAGATGAGTTGGGATCGGTGTGGGAATCGGGAGTTTTTTTTGGATTCAGATCGAGTAGGAGAGAAAGGTAAAAGAGAGGGAAAGAAGAGGCGCCGACTGTAGATTGCTAGTGCGGCTCAGATCTAGGGGTTTTGGGGAAGACTGAAAAAAGGGACCTCTTGGCTGCGTGACGGAGAGGAGGAAGAAGAGGTCGTGAGCGAAAGTCTCAAATAAGTATTTTGATCGATTTTCTAAAAACAGATCTAGGGTTTTGGGGACGAAGGAGAAGGAGGACCGAAGCGTGAAGGAGCGTGAAGGAGATGAGGAAAAAGCTCGTGAGCGTGAAGGAGCGTGAAGGAGCAGCAAAAAGGAGGTTGAAGGAGCAGAGCTCGTGAGCGCACAGCAAAAAAAGCATATTATTCGTTTTTGGAAAACGTTTTCCAAAAAACCCCAGGCCAAACACAAAAACGCGTTTTCATATTTTCAGAAAACAAAAAAATGGTTGAAAAATACCAAACCAAACGCAACATTTCCCGACGTTTTTGACCAAAAACACCGGTATATATTATTAAATTTTTTTAATTAAAAAAACACAATCCCGACGTTTTTGGCCCAAAACGTTGGGATAGGATATTATTTTTAAAAAAAATTATTTTTTTATTTTTATTTTTATAGAATCCCATAAAATTTAGTCACAATATGACATTTCTTTCACCATCTATAATCATTCAAACCAATAGCCAATATTTCTTTCACCTTCACCAAAAAAATTCATGAATTGTAACTCAAACCAATAACCAAAATCAAATTATGAAATGTAACTAAGTTATGAATTGTAACCATCAATCAATACACTCCCTACCTCTCCTATACCAATCATGTGTACAATTTTTCCCCTAATAAGTCCTGTATATGTATTTGACGTTTGAATAGGCATACCCATGCCCATTGGCTGGCCATACTGATGGGAAGTTGGTGGTGCTGAGTAAGGGTTTCCGAACGGTTTCATGGCTGGTACTGTAGTTATATCTAACAAAGAGCCTTCATAAGTTTGACACCTTACTGCAATAACAAAGAGCGTTCCGTAGTTATATCTAAGGCGATTCATTCAATAAGTAAAAAAGGGAAAGGATTGAGACAGTAACTAGATGATGTCTACTGAGATGTATATTCCCTTATTTGCTATAAAATTTGCCACAATAATCACTTGATATGCCATGTACCTGTATTATTTGCACATGAAAATAATGGACATTTTTTTTAGAAAACAAGATAATGGCTACTTATACCTTATATTTATGATATCCATTTGCAGCTATATCCCCATTGATTCCTCCTGCTGCATTGTAAAAGTCAAAACATCTCAAAATAAATTTAGTTTAATTACAAAAGGTACTAAGAGGTAATTACACAAGGTAAATTTAGGTTTTAAAGCTTTAACCTCTTACTAAAATTTTTTCACAAGGGACTATGAGGTAGTTACCAATATTTCAGTACTTGAAATCTATCAGATCATGACTAAGCTTGAATTATTAAGTTAACTTGTTATGTTAATGAGATTGAAGAAAGATGACATTGCTTCATAAATAAAAAATGACTAAATTCTTGAAGTTAAAATAAAGTTACGTTAATAAGACAGAGACTGAAATGGTGAATTGCTTCATAAATATTGCATGACTATACCCTTGAAATTAAAGAAAACTCTTATAAAGGAGACGTAAAAACAAAGAGACATGTTTCATGTAAATGGCTCGAAAATTTTGGAAACAAATTTTTTGTTGTTTTTTTCGCATTGCATGTTTTTTCCCCTCGTATTTTTTCATGGAAAATCCTTTCAAACATAGGGAATAAATGCACACTGTTATGCATTGAAAGAAGCACGAGGCTCTTGACAGCTAAAACTATGCGAGGATAAAGCACGTCTATAGCATGTGTTCAAGGAGAAAAGAGGAGTAAACCTTTGTGAGCAAAAGTATCCCATGTGCTTGGAGCTCTTCCATCCTCAGCTGCTGCCCCTTCCACCTGGACTCCAAAAAATAAAAAGCTATTTCACATTTCAGGCAACTGTATCCATATAATTGGAGGTGCGACCCATAGCTTTCCCTAAAAAGGATAGATTAGAGGCTTTAATTATCTGATAAGCTGAGCTCTCTGATCCAAACACAAATTCTTTAGGGAATTCATCTCTTGATATGTCCATTGTGCTCCCTTCTCCCTTCCCTCCCGTACTCAGCAACAGAAAAAGGACAAAAATTGCAAGCCTAATGTTCCTAATGTTTTTGGAATAATTGGTGACAACCTTCATTTAAGTACCAACAAGAGAATCATGAGGTCAATCAAATATAATTTGGCAAACCAGTTACAAATTCTTTTTTATTCAGGAAGCAAAACTGCAAAAAATTCCATGTAAGGTATATATTTTAAGAATCTCAAGCAACGAAAAGAAATAAAATACCACGAACATTATTGATTCCTTATGGTCCTCTCATTTTCTTCACTACTCCATCCAATAGATTGATTGTTCTCATTGTTGACTGAACAATAAGCATCACTTTACTACTATTGGTAGTAGTGTGGCACTCCACAACCTGGGCCACCTGCAAACAATCATAACCCAAATTAGTGCATCTTGATATATATATAGATTCAATCCTCTTAATGAAAATGATCAGATGCCTAACTTCGAAACTCTGGGGGCCTTAATAAAGTTATGCCATTATTTCCTAAATCCTCAGCAGAACAGGATTAGGTTCTGGTCCCACTTCACTTTCCGATCATCAACTGCTCACCAATAGCGATTACAAGAGCTACTAAACTTTTTGCTTGTCGGCTAGATCACATAATTACATATCGTGTCTTCATTCATATAATGGGCTGGTTGTGATTGAAAGATACATTCAATGATGTTACAAGTGTCATGCAAGTTTGGTATCGTTGGTTGGTTCAACCATACTATAATGTCAAATCTTAGAATCATCATTGTGGGAAAATGCAAATTGTTTAGGTATATTCGGTTGTCTCAATTTTTTGCCAAAAAATATGAAATAATTGTAGTTATCTTAACTCCAAAAATGAACACAAACAATAGAAAGTTGAGACAATAACTTCACCAAAACTCCCGTTATCATAACTTAACTCCATTCACAAACACATCCTGAAAAATGTGAAAGGAGACACAAACTATTGCAAACTAATAGAAGAAGAACTGAGATGGGCTTAACAAGCAATTAATCAAACACCTTCAGTGCATAATTATATCAACTTCAAAAAACAACAACTACGCTTACAATTAATCTACACATAAGCACATACAAATAATGAAATAATGCCATAAGATATATGTAGAAATAAACATAATAAAAAAATACAAATATTTTTGTTTTAAAAGCCCTGACAAACTAAGAGACCTTGATTGAGATAAAAATACTTACACCAAGGTCTAACGAAGTGTAAATGCTTTAGGATGAGCACACTCATACGATTTCCATTGCCGACCGCTACGGCGTCGATGACGTACTCGTCGGCGACAGCGGGGAAGAAGAAAAAGAGCATGATGAAGGGTAGAGAAGGAGAAAGATGCACAAGGATCAAGCTAGGGTTTGAGATATGGAGACGGAGGGGTGAGGGGCACGGCGGTAGGAGGAGCGGGGCGACAACGGTGGGAGGAGGGGGACGACGACGGGGGGAGAGAGGGAAATGAAATAGGTGTGTGTGGGGGGTGGGGGGGGGGGAATAGGTGTTTCGTTTTGTAGTGTTTGCGAATTTTTTTATTATATGAAATTGAAGGTTTTAAATTGGGATCTAGTGTTCTAGGGTTTCAGGAGAGAGGAAAAGAGAAAAATATCTATTTATATGTAACAGCTATTATAGTTGATGCTGTTATCATGAACAACGACATTAATAATGTGAATATCATTGTTAGGGATAACGACATCAGCTGTAAAATTTTCTTACATTTGCAATTTTTTTTCAAGTCAGAGAGTACAAAATTAGGAAGAAGTTAACTGATGCCGTTATTCCAAATAGCAGCATGTGATTTTTTTTATAGCGATGCCGCTATTGAAAACAACGACATATAAATAATCAATGCGGTTATTTGTAAATAGCGGTCCAAAACTGGTAGTTGGGTAAATACTTTCGAAAGTGGATTAGATACGTCAGTATTTTGAAAAAGTGGGTCAGTACGGAAAAATATTGACAAATACACATTGCATTGATTGCAATTTGCAAAAAAACCTCCTTTTTCCTACTAAACACGTGTACTACCCGTGCCGAACAGCTGCAGCGTTGTATACTCAATCTCCTCCAACGGCCACGATCCCACCACCCTCTCATCCCCGCCCAATTCTCTCCCCCCCCTCTCTTTCACACATCACGTGACCTCTACTGCCCCTAACCTCTCCGTCGTCGTCACCTCACGTGCTTGCCCAACCCCAACCAAGACCCAGATTGGATTATCTTTCTCTCTCTCTCCAAACTCTCATCTCCGTCCTCAAATCGAGACCCTAACCCTAACCCTAAAAGAATAATCGATCGATTCCTTTTCCCTAAATTTCACTGAATTCATAATCACTGATCGCAATTATGGAGTGATTCTATTCGATTCGAGGTATTGGGTAATTTTTTTAATTTTTTTAATTTTTTTTTTTTTTGGGGGGGGGGGGGGGGGGGGGGGGGGGGGTTAAATTCAGTTTAGGATCTGATTTAATTAAATTAAATTAATTTGTGGAAATTAGGTTAGAATTGATTCAGCATATGTCTTCGGGTGGCGGAGCTGGGGATACACCTGCTGTATTGCAGTTGCAGAAATGGGATAGCAAATTACAATCGCAGCTCCAGCTGTCCAAATTCCGTCTTGCTTCGATCTCTCCCAGTAGGGACTTGCTGCTCCTGCTCTCTTATCAGTGTGAAGCGTTGCTGGTTCCGCTCGTTTTCGGTAATTTTTTCCATTATTTGCATAAAATCATTGTGCATTTTGCTTTAAGTATCGATACCGAATGAGAATGAATTAGAATTATTCACAAAAACGGTTTTTTTTAGAAGGTTAGGGGCACCTGATATGCCTGAATCAAACCCATGAAGACCTGCAAGCGTAACCGATACCACAGTAAACTTTACTAGTATTATCCATGATGCATTTATGATACTCGCACACACATATTATATTTAGCATGGTATGAAATCTCAGTCGATACCGAGATGCACTGCACGGGCCCGATTGAATTTTGCCTACCGACACTCACAATATGTCAAAAATTATGGATAAACTAGGTTTGCCCATTGACACGTGCCTACGGCACGTCTTCGGAACGGTGCACCTTGTTTGATCATAAAAAATAGTTTTGGAGGTCCAGCAAATTAATTGAAGTAGCAAACATAGAGCAAAAAACATATTATATGTTTTTTTTGATTTTTTTGAATTATTTTTAAAGTTTTTAAAATTTTAAAATTTTAAATTTTTTAATATTTTAATATTTTTTAAAAAAATTAATTTCTTAATTTTTTAATATTATATAGAAGAGGGAGGGAGAGAGAGAGAAAAAAATAATTAAATAAATATAGGAGTTGTTTTGGGTGGGAGATTTGAATTTGAGTTTTGGGGGGAAACTTTGGGGGAAAAAATATGTTTTGTGAGGTTAGATCTGGGCCTTTGATTTTTGGGGGAACTGAAGGTGAGCCACTTGATAGCTTTCTTTGTGTTTTATTATATAGATGGTAGAAGATACCTGATACTCACAATATGTCTAAAATTACATAGAAATGGTGGTAGACACCTGATACTGGCACTGAGTTTTGAAACCATGATATGTGGTGTTGTGGTGTGCTCAGTTGGTTTAAAATTAATTTTAAGTGATATAGATGGAAATAGTATTTTCATTGAATAGAATGCTGTTGCTTTAAAACGGTTCAATATTTGTATTGTTCTTAGAGAAAGAAGTGAAATGATATTCGATTTTGATCTTGTGCAACATTCTCAAACCTGTCTGATCAAGTAAAACCAAATTGTACGTGAATCCCTCACATCAGAAGGGTGGGTCACAATCCTCTTGGAAATCTGCAGAGTTTCAAATTATAGTCTTTGTTTTTAGTCAGATACCTACCTAATCCAATCTCGTGCACAACCATAGTGATCCTTTTTAAATATGAAGTGATTGGGACTATGGGGGGAAGGTAATTTTGTTCTTTGATATGGAAAAAGGGTCAAACATGTCTCACTTGATCTCTATATAGGCAGACTAACCAGTAAGGATCTGTCACTTCTGGCTAGTTAGTTGTTTAGGGGTGTAGGATCTTTTACTGGGAGTGTTTTCAGCATTTTCTGCAGTACACACAGTGCAATATGGTTTCATGTGATTTACTATTCCCCCTCCTGTATTCTGTATGATTGTTTTATTCAAGAATGAATTGTGCTTCTGGGGACATCATACAATTTTGTAACAGCAGGTCCTTAAAAAAATTGAAAACTATGCAGGTAAATTTTACTCTGAGGACAGCCACAAATCAAAATCTCCAAGACAAGAAACTGGGCCAGGCTCGTTGGAAATTGGTCAACACCTAGAGAATGATGAAAATATAAAGGATGCTGTTTTTTCTCATCGAGGTAGTTTTTGTACATCTGAATATTGTCCTATTATCTCCAACGTTAAGTCGTTGGCTTGGGGACATTGTGGAGATGCATACAGTCGGTCTGAGGAATCAGATTTTAGAGAAATTCTTGTTGTGTCTAGTGATACTGGAATTGTAGCTCATGCATTTCGTCAGTCTTGTAGAAATGAACTGTTTGAATCAGTACCTGAAGGTGAAGCACACACCCATGGAAAATGGGTGGAGTGGGGACCTAATCATAGGACAGAGGTGGTAGACGTAAAGAATACTCACAGTGGTGAAGATTTAGGAGAAACAAGCGGAACTGAAAATGTTAAATATGCATTTGAGGATGTTGATTCAAGTAGTGGAAGTAAATTACATAACTGGTTCCAGAGTTTCCTCGTCGAGTTGGATGCCATTGTGTCTAGTGGCAAGTATTTAGCTAAATTCCCTGCAAAATCTTTATTTCCTCAATCGGCAGCGGTTGTATCATTTGACATTTATGATAATACATTAAAGTTCTTGGACTTTACTTCCGCTACTTCTACTTCGACTGCTCCTTTATCTGACATGGAAAGCTTAAGTAACGAAACTGTGGTTGGTCAAGTTCGTACTACAATTTGTTCTGAAGATAGCAGAGATTTACTTTATACGTGTTCCAAGGTGTTTAACAGCTACTCTCATCGTTTAATTGGAATGGTTTTAAATTTTCCAGGGAATGTGTCGGCTGCGAATACTGAAGCCTATAAAAGAAATGAAGGGAAAGTTTTGGTGGTGGTTATGATGCTAAACCAGTGGGGTTTTCAGTGGGTTTGTTCAGTTGATCTTCAGGATCAATATGCTGGTTTAGGTCCAAGTACAGAATGGGCAGATTTTCAGTTTTCTGAAGGTTTTCTTGTCTGTCTTGCCACTTCAGGTTTGATCTCTATCTGGGGTGCAGAAACCGGGAATTTTGTTTCCCGTTTAGATGTTCTTAAAAGCTGTAGTTTACACTTAAATGTTTGCCCTGGGCCCGTCCAGTCAGAACTATCTGTAAATGGAGAATCAGCATCCGCAACAGTGAAAATTGGTCATGAAGTTGATCAAAACAATGATATGGGTGGAAGAGAAGCTTCTAATAGCAAGATTGTATGTTCAAGAACTTTCAGAAGGTTGATGGTGGTATCACATTCTTTGATCCTTGCTGTTGTTGATGAACTAGGAGTTGTCTATGTTATTTGGGCAGCTGAATGTGTCTCAAAGAAGAATGATATATCTCAAAGATATTTGCACCCATATAAGTACTCTGATATTGGCATTCTGTCTAGTTGGAAGGTTGCTGGCAGTGAGATTGGTAGCCCGAAGATGACTTCTGATATTTCTCCCTTTCAAAATTCATATGTTTCTAATCTTCCTGGAGAAAGTTTTAAAAGTGAAAATTACACAGGGGAGACCAAAATTAGGAACAGAGAACATTTTTATGATAAAGAAATGAACCTGCATAACTATAGAAGTGGGTTTTCTAATTGTTCACAGACAAGTAGCTGGAAACTGTCTAACTTTGAATCTGAAATGAGTTCACGTCCTCTCAGCAGAATTTTTCTTCCTCTGGAAAAATACAATAGTGATATTTCAATTTGCTTCTCACCCTTTGGTATCACTAGGCTGGTCAAAAGTTGCAGTTTGGGGCAACAGAAAATGTACAAAATTGTTCAGACCAGTTTAGATGTAGTTTCAACAGTCGCTGATGATGGGGATTTGGGCAAATGCTGTATGCCCAAAAGATGTCCTACGCAAGAGTTTACTTGTTCTGGGGAGTTAATCGGATGTTTTTTCCAGGGTTGCTTGTATTTGGTTACTCATGATGGCCTCTCTGTTATTCTCCCAGCAATTTCAGTTTCATCCAGTATTCTTCCTGTAGAAACTATTAGATACTGGCAACCTAATACTATTGCAATTAGCAAAAGTCAGATTAATATTTTGCTGGAGACTGATGACTTTAAAGAGCTAGGAAGACGTTGGCAAATAGAGGTTCTGGATAGAACTCTTTTATACGAAGGCCCTGAAGAAGCTGAGCAAATCTGTTTGGGCAACGGTGAGTTTTGGGCTCCTTACCAATGCATTTACAGGATATGCCTGTCTGTTTTTTCCTTTTAGGTTTTGTTTGCTTTCTTTAATTGTATGCTTATATAGTTTTATTTATAAAAAGGTAATGATGCTTCCCTTATTTATAATCTTGAAAACTACCAGGCCAAAGAACTAGTAGGTCTACTACCCGGCTGCTACAGATATGAAACTATGTTTAGTTGAAATCTGTTTACTGGATTGTAGATGCTGTAAGATTGGCCTATAATTTTTTTATGTTTCTCTTCTTTGGTATCTTAGTTGTCCTTATTGTATTTGCAACATCAACATAACTTTGTTGGAAAAATATGATTAGTTAAAGCTTGATAAAGTGATTAGCCTTTTAGGGATCTCTTGCAATGTGCTAACTCAGATACATAAAAAGGATTCTAAAGTATCCTACATGGTACAAAATCTCGGTATTGGTACAGTTATTAGCCTATGCAATTTCAACTTGGAGTATCAGTTAATATGTATGGCCCGTGCTGTGTCTTTCTTCTTGAATATATTCAAGAAATTCTTACAAATATTGGTTGACATTATCTTTTAGATAATTGGGATGTTTAGGTTTATGAATTAAAATTCACACACATACTAAAAGTTAGCTGACACAATCTCCTTGTTCATTTACTTTGTATGGTAAACCTTTGGTCTGTTTGGTTCAATATTCTCCTGTTTTGGGAAACTGAATGGAACTGATTCTGAATTGATCCAATCCTCACTTAATCAATTTGTTTTTGTAGGTTAGTTTGAAAGTTGAAACATTGGATCTTAAAGCTCTTTGAGAGAACTTATTAATGGACAGAGATAGTGAAAACTGTACGTAAAATACATTTCCTAGATATTAGTTGAAGTTCGATTCACTTGGTTTAAGAACAATCCTTTTGTAAAATTTCTGTAGCGTTTTCTATTGCTGGTCAAGTGCTAAATAATTATTAGCAAATTTGTAAAACAAAATTCTGCTTTAATTATTACAAAAAAATTACTTTTATTGAACAATAATTAACATAAATTATTTTAAATAAAATCCGATCTTGCTGAAACTAGTAAGGGGATCCAGAGAGGATCAGAGGAGACTTTAGGAAAGAATTTAATAACACAACAAATGACAAAAAGTTGGCAACAACAGCAGGTCGGAGTAATAGAATTAGAGAAGAAGAGGAAGACTAGGAGAACAAGAATGAGAAAGTAGGTGAAGAAGAAGATTACAGGGCAACAGGGGGCGTGCGCTTTATAACACATGAAGGAGAAGAAGGATGAACTTTCAGAATGAAGATGAATAAAGAGGGATGATAAAGACATTTGTGCTTCAAAACTACATATAATTGGATTTGTGTTTTTCAATTTTGATAAACCTATAGTCTGTAGGTTGCGGCCTATGTCGATATTTGTTGGTGAGGGGAATGAGCAACGGTAAACAGGAGGAATTAGGGGAATTTCAAGTGTTTGCTTGTTTGGAGAAGGAGTATAACAATCCGGGTCGGTTGGGCATCATAGTCGGTGCTTACCACTGTGAGTGGGCAGGATGCAAGACTAGGCACCCACAGCACTCCCTAGGCGTTTGCTTTGGTCATGGATTTAATTGGGTTCTGTATGGCTAAATGATTTTAAACACATTCCATTCGGTTGGTTTGTGTTATTTTCTATATAGTATCATCACAGTTTCTTGCTTGATCAACCAGGCTTTGTCTGGAAGCATGGACATTTAATTCTCATATTATCAAATGGGTCCAAAGCGCATTTTGGATGTTCCAGCAGTTGGAGAGAAGCTTTAGTCTGACAAAAGATATTGTTATATACTAATACACTTGGAGTCAAGTTCTTGTTCATTTTGTTCAAATGATCTCTGAGTTATTAAGTCTACTGTTCAAGTTGGACTCCTACATTGATTTGACTGGGGAAATTGCCCAGTGATAGATTGTTGATAATTGGAATATTTGGAGTTCAGTGTACACTTGCTACTAAACAATGAACTTGGAGGCTACTCCATGCAACAAGGGGATACTACAACTAATGCCACCATCTTGCTCAGCCGCTTTTTTGGATCCATATCCCAATTGTAGGTTACTTGAGATAATGCCAAACTTTGCGAACTTTGCAGCATGAAGATCAGTTGGTTAAAATATGATAGATTGTATCTCAAATCCTACTAAGTTGGAATTGTGTCATCAAAATCTAAGACCTAACCATATGGATGTGATATATTACACCAGATGCCCTTATAACAAAATTTTAATTTTTGAAATTTATTTCTTGAGCATTATGCGCCAAAAAATGAATGCCTTGGCCGCTATTTAGACCATTTATTTTGTTTAGTGTTAAGTAAATATAGTTCGAATAATTTGTTTCTCGTTTACCTTGTTCTTTAGTTTAACATGAATAAGGCTGTGTGCACCTTCATAAGCATAGATAATGAGAACGAGAGAAGTTGAATCCAGCAAAGAGGAAGTTTGTTCATATTTCCCCTCATTCTTATCCTTCTGTCTTCTTGCCCGTTGTATCAGAATTATTCAATACTGGTCAGTTTAGATTATTCAATATCTACTGTGCCATATATAGTTTTATACACGGTAATTGGTAAATGCATTCTATAGTGGTTGGTACCGATTTATTTGCCCAAGCAAGTGCCATGTGGGTATAATTTACCTCAATACTGGGCTATTGTCTTAATTTACTTTACCTGCTTATTGTCTTAATTTATTGTGCTTGGCCCCATGGAAGTTGTACCTATCAGGTCCAAATATCAAAAAGTTGACTGGTGAAAATGTGCCATACCTCCTTCTAAGAGTATTATGATTCCTCTAGGATATTTTTAACAAGTGATGAACTATAAAGACAGTTGGTCTTTAGAGGTTGAATCAGTCATTGACATAAATTTTGGACTTTTACATGATTGCAATTTATCTTTGCAATAGGGGCACCACATTTATATCTGTGATCCTTTTATTATGACCTTATGTTACCCCTCTGTCTTTGTGAAATCACTTGTCATGTAGTATATCTGGAATTATTAATGATCATCAATTACATTTCAGGATGGGACTTGAAAATTGTCCGGCTGCGTCGGATGCAGATAGCACTGCACTATTTACACTCCGCGGAGATAGAGAAGTAAGAATTTTTTGTATGCATCTTTTCTTTTCCTAAGTAAATATTTATTCTTTTGAGATGCAGAACAGTGTGGTATGCTAATATGGATAGAATAATTTGAATTTTGAAGTATGATCCACAATTTTATGCTCGTGTTGTTTTTTTATACTTCATCTGGTTGTACAAAACCTTGTCTCCAGTTGGAATGTTCTACGATTTATTTCACCTTTTTCGTTTACTTTCTTTGTAAAGTTCTATTTAGTTGATGTTAATAAGCATATTTATTGTGAAAATACATGGGCAATTCATGGTTCTTCAGTTACTTACTCTTCTTACTTCCTTTCAATCGGTTATTTTATTATCACAAGTTAATCTCATCACTCATGTTTTACTTCTGCACCTGGTTTGTGTTATTTCTGCCTTAAACTGAGATGAAAGGGAGTTGTTATTTCTTGCTTTACGTGCATATTTTAGTTACTTTAGATTCTAAAATATATGTCAACCGAATGTGTAGATTTTTTTGTATGTCAGTTTTAGCAAGGGAGTACGTCCAAGTTATATTATTTGCTTAGGCTTTTAAGTTAATTTGTCAATTGTTTGGTTATTATAATGAATCGGTGCATTATTCCTCACGTTTTCTTACGTTATGATAACGAAAATTGTTACAGTAGTAGTGAACTGTTTACCAATTACCAAAATTTTTATCATATGTTAGAAATATGCTTGAAATTTTGTTAAATTCTATCGCTTATTGTTGTTTGAAGCACAGCTGTTGTTTCAACTCAAGTTAACTCAGTTTAAAAATTGCATTGTCTATTGTAGTTTCAGATAGCAATCAAAGATTTTGAGACTTATATATGTACGCCTGATAATGTAATTTCCTATATCTCCAAATTATATTTAATTTCTTTTCAAGCATGTTTGGTCCATGCGAAAAGAGATCATGAGTTCTATCTAGCTTCTGGTCAGATATATAATTTTTTACCTCTAATTATATCTGAATCCATGTTGTAAATATGGTTGGGCTGATGTGAAACTGTTTTAGCCCTTACCAGCAGACTTCCAAATGCGTCCTTTTAAGATATTAACCTTACCGCTATATGTTTATAGACTGAGATGATTCTCACTGTAGTCGAACATTTGGTCATGGTATGACACATTATAGCTTGTAAATTCATCTTTGTAGGGATAGTGGCACAATTAAACCAAAATTCACATGTGAATGTAAGGTGTTTATCTCGGACTCCTCAATGAAATTCACCCAGGAATCTCCAAAATAAGAATGAGTGGCAATTGGAGGAACATAATCACAACCCTTTGGGCAAATGTCAATCTATAGCAGCTCACTTGCAACTTCCATCATTTACTGTTTAAAGTTTATGAAAATATGTAAATCTTTTTAGTACAATTTTTACTTGTACAATCATATTGAAATGCATGTTTATGAGGGTTGCTTGGTCAAAGTTGAGTATCACAAAAAGGAATATGCCATCATTTTGCTAGAACTATGCAATTTTTAAATGAGTCTCTTCTCTCTTTCTTCTTAATGTACTTTATTTATGATCAACCAGATCTTTGGATATGCTTGTGGATGCCAATCTGGCTGAGGAAGGCATATTGCATTTACTGTTTACTTGTGTTTACCACATATTTTGCAAAACTGGAAGTGATAGCGAGGTTGCTTTGGCATCTAGGTATGATTCAGTTCTTGCAGAAGACAACATGCTCATTTGTTTTTGAGGTCAATTTTCTTATTGACCATTTTGCTCATGAATGCTTATATAAAAGGCAATATGTTCATGAATTACAATTTCTTGTTCTTGAATATACATATTCATACTTCTATAATGTATGTATAAGTTGTACATTTAATTTTAACTTTATTTTAACATATCGTTCATACATACAAGTGTATGAGTGTGGGCATGTAAACCTGCGTGGATATGCATGCATGTGTATACATGTGTTCATGTAAACTTATGCACATGTACATGTATAGTATAGTGCACATGTAAAAGCATCTGTAATGTTTGTACATGTACATGTGTATGCATTACGATCTGAACTACATGTGCATGTAGGTATGAACATTTTACACATGTGCTCACATATACATCTATGTGGAGATATCTACATCTACATGTTGAAGTACATACCTGCATGCACATGCACATGCTCTACTGATGCATTTGCATATACATTGTTACGTGTACACATTCACTATACATTTAGATACGCAGTGCATGTTTATACCTTCACTCATTTACACGTGAATACACTTGCACATTTATTTCTCATAGCTGCAGATGTGCACATGCACAGATATGTATAGTAATAAATGGGCGGAGCCAGGGGGTGGGGGAGACCGACTCCCTGCAAAGTTTAAAAAAACCCTATTTTAAATATATTGTTTTTTTTGTTAAAAAACAGAAAACTTCTTTAAGGGCTACTCCATATAAATTTCACCAAATATTAGCTTCGACCTTCTCATTAAATTTTCCCATCAGTAGCCTTGGTAAATTGACGAAGCCAAACTAAACAGCCATAACAAAGTGCACTACACCAACCAATACAGCCTAAATACATATATATTTTTTCTTCATGAAATATGATATTCTCCACCCCCCTTCTCTTCTTAATCCTGGCTCTGCCCCGATAGTATGAGAGTAAGTTGTAATGTTGGTAGAACTGTACTACATGACAAAATACATAAGCATTTTGAAATTGCCTTCCTATAATATGATCTCATTGTGTTATTCTAACCAAGTTATAGATTACAATGCTAATGTTGTGTCCCTCTTATTTTAGTAGTTAGGACAGATAGTGGTCACTTGTGAATCCCTCTTTGTTGCATATAGGATATTTAGTACTGTTGATTGTTCGAAGTGTTCTCATGCTAGATTAGCCTCAGGACATCTACTTGGATGTACCTTGTTATGACATCTATATTTCTTAAAGTGTTCTCATACTAGATGTGTCTTGTGACATCTATATGTATGTACCTTGTTGTGTCCTTATAGACAAGAATCATGTTGATAAGAAGATGAAATGTATCAATTTCATGTTAACTGTTTATTGTGTTACATTGAACAATGACTAACTGTGCAAAGAATACTGAGATGGATGAGTAGGTATTCACTAATAATTAAGAAAGTAGCACATTCTATGAAATTAGAGGTCGCGTCAAATTTCCTCTATGATATGGGCAATTTTCCTCCATGATACGGCTATCCCTAATACTATTAGACCTGAGACTTTTTGATGCAAGCCAAAAGATCACAGAGTTTGCTTCGGTTGAGGATAAATGAGGGAACAATGTTTTAAGAATCGAGATAGTTGAACATGCAGCGAGGACCTGACTTTATGAGTTAGGAGTAATACTCAAGTAGTTGAAGGTTCTATGACTAAAGCAAAGTAGACTAAAGAAAATATTGGTAGGGGATGTAAAAGGGATATCTTGGTGCAAATTTGATAGAGGGGTTGCCCTAGACAGAATTTCTTGACAGAAATGGTGCTAATTTGATGGTAAAATTTGTTTAGAGATTTTAGAGATTTGTATGCAACTAGCTCAAAACTGCATGATATTTGGGTGAAAATTTGGTGAGCTTAAAAATGGCACTAGTAAAATCTCTGTAAGAGATGGGGGCATGCCCTTCTATATAACACACAATCGACCCTCCTAGGTCCTAGTGCAATGATTTCGGGGTTTTGATAATGGGCGATAACTTTCACATTAATGTTCTGGTTTATGGAAACATATAAGTTTCCAGAGTCGTGATTCCATTTTGCTCTCCATGTATGCAGCTATCTTTGTGTGTGTGTTCTCATACTTAAGCTGTGAAAACAGGTTGCTGACTCTTGCTGCCTCCTTTGCAACCAAAATGGTCCGAAGATATGGGTTAGCGAAGCATAAACAGAAGAAAGTCCTAGCACATGCCAAGAAGGATTTACGAATATCTTACGTGAAGCCACTTCCTAGTATGCATAAGGTTGATGAGATTAGCTACTCGAGGAGACTATACGAGATGGCCAGATTCTTAGAGGTCATCAGAAATCTCCAAAGCCATCTGACTTCTAGAAGAAACAGGCTGGGTCAAGTGGTATGGTGTCTAATTTGGTCATTTATAGTTTAAAACATGTGCGCATTTCAATTTCCGATATTGTTTGTGTTAATCTTTCTATTTTCATAGATGACAGATGCAACAATTGTGGTGGATGCAAATTCTGTTACGGATGGTTCACCCCTTCCAACTGTTAGTATGGACTCTCGTTCACATGGACTGGTAGATCCCTCAGAGGCTAAAACAGAGTTATGCTTGACTTCATCGGATCTAGCAGTTAATCATACTGATAAATTTGCACTGCCACCCATAGAATCTGCTGTTGGTAAGGCAAATCCAAATGAGCATTATGTACATGAGACTGGTGTCTCTCAAAGGAAGAAACATATTTCACTGGAAAATTCTAAAAGTATGATCACACGTTGGGGAGTAGATAGTATCGACTTAAAAACAATTGTGAAAGATGCTCTTGAATCAGGGCGTCTTCCATTAGCAGTACTTCAGCTGCATCTTATGAAGCAGAAAGAATTAGACTATGCGAAAGATCCTCATGACACTTTCAGCGAAATTAGTGAGATTGGAAGAGCAATTGCTTATGACTTGTTTCTTAAGGTACAGCACATTTTCAGGGAGCTCCTAAATAATTGGGATAAATCTTGTATTTATGGTTGTGAGTGCTAACACATTTTGATTACAGGGGGAAAGTGGACTGGCTGTGGAGACACTTTTAAGACTCGGCGAGGATGTTAAAATCATCCTTAGACAATTGTTGTTTGGCACAGTGAGAAGAAAACTCAGGAGACAAATTGCTGAGGAAATGAGGAGTCGTGGACACCTGACACCTCATGAATGGAAAACATTGGAGAGAATGTTTCTTATTGAGGTTTGCTTGCATGCCTTCTAATTTTTATCAACTGTATGAGTGTGCTTCCTCTATACATTACTAATTTTTGTGTTACTGACAATATTATGTGTGTTGAAAAAAGAGGCTGTATCCAAGCTTTAGCTTTTCCGCGGCATTTGTTGGAAAGAAGAAAGTTATTTTTGGAGGTGCTTCAGCGTCGACTCTGTCAGATGTCAACCATGTGAAATTGAAATTTAAAGTGTCCGATGATCTTTCCATTGAATGTGGTGACATTGATGGAGCCGTCACTGGTTCTTGGGCTGCTATGTGTGATGGCTCTCCTGAAGTTTGTGAAGATAAGCCTCATGGCGCATACTGGGTTTCTGCTGCTATATGGTCTGATGCTTGGGACCAGAGAACAGTGGATCGTGTAAGTTACAAAGTCTTCGTTTATATATATATATATATATATATATATATATATATATATATATATATATAGGAAAATTTTCCATTGAGCACTCCTTTCCATGAGCACTCCGTGAGCACTCCCCTATATATATATGGGTAAAAGGGATATGAGCAACTTGCTCATTTAATAAATGAGCAATTGATGAGGTGTCGTGCATGTGATACATTGAGTATCTAATCACTTTTAGGATTTTCCAATCACATGCATGCCACCTCATCACTTGCTCATTTACTAAATGAGCAAGTTGCTCATACCCCTTTTTTCCTCTCTCTCTCTCTCTCTCTCTCTCTCTCTATATATATATATATATATATATATATATATATATATATATATCACGCCCATTGTGGTTATTGAACCACTCTCATTTGCAGGCAAACATCAAGCATTTGATGGAGTGCCTGATCTTGGTATGCATTAAATCAAGGTGGCATTGATCCAGGGTGAGATCAGATATTATTTCGTTTATGTTATAGAAAGAAAGAATAAGAGAAGGAGACAGGTCCTTGCATGAACACTAGATAGGTTACCCAGTTCTTCTGAAGTTCTATTCAAGCTGGTGGTGGCAAGTCCTGCATCATAGCCCCTCCGAACAAGAAGGGAACTAGGTTGAAACACTTCTTTTAGTAATATGAACACGAGCCGGAGATTATTATAGAAGTGATTTAAGTAATAAGAATGGGAGTACATATCACCAGAAAATTAGTGGGGTATGACCCATTTTACTCCCGATTTTGGGTTAGGCTCACTGAGGTACACTGATAGTCCGGATGAATGCTGCGTGTCTTCTCCCCTCCTAACAAAGCATTTCCTTTCCTGTCCAATAATTCCCGAGTTACCTAACCTAAATTTCTGAACAAAGACACCAATAAACCAACCACATATATCTTTCTACTTAGGTAAATTGGACAAATTATAGGAGGAAAGAAAAGGAAAAATAATTTATTAGAAAAGGAGAAGACACGTGGCTTTCATCCGGACTACGAGGGAACTATGATGGTTCACTTCTCAGTGAACCTAACTCGAACACATTTCCTCTCTCCACTTGATCAAGGGAGGGGGCGAGAAGGAACTCACTTCTCAGTGAACCTAACTTGAACACAGTTCCTGTCTCCACTTGATCAAGGGTGGGGGCAAGAAGGAAAAGCTAGGAATTTTCAGTAAGGTATGCAACAGTTATAAAATTGAGCAGAGTGAAGAGAATAAAGTGTGTGGAATTGCCTCCCTTCATAAAGTTAATCAAATCAGGTCCACAGTCAATAGTATTGTATGGTTCAGATTTGCAAAGGTCCAAGAAAAGTATAATAGAAATAAAAGTAGGAAAAGATTAGGTAAAACTGATACACTAAGGAATGTGCACATGTGAAGAAGTTGGACCTAACCTCATCAATTTGAAATGTAATATGCATCAGTCACTTCATATAGCTCTTGAAGGGAATTGCTTTCAGCATATACCTAGAAAAGTCGAGAAAAGTCTAGAGTAACTCTCAGCACTTAGTGCCACTTACAGAGGGGTCAAAGGATGAATTATAGCAAACATGATAACATGCACATAGCCTACAAACTACAAGGCTACATGTGAGCAGACTTGCATTGGTGGGCATTTGCTTGACCTCAAGATCTAACTGCTGTATTCACATGAAGGGGCGAGCTACTATCTGTGGAGCAAGAAAGGAGAATGAGGGAGCAGATTATATGAATTATTTTTTATGTTAGATTTAAATACATTATATTTAAATCATTTTCAGCTCGGAAATGTCGAAACTAGAATATAATATGAGTACCAAAAATAAACTCTAGAAAAGGGCTTGAAAATTAGTTCTCAAACCTTTATATTAAAGCCCCTCCTTTCGAGAACCCCCCCCACCCCCTCCCCACCCCACCCCCCACCCCACCCCACAAAAATGTATAGACTTTGTTTTTTTTGTTTGGATGTGCTCAGTGTGCATATTGCACACTTTACAAATCATGTATATATGTATAGACTTTGTTGCTTGGATGTTGCACATAATATGTGATTTTTTACTTGAGAAAGAAAATTTCAGATCTAAACTGATTCGAACCCATGGCTATATATGAAAGGTCATGTGAAAACATATCTTAACATCTTGTTTCTGACTAATAGTTCATATATCAATTATTTAGTCATTCCAATTGACATCGTTATCTATCATGATTCTCTATAGTTACAATTCAATTAAGACGGTCTGATATATTCTCCAAAATTATCTCATTTACACATCACTCTTAGTAATCACTGTATAGATCAACTTGAAAAAGAAGATGGGGGATCTGGTGTTGAGTTTTTCCATTTCTGATATTTTTCTCAGATGTATTTAAAAACCTTCAGCCCAATTTAAGATGGTCTTAAATAGAGCTGACAGAGAAACGATTCGTGTAGTCAACCTCAAAGATTGTTAAACAAAGGCTTTTACTAATTTCTTATGTTTCCAGATTGGCATTTTAATAGAGACCTTGGATACACAAGCTTCTTAGAAACTCTGCCTTGCCTTCAGACTTGGCTATCTATCTTTCTTCTGAAATATTCGTTAAATTCTGTCAGGTTTTGTTTCTGTTAATGTATTTTATCCTTCTGATGGTTGTGGTATCTCAAACCTAAAAAAAATACTCATTCCTTTGTTGACTAGTATCTACATGATACAAAATAACAACTAACAGATAAATAACAAGAGCTTTATTTCACAACAGGGGAAGAGGCTTCTTAGCAGATACCACAAGCATCAGAAGGATAAAATACATTAACAGAACATATCATGCAGTGTCCCAATTGTTCTTGTATTGCTTGGTTTTATTTTATTTTTCCATCCTCACCTATTTTTCTCTAATCGTTTTATGCATAAATTTAACATGAGACTTATGTTAATCCATCTTTCAATGCAGATAATGCTTGATCAGCCTCTTGTCAAGGGTGTAAATGTTGCATTGGGAATCCCAACTTGAATACAGTAATGTCTCATAGTAACTGCGAAGAAATCTCGAAGCTCTTAGATGTGATCCCTATATCTCGGTTATCAGAGGGTACCTCTTGAGAATTTGTTCCAACAACTTCAACCATATTAGTCCAAATATGAGAACAGATAGCAGCTTTCTTGATCATTGCTATTTACATATGTGCTCCTGATGAATTGGAAACTGTGTGCATGGATATCCCACATGTCAAGATTTTCAGGTCTTCAGCTATAAATACATGTTCCGCATGGTTAAAAATGCTTCTGGAGGAGGAACTGGCCAAGAAATATATTTTCTTAAAAGAATAATGGAGATATATCTGAGTTCATTGCACTTCTTGCTCGATCGGTTTAATTATCAATAAGTCTAAGATTACCATTATCCTAAGTCCTTACTAGTGTTCTTGATCTAGCTGTTTTAAACACTGGCAGTGAACCACACAAAGATTGCTGAAGAAGCATTGCATAAGCTTGTTGTACATTATTGTACTCAACATAACCTGCAAATTTACTGGACCTTTATCTCGATCATTCCAATCTGGTTTTAGATGATGATTCTCTCTCTCCTTTCCTTGAAGCTGCTGTAAGTTTACTAAAGCCTAATTATAATATATCAAAACTGTTTCTTCAAAAAAATTTGCTTTAGTAAATACTTTACTGTATATTTGCTTCTTCTTGTGAAATATACCAATAAACATTAAATTACTGTTCCTCGTTATTTTTACTGTTTATGATTTTTCTGTTATATTAGTAGATTTGTGCTTCCTTGAAACTGCAAATTTTAGAGAATGCAAGGTATTGGAATTGTGAGAAAGTAGTTGGACGTGTTGATTCTGTCTGAATATTTTAACCAGCTCTCTCTCTCTTTCAAATATGTACAAACTTTTTTTGTTTTTATTTAATTATTTATTTTTATTTTTTAAAAATAATCTAAAAGATTAGAATTATATGTTGTGGTTTAGGACAAAGGAAGATTTAGCATATGCATCTAATATATAATACTTTTTTGTTTTTATTTATTTATTATTTTTATTTTTAAAATAATTTTAAAAGATTATAAGTATTTGATGATTGACTAGGACAAGGAAGATGTAGCATATGCATGGCTTTTTGGAACTGTTTGAAAAGATTTCTATTTGCCCTGATGTCCGTGAAAATTATTTGCTAACCCTACTTTCATTTATCTCATATCAGATCTTATTTTCTTTTAATTTCTCGTTGATGTCTTTCTCTTTTTAGAAATTCTTGTAGATACAAGGATTTGACAATTAACTTAAAAGCAACACCATTTCATAGTAAGTGATCACGTCTAGAACCCCATGTGTTCAAATGAAACAAAACTGTCTAGTCTAAAGTGATGTCATTAGATTTAAGTCTTTTTTGGGTGGGTTTTAAGATCTCGTATATATGTTATGCATGTTACCACTGACTAATAGAGAAATACTATGTGAGTTGTAGTTTAGCTTTGGTATTTTCATTAGAACATCGTGAATCTTTTATTTGAGTTTTTTCTGTGTGCGTGTTGCTCAAATTAACAGGTGGGCTTTGATGTTGATCATGCTGTTTCATTTAACTACACCTTGGTTGCATATCTTACTGAGTTTTGGCTTTGTAGCTCCCTATTTCTAATGACTTGGACAATTTAAATTATTGATGTACCAGTTTACATCATTACGATTGATATATGTTAATTTGCACCATTAGGCATATTAGATATGGAGATCTATCCTACAGCCCTTCCTTTATTGGCTTGGGCTGGTAATACATAAACTTGAAAGTTAATGTTTAGGTTGACAGCTGATCACAGAACTCTAACTAGATGGTTTGCGGAGTCTACTGCACCATAATTACCTACCTATCTGATGAGAGAAGGCTCTGATATTTTGGTCTACATTTATTTAATTACGGCTATAAATAGAGAATATAGATCTCCAGTACTGCCATTTGAAAGTCAAGCTTAAGCAGGCTGGTGAAATTTCAAAAAAAAGTTAATCAGTTGGTTAGTTTATGTAAATTCCAGCGCAGATTCTCTGTATGTTCCAATGTTCTTGGGGAAGTTTTGGTTCGCATCCTTTTTGTATAAATATTAATTTTTGCTGCTCTCCCAACAATTGCATATTTGTTTGATGTAAGAGTGTAGTAGTGCTTTTGGCATGAACAGTGTTCGTTTTTGTTAAGTGTCAACTGTTTTTGTGTTGAGATGACTTTTTTACTTCTCTGGCACTGATTTTGTGTCTAATGTGAGTGCTTTATTAATATTATAATTTTGTTTGACAGAATTTATCTTGTAAAGGTGAATTTGATCTAGGAGTTTTTCTAAATCGGAGAAGGAATTAACTGGTGGTTTAACCGGTCTATGCCAATCAAACTGTTGAACTGTCGTGATATTCCAGCCTTGATGCTGTCTTTAACCTACTTATCTTTTTTGCAATGAATGTTTGTAGTTTAAGTCTTCGGAAAGACAGATCTTTCTGGTAGTACACTTTTGTATGTCTATTTTTCCTCTAGTTGCTTTCTGATGAACTTTATAGGCCAAATATGAGAAGGATGAGTTTTTTAAACCTTTTCTCACTGTATATGTTAATAAAAGTTGTTTGGATACATTTTCAACAATGCATCTTTATATATTTGCTTCCTTATCTACATAATTCAAATGTGTTGCTTTCAGGGAGATTGCAGTGGGCAAAATGGTTGCCTTTTTTCAAGGATTAAGGGGCATGAATATGAAGCCTTCATTATCTAATGCTCGGTCGAATATGTCTCGTCAAATGATTCGTGGTAGGCAACCTTAGCGTATTAAATATCGATGAAATTATACGTACCGTGGATGATATGGCTGAAGGGGTGGCGAAATGGCCGCTTTGGCTACCTTGATGTATGATGCTGCCCCAATGCAGAAGTGTCTTTCTGCTGGAAGTGTGAATAAGCATGCAGTTTTCTTCTCAGTGTACATTGGAGAATCTTCGCTCCTGGTCTTCAGCACTTTCCCCACGCTTTGGAGGACACTTGTCACTGCTTGTCTTGGACAGGATGATAATACATTCTGTTCAAAGTCCAATACCACTAATGGTAATTTCTTTGCTTATAGAAAAGGCTGTGCACCAAGTAGGGTATTATTTGATCCCGGCCTGTCAAACCTGAAAAGAGGGTTTTTTGGTTGTTAGCAAGCTACCTGAAAACAATTGGGCTGACTTCTACTTTCCCAACCCTCCCGGCCTGAACATGAAAACCCAAAACTTGACCCAGGGGCCTCCCATATTCTTGTTTTTTAAAGGTATCTATATAATAAAACACAAAGAAAGCTATCAAGTGGCTCTCCTTCAATCCCCCAAAAATCAATGGCTCAGATCTAACCTCACAAAACATATTTTCCCTCCCAAAAGTTTCACCCCAAAACTCAAATTCAAATCCCCACCCAAAACAACTCCAATATTTATTTAATTTTTTCTCTCTCTTTCCTCCCCTCTTCTATTCAAAAATTTAAGAAAATAAAAATTTTAAAAATTTTTAAAAATTAAAAATTAAAAAACTAAAAAAATTTAAAATTTAAAAACCTTTAAAATAATTCAAAAAAAAAAAAAAATCAAAAAACCATATAGTATGTTTTTTGCTGAACCCCAAAAGTTTCTCATATATTATATTTATTACTTCAATTAATTTGTTGGACCCCCCAAAACTGTTTTATATGATCAAACAAGGTGTATCGTTCCGAAAACGTGCCGTAGGCACGTGTCAACGGGCAAACCTAGTACTTATACATTTTGTATGGAAAAGATTATCCGTATACTAATTTATTCATATTTGTTGAGAATAAGATATAATGTTCCTTTCCTCAAAAGAATATGATATTTTTAATTAAATATTTATATTGTATCTGGAAAGATAAAGCAAAAAAGTTCATAGAATCTTAGTATAAACCCTATGGAAGAAAACCAGTCCAAACCTGATCTCTACTTGAGACCAGATGGACAGGTATTTTTGACTCTTACAAACGTACCCATTGTGGCCCACACAATTCTACTTCTAGACATGGTACTCTACTTCTAGTCATGTTATAAACACGGTATCCTGACTCCTAGACTTGGTATTTCACACACAACCCTACTACTTGACATGTCACCCCCACTACTAGTCTTGTTATTTCAGTTCCCAGCTTTTCTTAGATTGTGCTTTATGCGTTCTTTTTTTTACAGTGGATTAAATCATTACTAGTAACCTGCACATGCGATGCACGTTCTAATCAATTTTTTATTTGTTTTATAAAGTAAATAATAAGATGTAATCTGGCTCGAACCTGAGACCTCCCTTTACTAATACATGCTTTTTACAAATTACCCCTAGTGGCACAAACTTTTATTTTATATGAGTGGTACTTTTGTAAATAATTATGTTGTAAATAAATTTGAACTTTGTGGGTATTATGGTAACTAACAGTTGAGTAAATGAATGGTTAATATAACTCCCATTTAAAAATGAATGGTTGAGATTAGATGGTTGATGTCTAAAAATTGCAGGTTGTCTACAAGTGACAACCCCAACTCTCCCATTAAATA